>JAJJWX010000038.1:0-477391 GCA_023529315.1 Papaver bracteatum
TTTGCACGTAGAACACAAGGCTTTAATTAAATCATTAATTGTATACCTACAGAAAACCGGGATGGTTGCCACATGCTCCGTTCTGGGTAGGTATGTTTAATTCTCAGGGATGGTTGCACATGCTCCAATGAATTAATATGGCGAGACGTATTCACCACCTGAAGGCTTTATCCTTTGCAGGACGTCAGCTTACAAAAATTGGATTTTTACAATTTTACCCTTTAAATAGAAATCCACCATCAACAGAGGTGTACCCAAAAATCAATGCCAAAGTGGATGGTGTTTGTGGTTCTTGTCAAAAAGGTAAACAAGATAGAATTCCATATTAATCATCGCAAGACATCGCTAACAAAGCTCCACGGCCAATACAACAACCTACTAGTGGGGAAAAAATATGCTTTGGTAATGATTGATGATTACACTAGATTCACTTGGTTGGCGTTCCTTGCTAGCTCATTATAATGATAATCTGAGTGAATATAAGATTATTGTAAATCTAATCCAGAATGAACAAGGTCGCAAACTAAAGAAAATCAGGAGCGCTCGTGGAACAAAATTTAAGGATATTAAGGTATTCAAGTTATGTGACACCCTGGGTATTATTCAACAATATTCTCCATCTATAACTCCACAAGTTAAATGAGTTGCCGAAAGGAAGAACGGAAATATCTAAAAATCTCCAGGGCAGTGCTTCATAACAAAAACTTACCTTTAAAGTTTTGAGGAGAAGTTGTCTTTACAACATGCTATTTGATCAATTGTGTGTACATACAGTCACGAACCCTAAATACTCCCTATGAGATATGGTATGATAAGAAACCTAACTTGAGTTATATCCATGTGTTTGGAAGCAAGTGCTATATTCTCAAGGATCGAGAACAAAAAAAAAGAATCTAAAAGTGACGAAGGAAATTTTCGAGGCCATGCCTCTGATAGTCGTGGTTTTTGAGTATATATAATCTCAGAACCAATATTATGATGGAATCAACAAATGTTATCATTAATGATTAGAGAAATTTTCATCTTGATAACGTTCCAGCTAAGTTTCCTTCTATGGAGAGGATTGAGAGAGTCAAAGAAGCACCAATATCAGTAGAAGTTGTTATAATTATTGCTGATCTTGATGTGACTAGTGACAAGGGAAAAATCCCTGACAAGGGTGTCCCAATCAAACGTACCCCTGCTTGAAATTTATGGGTTCATAGAAATCATGATACCGACAATATCATCGGGGGGAACGGACTCTACAGCTAAGACGCGAGGTCAGCTCCAACATATATGTAATTTTGCATGCTACCTGTCTTAAGTTGATCCCAAGAATGTTGATGAATCTCTAAACGATCCTTCTTGGGTCAGCGCTATGTATGATGATCTAAATCATTTCAAACGACAAGTGGTATGGATTCTTGCTCCTTGTCCTTCCAATGTAAATATTGTAGGTACCAAATGGATATTTAAAAGTCAGATGAATTTATTACGGTAGTTCGAAATAAAGCAAGACTTGTCTCTCAAGGCTACTCACAGATTAAAGGAATAAATTTGGATGAAACCTTCGCTCATGTCGCACGTCTTGAGTCCATATGTTTTCTATTATCTCATGCTTATTTTCAATATTAGTTATATCAAATAGACGTGAAATCTGCGTTCTTAAATGGGTGTTTTAAGGAAAAGGTTTACGTTGCCCAACCTAAAGGATTTGAAAGTTCAAAAAATCTTGATTATGTCTTTAAGCTCAATAACAAATTATATGGATTAAAATAAGCACCACGAGCATGGTATGAAAAGCTAACAACTTCTATTCTTAGACAAGGTTTTTCTAGAGGAGGAGATGACAAAAGGATTTTTATCAAATGGAATTAGGGCTGCACATGGGACGGGACGGTACGGGTTTTTGCCTAGCTCAGTAGATGTACCTCCCTATGGACGGTACATGTACCTTGTGCAGTATGGGACGGGACGGGACCGGAACCTGTTTAACTCGGTACGGGACGTGACGGGACCGGTTATTTACCTATAGTATATGTAATAATAAAATAAAGTGAAAGTCTTAAAGATCGCATTGTTTATTTTATAGCTTATTTGTGTTAGTAAGTGAAAAAATAAGCTGAATTTGGCGTTGTGATCGTTTTGCTATGAAGTAGGGGTTTGGAATATATGTTACTATTTAGGAAACATGTGATTCACAGCCTTGGCGATGTTGCACTTCATTGGCTGAGGTAGCTACAAATCGAGTTATGATGGATCCATGTCTCTGTATTCAAAACTTGGGCCTGTTTCAAAGTTTTCATATACCGTAAATTTAATTGGTTCATGATAATGTATTTTTAGTGACGAACTGAACTAACTTCGCAAGAGGAACTTAACTAAATTCTATTACCTGAACGTTGTTTTGGCAGCTCCTTCTTTTTCTCGTCCAGAATTTCCAAAACACTCAGCAGCTGCAGTACGAGTACTGTGAATATTATCAGTACCACTGAGAGGCTGAACAAGAGCTTGAGATCACTACTCAATGTCAAGAAATTGCCAATTTGTTCTTCGAGATTATCAACTTTCTAACGAAGAGGTACAGAACAACAACTCAATTACATTATTATTGGGGTTTATTGTATCTTTTTAATCATGTATTTTGTTGCCAATATGGAATGATGAACGTTTTAGTAAATCACTCTTCAAATTAAAATGTTATACCTGCAATGTTTGATCTAGCTTGGAAAATAGGATCATCCAAACAACGGATGAGATTGTTTAACTCGATATTTAAGACATGGACGGCTAGGATTTAACCCTAATTTCAACGGATAGAGATTCTCGGTACTACGGGACGGTAATAGCATAGAATCGTTACTCGTATCTACTCTAGGCACGGTACTAGTTTTAGGTACTTGTACATATCCCATCTGATCGCGGTTCCGGGATGGTACCGGTACGGTTCCACGGGACGGGATAGTTCCTGTGCAGCCCTAAATGGAATTAAACCTCCTTTAGTGTAGTGAATTTCAAACCTCCTTTGGTGTAGTGAATGTTGGTGAATTGAAATACTTCTCGGGGTTGCAAATTCAACAATATAAGGATGGAATTAATATTTCTTAGGAGAAATATGCCAAAGAACTTGTTAATAAGGTTTGGCCTTGAACTTGTCAAATAAAAGGAACTTGCGACTTGAAATATTTTTTAAGTATCTCTTAAAAAGAATGAGACGAGAAAGTTAAAAGGAAGAAATACCAACAAGTACAAACTTGATAGTAAGAACTCTCCCAGGATAATGTGGCTATAAATTTGGACTTCCACGACTGAATCCTAAAATAATCTTAGAAATCAAAACTTGACTTTCCAAATAGGAAAGCATGGTAGACAAGGCATTCCAAGATATCTGATGGACAAGGTATATCTAGCAGAATCCAAAATACTCAGAATCTCATTTAGAGAGTTTTCATCAACAATTGAAGAGAAAAAAGAAGTACAATAACTGAATTGCTCAATGCAATATTTTAAAGTAGCTGCAGTAACACGAGAATCTTAAAAAAAAAACACCAACACATTATCCGCAAAATACAGATGAGTGAGCTAAGTAGATTTAAACTTATTATGATGAAGCCCAAACTTCTCGTTAGCAACTTGCTGGTGAAAAATAATGCTCATAAACTCAATTACCATCATAAATTATTTAAAAAAAAAAGGACATCTCTACCTCAACCCTCTATTAGCTTCAAAGTATCTATAAGGAGATCCATTCACATGAATGGAATACTTAGAAGTATTAATACGATTATTTATCTGACAAACAAATTCCTAAGTGACAAAAACAACATAACAACTAATTGTATCAGGTAGAGATTTAGAGTACATCTAGGAGAGACTATAATTATGTTATAAATTCCTCACAATCACTACCAAAATATGTCCTGAATTTATCTACCATAAATGAATGCAGATCGACTAGGGTGAATAAGAATTCTCAAGATATCCTTCATTATAAGAGAAATAATATCAATTATGCACTTATACACCACATTACAACAAGCAATTGGTCTATAATCCACCATCCCACTAGGGTTATCACTTTTAGCAACTAGAACGGAAAAACTGATGTTGATCTCTCTAATAAGCTTTGTCTTAGAAAATAAGTTCTACATAGTAACTATAAAATCATCACCAGTAACAGCGCAACACACTTCAAAGAGTGACTTGAGAACCCATCTGGTCGAGAAGCCTTACCAGAACCAATAGAAACAACATCCACCACAACTTCATCCATGACATAGGTTTAATCAAATCATTTATGGAGCAATCATCAACCAAATTCCCAAGCGGCAACTTCTCAGGAACGCCCCCCACCCCCATTGTCATCCTCAGCATACACACCAGGAAAAAGATCAATACACTCTTCGAAAATTTCTTTATCATCCACAAGTTCCACACTAGAAGTGGAAGTAAAACTAAGAATATTATTTTTGTATCTTCTTTCCTTGATAAAACTATGAAATAAATAATTATTGAAGTCTCAAAAAAAAAGTCACTGGACTCTAGACCTTTGTATTTTCATAGAATTTTAACATCTGGCCGCTTTAGCGTACTGCTGGAAAACCTTTTCCTCCTTCCTAGATACAAGAGAACACCATGTGGAACTTTGTACCTGTTCTTGAACATTGTGCACCCTTTTCTTAGAATTTAACATTTTCTCAAACATATTCATAAATCTTTCCATGCAATAATCTAAGTCTTAGCCATCTTCAACTTAGAGATCAAGATGAACATGGGATTTCCCTTGAAAAATGAGGTTCTTCGGTTAAGAAATTAAATAACATGAAATAAGGAGGCTCATGCTTCCTCTTCTAAAAATACTAGCCACCCTTGTAGAGTAATTAGAAATAACATGATTGAGAATCGGCCTTAGAATATACAAACTGATCAATCAATTCCACATTCACCATGATTCTTTTAATTTTAAAACCAATTCTAACTTCCCCTTTCTAATTAAACCAAGCATATAAACAACCAAACAATTGGAGATCCATTAATATAGCATCCTGCACATACTTACATACACAAAAGAAGTCACAAAAATTAACTTCAAAGATAACTTCCACAAACTCTACTTGTGAGAAAGAGTGAATAACAGAAATACTAACAATTGCGAGATCCCACCCAATACATATTCTACTTGAAGCACTACAATTATAATTAGTAATGCAATGGCAAGAAGACATAATTTTATTTTTAACTTTATTTGCATTGTTGCATTGAACATGCGTTCCGATAACATCAATCACTAACATGTTTTTATTCATAATAAGAGATCATACTTCTATTCTAAATTGTTATTTTAAACATTTAGGACATTTGTAAGATTGCTTTCTTATCGTTAATATATTTTTTCAAATTTGCGCCCTAGAATGACAAAGACTGGTTGGAAGAATCAGATTGCACAAACTACTAAATGAAATGGAACTTGAGCTCTCTTTCACCACCACTACAACAAGAAACCAGACTCAGGACTCTCGGTTACAGAACCAACAATATTTTTCTTAAAAGATAAAATATGTACATTAAGATCTTGCTCCACCAAAACCTCAAGCATATTAGTAGTCTTAACCACTCTCCCAGTACCACCTTTGGTCTGTTGGTGCATATTACTACTCTTTCCTTTGGAAAAGTGCTCAACTCCAGTCCTCGGAACAAATTCATGCTCACCGTCATATGAGTTGTAACCCTCACCATAATTCTCTATATTTTTTTTATTTCTCTTGGCATTCTTCACAATCCATCCATATTTAACAACCTTACTCTTCCTCCTCTGTAACCTTTTCAGCAACCTTCTTACAAGCAAGAATATAATAACTGAAGGATTTCTAGTGAGAACATATATGTGGCTTCCATGATACTCAACATCTACCTCAATAGCTTAAAACCCATCTATCACACCTAGAATAGAACTAGGAAATTCACCTGAAGTGTGAATTTCCAAGCATAACTCATCATAGTCTTGTTGATAGTTTGCTTATCCAACAAAATTCGTTTACCAGTAATACTAGTTATATTCCCTAAACCAACAGGTTTCCACAAGAATAAAGGAACCTCCTCAATTTTAACCGCACAAGAATCGACCTCGGATCCTTTAATTCCTTCTCCAACATTTTATGCTAAGGTCTAACTATGGGCAATTGAAAGAGATCCATGTTCAAAAGCTGAAACCCTATCATCCTCTTCATCAATATCAAACACACACAAAAATTCACCATGTAAAATCATATTAAAATCTTCTTTAGGTTTTCATTATCTGTTCACAACATTCTTCACCATTCAAAATGATAATCTTTACCCACAAACACACTAATTACCATATTCTTACAATTTTTAGTATCATTAGCGAAATCAACATATTGGATAATGAAATTACCTTCTTACCATTAACAATAGATGGTGGCTTGAACGAGAACTCCACCTCCTATTATGTCGCCTTCTCAAAATTAAGTATCTCATTCCAATTTGTTCCAAATCTCAGAGAAGAATCAAAATACAATGGGCTTTTTACAAATCTAGGCCTGTTTTTTTTGTTATGGTTTACAAAACTAAGCCTCTTTTTTTATTTCTTACAAAATTAGGCCTTATTTGACCAATAAGGGTGGATGGAAAGTTAACCTCCACGTGGGCAGTTAACAAGACTTAAGAAGACATATTAGCCCTTTGAGTAGTTGAGTTCACTCATCTTGTGATAGTAGATGGATCGTTCAAGACTTCTACAAACACCTGTTGCTTATGAACTGCTAATGACGAGTTTCCTTGTATTGAAACTTTGCATCTTGGCCAAAAGCTAGATTCTAACATAGCAACCCGAAACCTATATTCCATTTCCTCTCTAACATAAACTGCAACAACCTTCTATCAACATTCTGCATCCATTCTCTGCCTGCAACAGCACCACAAGCTCAACTCTTCCATCCATTCTCTACATGTACCTGCATCTGAGTCTCAACAGCAACAACCTAACTTAGCCATCACTCTGCACATTGCAAACGACACCATAATCTTCAGTTTCACTATCTTAATCCCTTTCATTCTGCCCAGCACCACCATATTGCAGCTACAATATCACTTCCTTATTCACCCTTCCAGCAATCCTTCTCAAATTCTTGGTTCAACCACGAGCAATACAACCAACTTAATCTTGCTCAAAGCCGTTCTAGCTCAACACTCATTCACTGCATCTTTTTTTTCCCTGGTCAGCATCAATTCTCCCGTTCAAACCTCACCTGCTATCAATATTCTACAGTAGCGACATGCCTCCTTGCTTCTACAATAACCCTCTCAGTACTAGAACATCACCAGAAACTCCTAGACCCATAACCATCATCTTTTGCTATAAACAACCACATACATCCATTGCGACCACACTGCATCATACATTAAACAGCAACAAATCCCCTTCCATCATTTCCCAATTCAAACTCTATTTTTCTTTGTTTGTTTACACGGTCTCAAGGCAGTAATATCACTTGTCGTAGAAATGGCAGTAACATCACTTCTCTATATATAATCTTGTCCTGGCCATACAAACACCATCTCTGTCCTAGCAAGACGAAAATTCAACACAAACCCATTTTAATCTTGTCTTGATTATCACAGCAACAATTTTTAAAACGCTTATTTACATAGAGACGAGTATATAATACTCATAAATTATCATGATATCAATGCTTACCGCAGTTGTTGCCTATAAGACAATAGCTTACTTGTATACTACTTGTTCGTGGAAATTCTCCAAAAGCCACTTCCCCTCCACATTTCATTGCTTACATCATCCACCACCATCTGCATAACCACTACAACTACATACACCCTGACAGAGACCACCAATCGAAAGCATCACCAATTTGCATCAACATACAATTACAACGCTACATACAATCACCAACCCACCACAATCCATCCCACTTGCATACAACATCTCGAGTTCACCTTCAAACTCTGACCAAACCAACTAAAAACTCTGACCAAAAGCTTTTTATGGCACTTGACTTGAACCAGAACGCCAAATATCTCACAAATTTCTCCTATTGAACCGCCAATCTAGCTCTATCGGCATTAGCATCATTTTCTTAACTTTCAACCCTCTACCAAATCAATTAAATTGATCAAACTTTGTAATTTATTCTTCAATTTGATACAAATAATCAAATCAAAAGCTCTTAATTTTGCTAATTTAGCTTGGAATATACCGAATTAAATCAATTTATTCTTACTAACCTCTGTCGTGCCCCTTTTTTTCTTCACCATCTTCACTGTAGTGTTTAAACAATGACTCAGTTTTAATTTTAATCTCAACCTTCAATGCAAATAACAGGAGGAAGAACCAGAGAGAAAAAAAGATAGAGAAAGAAAAAAAAAATTCTATCTATAGAGACGGGCTCTGTGAAGAAGATCGACTGTAAGTTTGCTAAATATTTTTAGGGTTCATAAGGGTGATATTCATGCAATACCGTTGATTATTTTCGAGATCAACATTGATAGATGATCATTGAGTTCAAATCGACACACATGGGGAGACTATAACTATGTTTCCGACACACGTACTGAGAGGGCATTCTTGTAATGTCAACATTTCCACGAGATCTCATTGTATGAGATTTTGAAGAGATATTGACCAGTCAACATGATATATTGACTGAGATAACGGATTTGGATGGAATCCATCCAATTGGCCTAGATTTGTAAGAAATAAAAAAACTGGCCTAGATTTGAAAACGAGGTGCCAAAACAGACCTATTTCTGTATATATTCCAAATAAAATAAACTGGAAAATTGTTACAAACCCTTATATCTATCTCTACCACTCACAAAATCCTTCAAAATATTAAATTTGTTCTGCTTCTTGGAAAAATTAAGCACATGTGGATTGTTAGGTGGTGTCGACGATATTCAGCCGTCAACAATGATAAAACCCAGAAATAAAGAAAAAAATCGCTCCAAATCGCCCTCCTCACATTTATTTCCATATTACCATGCTTTATATGCTTTATATGTTTTTATTTGTATATACGAAGAAAAAATCAGGAAGATATCCGCTCCATATTTAAAAGGATTTGGTATAAAATACAACCAGGTGGGTTATCAGACCATTCCTTAGTTAGCTTCTCAGTACGAGATACTCTAAAAAGAATGTCTGCCACTTTATTTTGTTCCTTAGGAACATAAAAGCATTTTCAGTTCTTAAAAATTTTAAAACATAAAATGATGTCTAATAAAATTATGAAACTGCCAGTTGATGTTAAAATGACATTTTGTTATAGCATCAACTAGGATCAAAGAATATGTCTCAAATTTTACTGCCTCCAACTTCAACCGCTTAATCCACTTGACAACCTCCCATAAAGCTAGTCTTTCCACATGCTCCGAACTCAATGTTTCTTCAAAGTAATTGCAATTTGCTCCTTTTGCATTACCTGCAGAGTTACTAAGAATTAAACCAATGCCAGCATTTTTTGTTAAATAGTCAAAAGAACCATCTAAATTTAAAGTAAAAAGACCATCCAAATGGGGAATCCTCGGGATTTTTAAAAGCTTAGCTATTGGAGAGAACTTTTGAATAATCTTATTTTTACGACACGTGAAAACTTAATTCTTTGAACCCAGGGATGCTTTAGGGATCTAAAAGTGAGGTTGTCATATGCGGGCGGAAGAGCTTTATTTGGATGCTATTTTTTTTTAAACAAACCGAAACAAACAATCTAGAATACGCGAATCAGGCGACCATAATGAGTCGACTCAACATCAAATTTTCAATTTCTCCATGATCATTCAATATTTTCTCCATGATTATTAAAACATTTCTTAATGATTCTCATGCTTTTCACCAGTGATATCCTCCAAAAAAAATTTGATTTCTACTAATCATTTTATTTACTTGTTATCTGCTATCAGTTACAATTTCTTTTCTAAAGTTTTTCGAGTTTAATGTTTTAAATTTGATTATCATATTTTCTCTTTTCTCTTATGTTAAACTGCTTGTTCGTCTCCTAATCTGCTATTCTTTTTTGATGTCTTTTTGATTTCCAGGTTCCATTTGTTCTGCCATGGATCACATCCTATATTGGATCTTTGTGCAATAGTTTTGTGTTAGTTTATGATATTTTTATCAACTGAGGTGGTATCGCCTAAAACAGATTTTCCCAGTCCGGCAATATTGCTAAATAAAAATGATATAGCCATGAAGCTTTCTCAATATGATATTTATGATCATTATCCCATTCAAGTTATAATAACCATGAGTAACCATGCGAGTTCTTTTCTTTTTCAACCGATCTGAACCAGCAGAATTCAAATTCAAAACTTTCCCCCCTATTCAACTCCTTAACTTTCGTAGTCAACAAGAAAAAAAATGACCATGCAGCCACAGCTAAGCAGATTATTTTAGTTACCAAATCTGCGTTATTATGGGCATCTCTTAAGGACACAGAATATCCTTATCATTAATAGGAAAACCCTAGTAATCAAAAACAAAAATCATAGATATAGTCGACAAAATCTAAAAACCACAATTTCTGAAAACTATATCATCTTGTGCAAAATAATGGAGAATAGTAACAATAATATGCAAGATATCACTGCAAGAATGGAGGCTACTACCATCATAAGAGATAGAGGAGCTATTGGGTGTAGACGAACTCTGACTGAAGCAGCTGAGGCTTGGTCCAACAGTCTTATAGGAAAGCTTCAAACTGATGAGGAAGACATTGAAACTTCTCAAATTAAGGAGGAGCTGGATATTTTGTGGAAAAAGTACAAGAAAAGAGAGATCAAAGTTGTGGGAAAATATCTAAATGTCTTTAAGTTTAACTCTCAGAAATATGTGAAAGATATGATTAAAAAATCACCTTGGAATGTAATGAAAGGTTTACTGGCTTTATAGGAATATACCACTACAAAATCCTACAAAGACTATGAGTTTACAACATAAGCTTGGAATGTGCAATTAAGGGATTGCTCCTTGAACATCATCATGAAGCTGTTATTGATGAAGCAATTGTAGAACTTGGAAAAAAGATTTCTACTGACTCAAAAAAAATGCAGGCCCCGTGGAACAAACATGATTACTGCTCGTGTTGATATGGACCTCAAGAAACCCTTAAAAAAAGGCGAATGGTGGAACACAAATGCTGGAGAGACAATCTGGATAAGATATCATTGGCTTAAGAAACCTCACAACATCTGTGATCAATGCTACACAATAGACCATGATGATACCAAATGTGCAGAAGTAGCTGAATTTTTGCGGGAAAGGTCTATGACATAAAAGAATATGAAGTAAAAAAGTGGGGGTCTAACAACCTCACCCAATATTTTGATTAGCAATATGTATGGACAACTCCGAGTTGTTTTTTAGAGAATCAACTAGACTCAATCAATAGAAAATATCTCAAGGAGTTATTATCTTAATCTCTCAATTTGATTTACTCAAGCAAATATGATTCGCGAGTCTTAATCAAAGAGAGATAACTTGGATGGTACCAAAGACCAATATCCAAGTGTCAATCAATTTAAATCAATAACCAATAAGGTCGGATATTCTAATTGATTGAACAACGCACAACTTATATTATTTCAATTATATAACAAATATAATGCGGAAAAGAAATAACACAGACACCAAAATTTTGTTAACGAGGAAACCGCAAATGAAGAAAAACCCCGGGACCTAGTCCAGATTAAACATACATTGTATTAAGCCGCTACTGACACAAGCCTACTCCAAATTAACTTCGGTCTGGACTGTAGTTGAACCCCAATCAATCTCACACTGATCCAAGGTATAATTATTCTCCTACGCTTTTGATCCCAGCAGGATACTGCACACTTGATTCCCTTAGATGATATCACCCAAAACCAAGAGTTTCTCTGACCCAAAGTCGAAAACTTTAGCAAAAAATCTGTCTCACACAGAAAAGTCTACAAGATAGATAAATTCGTCTCCCACAAATAAACCTATGAGTTTTGTTCCTCCTTTTGATAAATCAAGGTGAACAGGAACCAATCAATAAAACCAGACTTATATTCCCGAAGAACAGCTCAGTTTTATCAATCACCTCACAATAAACTTAATCGATGCAGCGGAGAAGATTATTGAGGAATCACAAACGATGAGACGAAGATGTTTGTGATTACTTTTATATCTTGCCTATCGGAGATAGAAATCTCAAGCCAATTATTACAATTGTACTCGTACGATAGAAACATCAAGAACAGATCACATAACTACAAGAAAAGTAGTATCGGTCTGGCTTCACAATCCCAATGAAGTCTTTAAGTCGTTAATCTGGTTATAGAAGAAGAAAACCAAAGGTTAAAGGAGAATTGACTCTATCTTAGCAAACTAGTATCACACAGAATGTGTGGGGATTTGGTTTCCCAGTTGCTAGAGTTCTCCCTTATATAGTCTTTCAAATCAGGGTTTGCAATCAATGTTAGCTTAGTAACAAAGCATTCAATATTCACCGATAGATGAAAACCTGATTAGATACAAGCTAATATCTCTCAACCGTTAGATCGAAAACTTAGCTTGCCATACACACATGTACTTGACGATTTTAGGTTTGTGTAACCATACCCAAACATGTACAATAGTTGGTTCAATATTAGTCAACCAATGGTTAGCCAAATGATCACTTTCATATCAACCATATTCTTCTTCACCAAAACTAGTCCAAATGACTCAAATGAACTAGTTAGAGAGTTGTTCAATTGCTATGAGATCTCATGTACTACACAAGACACAATTGAAGCAAAAACGATGTGATTCACTTGAATCGATTCATGAACTATAAAGCCACGGTTTGCAATAGCATTACTTAGATAATTTAGATAAGTTCACGAACATCGTTTTTAGATACAACCACTTAAGTTCGCGGACTGGGTTTGCGGACTCAAGTTAACCGATTGGAGTTCACAAACTCGAGCAGAAATTCTCGGGTTCGAGAACTTCCGTCAGTTTGCGGACTGAGTTCGCGGACTAAAACCGAGCTACAACTCCAGCGGAAATTCTCGGGTTCGAAAACTACGCACGTTCGCGGACTGGGTTGACTGCTCAAGTTTCGGTTTCACTTGATCAACAAAGTTCGCAAACTTCGGCTCAAGTGATAAGGACTTATACATATATATGTTACCACAACAATGTTTATATAACCCAATGGTTATATTGTCTAAACTCTCATTTCAACCATTGAAACATTCTCAGAGGACGTTATATAGTTGTTATTCACAAACTATTTTTCGTCAGAGTGATTTCCAAAGTGATTGAAACGTAACATGACTTTCGCCACTAGGTAAAGATGAACTTGGCTAAAGTGATTTAAGGTTTTTCTGAATGTTCGTAGTAGCAATAAAAGATTCGTTCTCTCGGAAGTTGTTAAGATTAAATTAAAAGGTTTAAATAAAAATAATAAAAAGAAGAGAGATTCACTGGGCTTAGGATTTCACCGAATTCATAACAATAGGTTCAATTATTCATTCTTCAGCAGTTATCGCTCAACAAATAAAAACATGGACTCTTGTTTTGCCAAAGTAGATCTTCAAAACATTAATTGTATCCCCTAAGAATAGATTATCTAAACAAAGCATAACCTATCTAATTGAATCACAACTAATTTTATCGAATCATAAATCAATTTAAAATAGTGCAAAAGTCATAAAAAGAATTAAATAATTTTACCCATGTTGAATTTCGGCTTCCTCCGTCGACCCAGTGTAGGGTTCTGGCTTCGCATGGTAAAAACACACTCAAAAGAATTTTTCATTGCTCAAAAAGTGGTTTTATTGAAGAGAATATAATCAACAAAGATTTGTAATGCTTTATGGCCGTTACAGAACCCAGTGTTACAATGGAGTTGTTACAAAGCATTATTACGAGAGAACTATAGCTCGGAACGTCGCAAACAAACAGTAATCTTTTACGCATGAACGACAGTTTTTTACGACTGTGTTTGAAAGTCTGTTCTTCACGTTCTTCCTTATTTTTCTGCTGATGCTGCTGATTTCTCTGCAGCAATTCTCTCTACTCCGTAGCCTCCCCAATCACTCCATATCCTTTTAATAAACCCCATCAACCTATTTATAGCTAACAGGCCCATCTAATTTCTCTCAATTACTCCCAACAATCTTCATTTACTCGGCAGTGAAAGAAAATATTCTGGGAATATTTTCTCTCATGTTTTAGCTTCTCACGCGTTTTCTCCATTCCAGCACGCTCCAATTCGATTACACATGCTCCACAAGGTTTCTCGATGCATCAAACACAATCATAACACACACACAAATTCTTCCAGAACTCGTGAAGAACTCTCCCTGCACGTGCTTATCTGTTTTGAGCTCGTGAATTGGCTAGCCAATTCTAGCCAAATTTGATCGAACCAAAAGCCCAAAACGTGTTTTCTAGGACATAACACAACTTCCTACCGAAAATTAGCCATTGAATCGCCCTAGAACACGTTCAAAAATCAATCGAAAATCTGCCAGTTGCATGCATGGTTTTCCCGCCAAAAATCATTTTTCAAATGTTGAAGATGGTGTCCCCCTAACCAGAACTGGGGTGCAAATAGCAGATTCCTTGGGTGACCTGGGTTTCCCCTTAGTAATTAGGTTACCCCTTATGCAAATTGAGGGTCCGTATATCAAATGTCCTCTGGAGGTGCCTTTAACATTTTTTCGAGCCGATTCTTCTAAAAACGTTTATTTGCCAAAAACACCTACAAACAAGATTATTAGTGATAAAATGAGTCCTAGCTAATGTATTTATGGGTGAAAATGCGTCGCACTTTCGTGCTCATCATAAAGCGAAAGATTTACCAACACATATTTTCGAGAAATAGATAAGCGAGATATACTTAGCTCGAAATATCACATGTGTATATTCTTAGTCTATATAGTAATACGACTTTTATCTCAATATAGGAGATATATGAGATAGACTTTTGAGTGATAGATAAGTTCAAGTCTCCACATACCTTTTAGTAGTTGAAGATCCACTGGTTCCTTGAGTAATCCTTCGTCTTGTATGATTATTTCCATGGAGTTCTTGAGCTCAACTACACTTTTTATCCTAGTCCGAGACCTTAGCTATAGTAGACTAGAAATCAAGACTTTATAGTTTTGATCACTAACATTGACAAACATGCTTGAGATAGCAACGCATGCGCGTTCGACCGATCAATGATCTAACAATCTCCCCCCTTGTCAATTTTAGTGGCAAAACTATTTATACATATGGAATATAAAAAAATATATAAATAAACTATGTAGCTCTTATTCCACGTGTCTAATCTTCAACAATACTCGAAATCTTCATCACTTCCAAGTAGTCCAATGATCCCAAAGGTTATAAGTTTAGCATCATCGTTGTTGAAAATCCGTAGCTATAACAATGAGAAAAGCATCGGTTCTCAATCATTATTATACAGTGTCATAGTATTATTACACGGCGTCAAAGTCCAATTGCATCACAACTTCAACAACAATACTATGGTGATACTTCACTCCCCCTTAGTAAATACTCCATCTCACATGGAAACCATTCCCCCTTACATAATGATCCGAAAACCATATGAATTTGTAGTATGAACTACAATTAATTCTCCCCCTTTTTGTCAATAAAATTGGCAAAGGTACAAGAACGGGATCCTAATGAAATTTCCGTAAGAGAAATTTCATGACCAAAGGTAAGTGTATATCATCTTATTTAGATGCAATCATAAAGCCGAAGCTAAATTCATTCATCAAGGAGTTTATAAAGACGCAAGATAACCCCTCTAATATTCCACAGCCGCACTCCCCACAAAGATTTGGCAATTAAACACAAGTTCAAAAGAACTCTCCCCCATAATATGTCATTCCCTAAGGAACAACAAGAGCGACCTTAATTTTAAGAGAAAATAAGGATTTTTCTTTAGACTCAACAAATTACATACAAGTATGAATTTTGAATCCAACAAGAAATATTCAATCAAATTAACCAAAGCGAACCACGATTAATTTGACTAAATATGCTCAACACAAGTAAACTTATGGAGACTTAATAAATCAATTAGATTAATCACAAGAAAATTCGCAAATAATCTAATTGCCATACACAACCAAACTAATTACAAGAGTAATCAATTTAATTGTCCACACTCGACATAAGAACTTCTATGGAGCAATGACTAAGTTAATCACGAATAACCAACTAAGTCGAAGAGATACTCAACATAAGAAAGCTTACGGAGTGATGACTAAATAACCACACAAGATGTTTAATTTAGTCCAATTATGTTCAACATAAAGTACCTTACGGAACAACAACTAAGCTAATCACAAAGCAATCAACTTTTGTTGTTTTAGTGTTCAACATAAGACACTTCATGGAACAACACAGTATTTACACAAAAATTTGTAGATCAGAGAATCGACCTTATGCCGTGGAATAAACAAGGATTCATTATATGTTTCCATCACCATTTGCACAATGACACACAATAGACATAATCCTTGAATCACAAAATATTTTAACCTATCTTACATCAATAATTGACAATATAGGCTTAACTTTTGTGTTTGTCAAAAGTCTATTCATTCTTTTATCAATATTTGCATATCAATTCACGAACAAATTTACTTTTGACAAAATATGGGACTATCAAGTTCACGGACGTAAACACACATATCCCATCAAAATATTATAATATATAAAATCAAGGGATTAATATTGCAACTATCATCTTCCAAACAAACTTAGAATTTTAAACCAAAAAATCTAAAAACAAGAAGATGACAAACATTGGATATAGCTATGTGTAATCACAATAATGGTTATTCCAAAACACTAGTTATTATTTTAAACAAAAGAGAAAAATAGAAGATTTACTAGGAAAAAACATTTCACTTACTTTGTATACTCTTCTCATATTCTTTGTATTCTTCAAGCTCATCTTCGATCAGATCAATTCTATATTCTAGATTATCCATCTTTCCTTCAAGTCTCTTGGAAGAAGTTTCTAGTTCACTTTTCATGGCACGAACTTGTTCCAATACTAGATTCATAGTCAAGGAGAGCTTATCAAAATAAGAAACAGAGATGTTCTCATCTAGGGAGGAATCATGAGAATCAAGATTCACACCATTATCTAAAGTATCAAATCGTATCTTCTTTGATGGAAAGAGAACAGTCCAAACATCACTTTCTTTGCTAGAAAGGCTTGAGGAGGACATGATAGAAGAGATAGATGAAATGTTTAACTGAGAAAACTTTATTTTAAAGGAAACTGAGAAGATAAATTTCCAAACTAACCTTTGACAAAAACCCTAACAGAGTGTTAATCATCCTTAAAAACTGGAACAAAAAAATTTCATCACAACCCTCTCAAAGATTATGACTTTTTGTCTAAGAGGGATAGACAAAATGTCTTAATACAGTATTATAAACTGCACATGATCCAACCCCTTTTAGGACTGGGTAACTTCTTTTGAGGTGATAAAGTTATACTTTGTTTCTGTCTTGTTTTTAAGAAAGAGGAGTTATGAACATCATTTTTTTTCCTTCAGCATAGATTTGAACACTTTGATTGTTGTTTTTCGGAAACTATGCTTTATTTTGGAAAAACCTTTTACAAATATAGAGGATTTAGTACGAGATTTCTTTCTCTTCTTCTGCAACCAATTTTTTGTAGAAGAGAGTTTCTTTCGTTTCTTAGTGCCCCAAACTTTTATATGATTCTGATAATCACAAGTAGAATCTGCAAGGTTAGATATGTTCTTGTGATTCTCTATACTATCCATATTTCCAGGGTGACTTAAGAATGGTATAGATTCAGAAGAACTTTGCGGAAAAATCAAAACGATTTGAGAATCATGATTGCAGGCCATTTTCTTTGACAGTTCACTTTTTATATTTTCAATCCTTTTGGATACGACTTCCTTATCTAGTTGAAGGACTTCTGAGGAAGTAAGATTGTTTATCATGGAATAATCAGGACTGTTAGAAGGGCTTTCATGATTATCAGCAAACAGATTGAGTGAACCCTCAAAGATATCATCCTCAGGACAATAGTCAAGAGTTTCCATCCATGCTTTAGTTAACTCATTCATCTCCTTATTTGGATGTTTAGAAGTATCATGAACACTTCTATAGCACTTGAAACAAGAGTTACTAACATAGTTTTTCTGGACCTTTTTATAATTGACTGTCTTTTCTTTCGAGACTTTCTTTTACTTTGTCTAAGAGATTTCTTAAGTTGTTGTATAAACAGTGACAGAGTCGAATTAAAGAAATTCTCATTCTTTTTGTCAATCAATTTGGAACGTCGAGACTTATAATCAGATGTAACAACATGGTTGCTAGATAGACGACGTTTCTCTCTTTGTTCCTGTTCAAGATCGAAAATTTTTAACTTTCCTACTTGAGAATTTCTGGAAAGTGTATCAAGGTTATTTCCCTCAACGATGGCATGCTTCTTAGCATCGCATCTAGATGGCAGTGATCTGAGAATTTTCATCACAATGTCCTTTTCAGTAATAGTCTTACCCAATGCAAAAGATGCATTAACAATTTCAGACACTTTGTGATTAAACTCATCAAATGTTTCTTCATCTGCCATACGAAGGTTTTCCCAATAGTAATTAAGGTTTTGAAGCCTAACTTCCTTTTCACTGGTGTTACCTTCAAACACGGTTGCTAATATATCCCAATATTCTTGCGACTTAGTGCAATTAGACACATGGTGCTGAAGATTTGGGGTAATGGCATGTATGATCGCATTCAAACCGTCTGAATTTTGCTTTGTAGCAAGAATTTCGGCAGGGGTGTATTCACCAATATTTTTTGGAACGTTCACGTTTCCAACTGCCACTACGGGAGGATTATATCCATTAACTACATATACCCATGATTGAAAATCACGTGCTTGAAGAAAAGCCCGCATAACAATTCTCCACCATAAGTAATTAGAGTCATCGAAGATTGGTGGTACGTTTATTGAGATATCACCTCTGTCCATAGAGTCAGATCGCTACAAACACAGACTTGTAAGGTCTTGAACGTGTTTGCCTGCTATGATACCAATTAAAAAAGTGGGGGTCTAACAACCTCACCCAATATTTCGATTAGCAATCTGTATGGATAACTCCGAGTTGTTTTCTAGAGAATCAACTAGACTCAATCAATAGAAAATATCTCAAGGAGTTATTATCTCAATCTCTTAATTTGATTTACTCAAGAAAATATGATTCGCGAGTCTTAATCAAAGAGAGATAACTTGGATGGTACCAAAGACCAATATCCAAGTGTCAATCAATTTAAATCAACAACCAATAAGGTCGGATATTCTAATTGATTGAACAACGCACAACCTGTATTATTTCAATTATATAAAAATATAATTCGGAAAAGAAATAACACAGACACCGGAATTTTGTTAACGAGGAAACCAAAAATGCAGAATAACCCCGGGACCTAGTCCAGATTAATCATACACTGTATTAAGCCGCTACAGACACTAGCCTACTCCAAATTAACTTCAGTCTGGACTGTAGTTGAACCCCAATTAATCTCACACAGATCCAAGGTACAGTTACGCTCCTACGCCTCTGATCCCAGAAGGATATTGCGCACTTGATTCCCTTAGATGATCTCACCCACAACCAAGAGTTGTTACGACCCAAAGTCGGAGACTTTAGAAAACAAATTTGTCTCACACATAAAAGTCTACAAGATAGATAAATTTGTCTCCCACGAATAAACCTATGAGTTTTGTTTCGTATTTTGATAAATCAAGATGGACAAGAACCAATCAATAAAACTAGACTTATATTCCCAAATAACAGCTCAGTTTTATCAATCACCTCACAATAAACTTAATCGACATAGCGAAGAAGATTATTGAGGAATCACAAACGATGAGACGAAGATGCTTGTGATTACTTTTATATCTTTCCTATCGGAGACAGAAATCTCAAGCCAATTATTACAATTGTACTCGTACGATAGAAATAGAAAAATCAGATCACACAACTATAAGAAAAATAGTATCGGTCTGGCTTCACAATCCCAATGAAGTCTTTAAGTCGTTAACCTGGTTTTAGAAGAAGAAAACCAAAGGTTAAAGGAGAATCAACTCTAGCTTAGCAAACTAGTATCACACAGAATGTGTGGGGATTAGGTTTCCCAGTTGCTAAAGTTCTCCCTTATACAGTCTTTCAAATCAGGGTTTGCAATCAATGTTAGCTTAGTAACAAAGCATTCAATATTCACCGTTAGATGAAAACCTAATTAAATACAAGCTAATATCTCTCAACCATTAGATCGAAAACTTAGATTTCCATACACACATGTACTTGACAATTTTGGGTTTGTGTAACCGTACCCAAACGTGTACAATAGTTGGTTCAATATTAGTCAACCAAATGGTTAGCCGAATGATCACTTTCATATCAACCATATTTTTCTTCACCATAACTAGTCCAAATGACTCAAATGAACTAGTTAGAGAGTTGTTCAATTGCTATGAGATCTCATGTACTACACAAGACACAATTGAAGCAAAAATGATATGATTCACTCGAATCAATTCATGAACTATAAAGCCACGGTTTGCAATATCATTCCTTGGATAATTTAGATAAGTTCACGAACATCGTTTTTAGACATAACCACTCAAGTTCGCGGACTGGGTTCGCGGACTCAAGTTAACCGGTTGGAGTTCAAAAACTCCAGCAGAAATTCTCAGGTTCGAGAACTTCCGTCAGATTACGGACTGAGTTCGCGGACTGAAACCGAGCTACTACTCCAGCAGAAATTCTCGGGTTCGAGAACTAGGCACGTTCGCGGACTGGGTTTACCGCTCAAGTTCCGGTTTTACTTGATCAACAAAGTTCGCAAAATTCGGTTCAAGTGATAAGGACTTATACATATATGTGTTACCACAACAATATTTATATATCTTAATGGTTATATTGTCTAAACTCTCATTTCAACCATTGAAACATTCTCAGAGGACGTTATATAGTTGTTATTCACAAACTATTTTTCGTCAGAGCAATTTCCAAAGCGATTGAAATGTAACATGACTTTCTTCACTAGGTAAAGATGAACTTGGCTAAAGTGAAAGCTTTACCAACATATATTTCGATAAATAGATAAGCGAGATATACTCATCTCGAAATATCACATGTGTATATTCTTAGTCTATATAGTAATATGACTTTTGTCTCAAGATAAGAGATAGAGTAGATAGACTTTTGAGTGATAGATAAGTTCAAGTCTCCACATACCTTTTAGTCGATGAAGATCCACTGGTTCCTTGAGTAATCCTTCGTCTTGTATGATGATTGCCATGGATTTATTGATCTCAACTACACTTTTTATCCTAGTCCGAGACCTTAGCTATAGTAGACTAGAAATCAAGACTTTATAGTTTTGATCACTAACATTGACAAACATGCTTGAGATAGCAACGCATGCGAGTTCGACCGAGCAATGCTCTAACATGAAGAACACTATGCTAATAAGAATAGAACTGAAGGACAGAAAATTGTATTTGCAGCTGATGCAGCTACCCAAGATAGTGATTATGTTCATGTGGAAAATGAACAAGATATGGATTTTGAGGAATCCCGTCAGTCAAAGAGAGCTAGGAACCAACCTACCCAAACCAATGGCTCAAACCCATCCATTCTAGGTCCCATTCTGGTTACTCATGGAGGGAGCATTAATGACATTGCTTCTATAAGCAATCAAGCTGATCTTATGGACACGGAGGAAAATGGTACAAACAAAACCAACAATCCTGACACAAAGTTGAATCCTATGCCAGAACAAGGGGACCAAACTACCCAGGTTAATTTTTTCCTTCTAAAATTTTTTGTTTTCGATTTTTCATTTTATTATAGTTTTCCTTACCTGTTTATCAATTATCTTAATAGTTCCAACTTTTTGTATATCCACCATACCTATTCAACAATGAGGGTTTTATCTTGGAATTACCAAGGTTTTGCAAACAAACAAACTAGAGACCATCTTAGAGATCTCACGTATAGATATGACCCTGACATCATTTTATTTTCAGAAACCAAAATAGGTGAAGATAAAATGAGAAGGTTCATTAGAACTTTTAGGTTCCCTAACTACAAACTAGTTCCATCTAGAGGCTTAGCTGGTGGCTTAATTCTTTTATGGAAGGATGGATTTCACTTTAATATTATCAATTCGGAGTCGTGGATTATTAATTGTGTTGTGAAGGATGATCCAAGTAAGACGAAATGGGTTCTTACCTGCATGTATGGATCCCCTTACCCAAATCATAAAGAGAAACAATGGAATTGCATAAAAGATTTAAGTCCAACCATTCATCAACCATGGGTTATAATTGGTGACTTGAACCTTATATTTCCTAATGAAGGCATAAGAACTATGAGAAGCACCTCTTCTAATATATTTTTTTCTTCATCAAGAGACTCTCAGTATACTGACTTAATTCAAGAAGCAGATTTGGAGGATATGGGTTATTCTGGCAGATCCTTTACTTGGTCTTCTAATTGTCATGGAACTGGAATTAGGAAATCAAGGCTAGATAGGGCTATCATCAATGAAGAATATATTATTCATTTTCCTGATGCAAAACTGCTCCACTTGCTACAACTTGGTTCAGACCAATGCCCAATAATGTTGGATACTGCTGCTTCAAATGGGATAAGAAACGTAACTGGAAATATTTCCAATGTTATGAGAAAGATGAGACCCTAAAATATGAAGTTGTTGCTGCTTGGAATCATCAGTTCAATGGCTTAAAGGCTTATCAGTTCTCAAGGAAAATTATCACCATAAGGAAATTTGTCTCAAAATGGACCAAGGAAAAATTCGGTAATATCCAAAACAACATATCTCTTCTTCATTAACAAATGTCATCTATACAGGGTGGTACTCAAGATGATACTTCTACTAATCAAGTACAACAAATTGAGAATCAAATTGAATACTGGCATCAAGTTCAAAATGATTATTGGGGACAAAAAGCAAGAGATGAATATTACTTTGAGATGGATCGTAATACAAAATACCATCATGTGAATGCAAATAAGAGAAGGTCAAGGAATAATATTGTTGCATTAAAGGATGAACAAGGAAATTGGTGCACGACTAGGAGGGATCTGGAGTGTTTAATCACTACTCATTATAGTTCTCTTCACACAACTTCTTTACCAGTGAGAAGTGAACAAATTCTCCAAAACATACCAAGAGTTATTACTGACTTGGATAACTTGGAGCTTATGAGGATACCAGATAATGGAGAAGTTTTTAAGGCTTTGTAAGGAATGAAATATCGAAAATCACCTGGCCCAGATGGTTTTCCGCCAGGGTTCTTTAAAAGTCATTGGGATATAGTAGGAACTGACGTGGTGGAGATGGTGCAGGAATTCTTCCGTACAGGCCACATTCTGAAATGCTTAAATAACATAAATATTACTCTTATACCAAAGACGGAAGACAAGCAATTTCCTTATGATTTGCGGGCTATTGCTCTTTTTAATACCAGCTACAACATCATCTCCAAAATTCTATCTTCTAGAATGAATAAATTGATGAGTAAGATTATATCTCCGCTACAAGCAGTGTATGTCCCAGAAGCAAAATTTCACACAACATCTTGCTGGCTCAAGAAATTGTGCATACTATGAAAAATAACAAAGAGAATTCAAGATATCTAGCCTTGAAGCTTGACATGTCAAAGGATTTCAATCACCTTGAGTGGTCTTTCCTTATGGATATAATGGAGCAAATGGATTTTTTTTCTGAATGGCGAAATCTTATTTTGAAGTGTCTCAGAACTACGAGGATATCTATTCTACTCAATGGTGCACCATGTGAAGCCTATCAACCAACTCGAGGGGTGAGACAAGGTGACCCGTTATCACCCTATATTTTTATCATTGTAATGGAGGGTTTTTCAAGACAACTACATCATGCAAAACAGTTGAAACAGTTTGAAGGAATTAAAATCGCCCCTGGTGATCCATCCATCTCTCATTTGTTCTTCGCTGATGATTGCCTCTTATTCATGAATGCAGATCTCCAAAGTATTAATAATGTTATACAACTCATTGAAGATTTTGGTAACGCTTCGGGACAACTGGTAATTTTTAAGAAATCCAGTGTGCATTTTAGTGCAAAAGTACCACAGCGTTTTTGCAGAATTATTTCGAGAAGACTAAAGGTTCCCAAGATGCTTTCAACTGAAAAATACTTGGGAATTCCCTTGTTAATTGGAAGGAAAAAAGTACAGTGTTTCTCACACTTGTATGATAGAGTAAAGAACAAGTTATCAGCATGGAATGGCAAGACTATGTCTCAATGTGCTAAATCATTAATGATAAAGACTGCTACAAATACGATACCTGCTTACTTTATGAATTATCTGCAAATTCCAGTAGAAACTCTAAAAAATATTGATGCAACACAAAGGGATTTCTGGCGGGGGTTTGAAGAAAAAAGAGGCACCTATTTTATTTCTTGGAAGAATCTGAGTTTCCACAAAAACCTTGGAGGTCAGGGTTTTAGAGATTTAAAGGTTCTTAATCTAGCTTTGTTGGTCAGAGCAGCATGGAGAATATGTATCAATGATGATGCTCAATGGGTAAAAGCAATGCAGGCTAAATATTTTTTCAGGTAATAACTTACTTCATGCTAGCACTAAAGCCAATTGTTCTTGGGCATGAAATGGAATTCAAAAACAAGTCAATTTTATTAAACTGCATAGTCACTAGAGATTAGGCAAAGGAAGTAAAATAAAGATTTGGATTGATGTATGGATCACAGGCATGGATACTCCTCCAGTCCCAAAAAATGATATTACAAACTTGGAGAATTTTATATGGGTTAAAGATCTTATTATTCAGGGTAGCTGCCAATGGAATGTGGATTTGGTGCACCATTTGTTTGATGCTCATACAACCATCCTTATTCTGAACATGAATATACCAAAGTTTGTGGAGGATAAACTGATATGGAATCTAACGAGAAATGGTGTTTTCACTCTGAAATCGGCATACAACAGACTATTTGATGACAGTAGAGGGAACTAGATTTCTTCGATCTTCATTCCTGACACTAATATAAAATGGAAAGATTTTTGCGGAATTCAAATATGGCCAAGAACGAAAATTTTCTTCTGGAAATGTTTTATTGATATTCTACCTACAAAAGATAAAAGTTCAAGAGCTGGCAGTCACTTCAATCTGCAGTGCTCTCTATGTAATTAGTACAATGAGACGTTGATGCATGTTTTGTTCACTTGTCCTTTCTCGAAAGTTGTTTGGCTGTTGATACCAGGTGGTTCAAGAGTAATTTATGGGAATCATAACAGCATAGAAGAAATTTTTGAAAGTTGGTACCAAATGCATCAACAACAATCAAACGAACCAAGTTGGCTTCACACGACAATGGTAGTCTCTTGGACTATATGGAATACTAGGTGTGAAGTACAATTTCAGAATACAAAAGCTGAGCCGTAAGGGGTAGCAAGAAAAGCACTGAGTTTGTTAAACTATATGGAGCAGCTTATCAGCAAACAACGAGTGTCTAGAACACCAAACCATAGCTTACTATCCCCTACACTACAATGGAGTCCCCCTACTTCCCCTTTTTTAAAATTAAATTGTGGTGCCTCTTATGACTTCAACACAGGTTTAACTGGTGTAGCTCTTATTCTGCATGATCATACAGGGCAATGGAGGAGAGGCGTCACCAAATTCTATGCAAGAATAGCAGACTCGGAACAAGCAGAATGCATTAGTTATCTTGGAGATAGATCTTCAGGGAATCGAAAGCTACATCAACAAAGATGCTCAAGTAATAGCATGGGAAAATGAGGCAATTCTTCTTGACGCAATTGAGAGATTGAAAAGTATTCAAACCTGGAACTGTAGTTTTGTTCCAAGGAAGTGTAATAAAGTTGCTGATATCTTAGCTAAATTCAGCAACAGGTTTAGAGTCTCTAGATCTTGGTTAACTAGTCCACCAAGTATCATTGAATCTCAATTATTGTTAGACATTTCAGCTTTCTCTATCTAATAAAAATCTCTCTTCATCATAAAAAAAAAAGAAGAAGAGCTTTATTTGGATTCAAAAGTCGTTCAATTTTCTCTTCCATATGGGGTTATTTGGAATACGACACTATCTTTTTTTTTGAAAGTAAGATATATATCGAAAGGGAGGAGCGGCTAATCGTTTGATTCAGTCATGTTGGAGGCAATTTCAGGATGAAACTGCTCAACAATTGCTGAATCTGTTTGATTAGTTGCTACTGAAGTTCTGAGCAATTAGAAACGATAGCTTCGTAAGCTTTTACATAATCAAAAGTTATCCTAGGAATAATAAAGGAGGGTGCTGCTTCTTCCCAGAGTTGATTTGTTGTGGACCATCTTCCTTTTTTAGCCAAGATATCTGCTGCTCCATTTGCTTTTCTGTCCACAGCCTGGAAACCCAAAAAAAAACTCTAACTGACTTGTTATTTTCTTAACTTCTTCTAGAACTGCAATACATTGTCATTGGATTGAGGTTTTAGATCCCTGAACGTAAGAAATTGTTGTTAAGTTATCGCCTTCAATGACCAGGTTTTGAATCTTGTTTGCATTGGCCCATATTACAGTCTCAAGCAGGTTACTGCTTCTGCTTCTTCTGGTGATGAAGCTCTGAAACTTCCCATTCCTACTGCCCTGAAACTTCCTGTAAAATTTTGCATGGGTATATTAATTATATGTCCCTACTTTTAACTCCCTACAAATATATCCTTATGCAACAATAATTATGTCTCTCCTTTTTTATAACCTTATCCATTTAATATTAGATTACCTTAATACCTTCACTCATATAATATTTTTCTTTATTTCAAAATACAACAAATTTCTTCCACTACCACTTCACCACCACCACTATCACCACCACCACCAACATTCAACTACCATTCCACCACCACCACCACCGTTCAACAACCACCACCTACCAACCGCCACCACCACCAATATTCCACCACCACTCCTTCACCGCCACCATTACGCCACCATTAGTCCTCCTCCACCACAAATTCGTCGTCGCCGCCACCACCACCGTCACCATCGCCGCCGCCACCACCACCATCACCATCGCCGCCGCCACCACCATCACTGGTTCAAATTTTTTTTATCAACAAAAAGTAGTTGATCCATTTCAGTTGGATCAAACAATGGATGTTTATCCATTGCAGTTGGATCAACAGTAGAAATTTATCCTTTGCATTTGGATCAACAATGGATGTTTATCCATGTTGATGGAAAAATGCTACCAGTTCATCAGCTGCAGTTTCAGATCCACCAACAAAACCATCAACAATAGAAGTTTATCTAGTTTATCCAAGAAAAAAGGATCAACAGTAGAAGTTGATCCAATTTTAGTGGATCAACAATGGAAGTTGATCCATGTAAAATTGGATCAATAATGATAGTTTATCCATGTAAAATGGAGTGAACTTGGCGTGAGTCGAACACGCATCATCTGACATGGAGTCAGTCATGCTACCATTGCACCACAAGTTCAACATTAGAACAAATTTACATGATTTAAACTACAAAACATGAGTTCAAAGGATCAACAACAGTAGTTGATCCCATATAGATGAATCAACAACCATAGTTGATCTAAAATATATGGATCAACAACCATAGTTGATCCAATATCACTGCCTGCTTCAAACCATATAACCATCATATTTCATTACCTGTAGCTTCATAAACACCAACAGCTCCAAGACCAGCTTCAAAACCAATCTCAGTTGAATCAACAATGGATGTTTATCCATTTCAGTTGGATGTTTATCCATTGCAGTTGGATCAACAACCATTGTTGATCCAAAATATATGGATCAACAGCCATAGTTGATCCAATATCACTGCCTGCTTCAACAATGGTTGTTGCAATGAACTGGAACAATTTTTACACCAGTTCTCCATCTTAAAATCTCTATCAAATCTGTCAATCAAAAAAATAAAAATAAAAATAAAAATTAATTAATATTTTTTAAACAAAAATATAATCATAGATATTCATAGCAAAATAATGAGATTAATTAAGTAGTCAAATAACTTACCCTGGGTAGTATGGAGTTGGAACCAACAAAGCAACATCTGCAAATGAACTAGCAGGTAAATGTTTTCCTTCATATACTGCACACAGCATTTGTGTAAGCCGAATAATTGTTCATAGCAGCGGCATAATCAAACATACAATTAGCAGAGTATAAAAAAGTGGTTTTCAGTAACAACACCTTTTGATGAAGAAGTGCTGAACCAGCATTCTGTTCTCGATCTTTAAGCTTGTTTTCGAGATCCTTCACCTATGTAACATAGCAGCGCATTTAGAATCTAGAGTTTCAGTTTCAACGAAAACAAAGTTTAGTTGCAACAAACCTTTTGTTGAAGAATCACAGACTCATCCTTCTTTTGCGCTATTTCTTTCAGCCTATTTTCGAGCTCCCTAACCTGTACATCAACAAAATTAAATTAACCATTACTAGTTCTAGGAAAAGGATCTGGATCTTGTACTTGAGTAATCCCAACAACATCATGATGCTCCCCACCACCAACACCAACACCAGTACCACTACTATTCCCACCACCACCAGTACCACCACCACCACCAAATCCATAATTCTGAAACTGATGATGCAAAATAGAATTAGGAGAAGGAAACAAATGAATCGGAGTCGGAATTTGTTGAATCACGATTCTAGACGGTTGTTGCGTTAACAAATCGGTACTCCGACCATTACTAGAATTAGTTCTAGGAACAAATTCTGGTGCCTTAGCATTAAGTAGTTTCTTCCCAGTAGATCAACACTTGATGTTACTAGAACTGATTTGCTAGAAAGTAATTTTGTTTTGTGTTTTACAGAAATTGAGAGTTGTGAATTCACCAACACGTAGGGATGGCGAATTAGAGTGAGAAGAATTGAAGTGTGTATGGTCACAATAGCACCAACTGTTACTGTAGTGATGCAGCTAGAGGAGTTGCAGATTCAAGTGCAGGTGATATAATATATATGCTCTAATTTTCTCAGGGCATCCATTGTGGTGTTTGCTAATTGTTTGTTACTTTTGATGATAAACCAGAATGAAATTTATATAAAATCAAGACAATTAATGGAAAAAGCAGTGAAACAAAGAAAGAGAACGGACATGTGTTTAGATGTCGTTGTAAGAGATGATGCATTGCAGCAAAATGAACATACTCCTCCTACTATGTATTACTCCGTTCAACTAGTTAACTCCAGATCCATCAAATTTATCAAATCAAACTCATAAATGGGATGTGTTAGACTTTTGTTTTCTCTTTGAATGAAATCAACTCTCAGATATTCAAGAAAGGTAAGAGATTTCTTGAGATCGTATGGAATCGACTCCAACGATTTTGATGAATCTACCCAACGATTGTAGTTTCTATTGCGATTGGTGATGTCGGAGGAGGTGTGGTAATGACGGAGGAGGTGTTCCTGAATGTATTTGCAGTGGCGGAGGAGGCGGTGTCTGTCAATGGAGAGAGAGAAGAATAGAGAATTTCGATCTAAACCGAAAAGAACAAAAACGCTTGATTTGATTTACTGTGTAGAGGTGGCGGTGGCGGTGGCGAAAATGGTTCTGGTGGTGCAGCGACGACGGAGATGCAGATGGTGAGCTCGATCGTTTTTCTACGGATGAGAAATGAAGGAGATAAGAAGAAGCAGAAGTCAATAAGGTATAAAGATTAAGGGGTATATTTGGAAGTCCATAAATTGTTGATGGGCCCCTGATAGACTTATAGATAAAGAGGGACAAAATTATTATGTGATAAGTATATTTGTATAAACCAACAAAAATAGGGACAAAAATTCAATTACCACATTTTGCATTATGAAACCGAAACCTGCATTAGTGTCTGACGAAAGAATACGACGCTATCACGTTGGAGTCGAGTGCCTTATTCTTAACTACTTCGGAAAGTCATTGGTCTCTTTTCTACTTTTATTACTTTATTATGATTCTATTAATCAAACATAAATCCAAATTTGATGATGACCAGACACGAGTCATTTCTCGCCTTAATATTCCAAGACTTGCAAAGGCCATCGAATCCTATCTTGGAACTTGCATAATTTGTACTGATGTCTACAAAAAGAACAGAATCTAACAAGCTGTAGGAGACGCGAACAACTCTCAGAGCTTAACAAAGTAAGGATCATGTGCTAGGCTGTTATTCAAGATCAAGCAACAAGTCTTGGCACACGAACTATAGTTGTACAGAGGCGATCTGGCAATATTTTCAAAATCGATTTCGGCTCACCTGTTTGTGGAATGATTTCGGAAACAATCAATGCATTTTATCCAGAGTACGCGCCATTCCGACTTGATCTGTATCAATACTTTCATTCCTGATATGCTTATCCAAATGTTTCACGACTATCATAAGCAAAAGATAAAACTGGATTTAAATATATTACAACAAAGTTTTTCTCCGCCACCATTTCCTCATGTTCTCTGAAAATGGACTAAAGTACAAAATGCAGATGGAAATGACATACATAAAGTTAGGTAGACAAACAACAACAAAGAGGAGTAGACATAAACCGAATGTCTATTCAACATTTTTGCACATATAGATTACAAGGGTGGGTTACACTTGCCAACATGAACTGCAGAAGCAAAGACCAATTGGAAAACAAAAAAGTTAGTATCCCCAAATAACTACAATGTGAGCATTTGCAGATTTGGGAGTCGATCCAACTGTACATTTTCGGGATGAATCCTGTCATCTTGGAGAATGAGGACTTCTAAAGTCCCAGATTCTCTTAACCAAGCTGAGACAATAGCCCCTGATGATACAAAACGCCCTAGATTTCCTTTAGCTACATGAAATGGTGCACTTATTCCAGTTAAAAGAGCTGCAACTGCACGTCGGAGAGTGCCATCACCAACTACTTTGCTGTGTTTGCCCCACCCAGTCAAAATACTGCATGGATACAGCAGGATAAGTTGAGAATAATGAGGAAGTTCACAAATGGGTTCTTTTTAAGGGGGTCGAGTAATGAGTCAAATTATTCAAGTTGATGTACAGTATGGGTTTTCTGCTTATTTATCGAGCTGATACATACCTTACTAGCTTTGGCAATTCACGGCCTTCAGAAACAATAGAGCGTATATTCAGCAACCACGTATGAACCATTGCCTGAGCAGCACCAGAAGACATCATGTGCAAATCCAAGCAAGAATCACACCATGTGTTCTCCCATACCTGTCGATTTTTACCTTCAAGCATGACCCTTTGGGCCCCAAGTTTCTGCAAGGAAATATTAGACAGATTTCTGAATAAGTCCATGCTATGAATAGAAGTATACATCGCTTAACACATCAGCATAAGCCATCAATCAGATAATATTTCAAGTTACTTGCTTGTAGTGATTTAAAGTAAGTCTTTGGACTAAGAACATAAGGACTTGTAAGGCCACTAGAAAAAATCACACATGTTATCGCTATTATTCGTAGAGTATCACATATTACACGAGCATCTACGTATCATATCTATTGAGACAGTGCTTCATTCATGGAGCGAGATAAGTTCAACAACTTTCACCAATTACATCCGAAATTTCCTCAAAAAAAAAAAAAAAAAAAGTACCTCAATTTGAAGTTCTAGACTAGTAGAATAGTCGTGATTTCACAATTTGTGATCATGTAGCGGGACAACTAGAGTGTCTAAGCAGTCAATGTTTGCATGAAACTATTAGACAGCATAATACCACTTCGAATTTAAGTGCTGGAAGTTTTCTACCATATAAAATATATTCACCACAAGTAAACAGGGCGCAAAGTCACTCTGTCAAAACTGCATAATAAGAAAAAAGGCTAGGAAAGCAGCTAAACATTTATCAGCTCCAACAAAGAACTCAGCAATTCACCTGTCCGAAATGCCATAGCATGTCAGTTAGAGCATTGTAAAAGGCAGATGCTGTTGAAGAGTCCATTCGTCTGACTTCATCGAACAAACATCGAGCTCGAATCCAAACATCTTCGTTGCTGCCCATCAGAAGTCCGTGTGCAACCCCATAAACCTGATTGTCAAACAACCGGAGTTCCTCCAATAACACAGATGCATCTTCAAATGAATCACAACGACTGGATAAGAGAATCCCAAGAAGAAATTCCAAGTTAAAACTAGTTCAAATGCAACAATACCAAAAGCCAAAAATTTCTTTTCCAGGGACTAAAAAAGTTACCTGCAAGCATTTAAAATGGCGGAGAAGGTGACAACATTTGGTTTAATGTCCAGTTCATGCATCTTATGAAAAAGTCCCAGAATGCACGAAATCTCTTGAGAATTTCTTATATTGCCCTCTTTCAATGGATTCTCTTTTTCAGCAGCTAGCTGCTTAAAGATCCTTATAACCTGGTTATCCCCTTCACTGAAACCTATAATACTCCCAGGAACACTTGTGAGGACAATACACGTGGACGGCTCAGATTCTGACAGATCAATCTCATCAGTCGTAGCATCTTCAAGTCTTGCCGTAGCAGATCTTCCAAAGGCATCAATGATTGAATTATAAGTGACAACATTAGGTCGAATTCCTTCAGTTGTCATCTCATCAAGCAAAGACACAGCAAACTCCACCATACCATTCTTGCAAAACACATCAATCAACGAGCTATACAGAACAACATCAGCTTTCATACCTGCCTGCTTAAACTCTCTAAATGTCTCCATAGCCTCTTTATACATGCCCCCTTTCGAGTACACGTCCATTAAAGTCGAGTACGTCAAGATATTAGGAGATACATTAACCAACTTCATCTCTTCTAACAATCTTTGAACTTCATCAAACTCCCCTTGTTTTCCATAACCAACCAACAACGCGTTATAAGTTACAGAATCCTTCTTTATCCCAGCATTCTCCATCTCCAAACAAACACCCAAAGCTTCATCAAATCTACCTAACCTCGCATAAATAGCAACCAATGTATTATATGCCATCCGATCCAAACTAATGCCAACAAACTTCATCTCATTAAACAAACTCAACGCCTCCTCTAATTTCCCAGCTTTCGCACAACCATCAACCATCGTACTATACGTTACAACATTAGGCCAAACTTTCTTCTCAGACATCTCTCTCATAATCTCAAACGCTAATTCCATTTGACCAGCTTTACAAACAGCATCCAACAACGTATTAAACGTAAAGATATCTCTATCAATCCCTTTATAAACCATCTCAGTAAACAAATTTCTCGCTTCTTCCCATAACCCACTTCGACTACAAACAGCCAATAACGAATTATAAGTGATCCGATCAGGCACCACACCATTCCCAACCATTTCATCAAATACTTCAGTTGCTTGTTCAAAATTCATACCGCCTTTACCACAAGCATCAATAACAGCATTATAAGTAACTAAATTAGGCTTCAAACCCGAAGTTTTCATCGATTCTAATACCTTAATAGCATCTTCACAATAACCATTCCTACCATAAGCACTAATCAAAGCAGAAAATGAATAAACAGTATTACCATACCCTTCTGCTTTTGCCTTATCAAACACTCCTTTTGCCAAATCTACCCTCCCCAACCTCCCCAGTGTACTGATCATGGCACTAGCTAATTTCCCTTGTTCGTTCCGTTTACGCTCTCGTTTCACAGCAAACTCAAAGCACGCCATAGCTTTGGAACACTCGCCACGATTCCCAAGCTCCCGGATTAAAAAAACATAATCATCTGAACCACCAAGATTAAACTCATAGCCCCAGAGAATATTTTCAACTGATTTACCATTAGAATGTTGAAAGCTCAATACTTGTTGAAGTACTTCTTCAGCTAATGATGTATGACGACTCTCTGAGACTGTTTTAGGTCTACCAAAATGCATTTTTGATACAAAACGTGTTGATCTTTTACCTCTGAAATCGAGACCAAGCTCTGGTTTTGATGGTGGTAATGGCGGCAATGATGATAAACTAGTAGTGGGGTTTGGGTTGTTTCTAGTTGTTGCATGATGATGATTTCTAGGTGTAGAAGAGTTGGAAAGATTGAATCTTTGGGTAAATCTGTGATTTTGATGACGATTTTGAGGTTGGCTTTGAGGATAAGGGTGGTTTTGATGATGATAGGGTTTAGCTGTAGCAGTGAGTGAAGGTGGCGTTGAAGAAGCCATTAGAAGAGAGAGGGAAGAACAGAGTCTTTTTTCACCTTTTTAGTAGATAGGGATACAGAGAATCTTGGACATAGATTATCCTGACGATGAAATATCCACGCGCGAGTGGGTTTAAGGGTTTAAGACCTTTTTTTTTTTTTTTTTTTCTCTGAAGCATACAAGATCAAAAAAAAACAAGGGAACATTATCTGTATACTCCTACTATGACACCCCTTGCAAATATACCCTTATGAGCTTTATAAATACCCTTAATCTTTACTAAAATATCCTCTTTTATATAGTGTATATACAAATCCACCAACCAATATTCAAAAAAACAAAAAACAAAAAACAAAAACACTACCTCCACTGTCCACCGCCGCCCACCACCACCACTGTCCACCGCCGCCCACCACCACCACTGTCCACCGCCGCCACCAGCCACCGCCACCAACCACCGACCATCGCCGCCCACCACCACCAACCACCACCAATGTCCACCACCGCCACCACCAACTACCACCTCCACCGCCAACTACCACCGCCGCCAACCACCACCGACGACCACCACTACCATGTGGAGTCAACTTGCTGAAGTTGTGTCCATATAGGAGGCAATTAGCTCAAGTTGTCTCCAATAAATAATGTTCATATCGGAGGCAACTAGTTCAAGTTGTTTCCAAAAGTGGAGGCAACTAGCTTAAGTTGTCTCCAATAAATAATGTACAAGAATAAGTTGCAAAACAAAATGGAGACAACTAGTTCAAGTTGTCTCCAAAAGTGGAGGCAACTAGCTTAAGTTGTCTCTAATAAATAGTGTACAGGAATAAGTTGCAAAATAAAATGGAGGCAACTAGCTCAAGTTGTCTTCAAAAGTGAAGGAAACTAACCCAAAGTTGTCTCTAAATATGAAGACAACTAGCACAAGTTGTCTCTAAATATGGAGGCAACTAGCACAAATTGTCTTCGTATATGGAGGCAACTATCACAAGTTTCCTCCAAAAAATAAAAATTGTACACAAATGAGTGAACCTAGTGTGATTCGAACACACAACTTCTGACATATAGTCAGTTGTGCTACCATTACACCACAGATTCGTCAATACAAAGTAATATATTAAAAAATATGACTGGAATTCAGATTATTTTCGTGCTGCTTACTGAAACCAATACCAGACTGTTTTCATTATATGCATTGAGAGTGTAGGAATATCAAACTGTTTTCACAATGTTGGATGAAACTATTTTACCTGTTACTATAAACATGTATTAAGTGTGCTGCTATATGGATGAGAAGGGATCACACCACTCTTTGTGGCCACTGCTACGTGGCTTAGGATCCATAAAGAGATGATCTAACAGCAGATTTTGTGGAAGGGTGTACTACTCAACATATGTAGTCCCATTCTAATACTTCTGAACCCGCCATTCACAGGTGGAAATGTTAGGGGCACTGAACTAGTGAACTAAACACATGCCCGTAATGCTAACAAAAGAAAAATGACTTCCTAAAAAATATTAACTAGCCAAAGATGGAGAACACTAAAAATCTGAACATACTTGCTTTCGTTCTGTCTTGAACTTTTTCAGCAATATACTTTTCACCAGCTAGGTCAGACGATGCCATTGAAGCCACGACTACATGTCCAACGTAATCCACAAAGAGTTCACTTCCAAAAATAAGGGAAAAGACATCCACATGAGATTCTAGCATTGTTTCCCTACAAAGACAATAAATAACACCTTATAAGGCACAAACAAATAAAATTATTATCATTTGTGATCAGATTCAAAATAAATAAACCACGATGATGAAAATTACAAAAACTTCCAAGGATCAGAACGCTAAAAGGTGCGAGTAACTCCCAGAAGGCTTTATTTAGTCAGAGAAAAAATGAAGTTCAATTCATTAGGCCTACCTATACAAATACTTTCCATTCCAATAATAAGTCTTCGCACTGGATCACTCAAAACCTGTTGCAAAGCTAACACTTAATAAATATTCCAGTGTATACACCCCTAAATTGTTAGAGGTCAGAAAACTCGACAACATGTATTTAGTTTCTCGTCATCCTCTTATGAACAGAATGTTGTGACTCATTGAAACAATATAAACTGGAAAAAATATAATGTTTGCAGATCTACCTGGAATCATTCGGCAGCTTGAGGATCATTTGGATTTTTATCAGGATGAATTTTCCTTGCCTGCATTAACACTCACAGGAGACTCTAATTTAGACACCAATCAACTGAACTAATTCTTCAAATCCTTCATTTTATATATATAACATAATAATTAAAAAAATAAAAAAATTCCAATTGACACCAATCAAATATCATAAATCCCCAACATTGAAACATAAAAGGATGTAAATGAACCAAAAAGAAATCAAAATTCATGAAGTGCACACAATGTAACAGTAAAAACACAATAACTGTTAACACCAAATTTCAAATTTACTACTGAATTCTTCAATAAAAATGTAAAATGAGATTGAGATTCTGAGAACGTACTTTGAGATGATAAGCCTTACGAATCTCTTCTCCAAGAGAGAGAACAAAGGGGTCGCCCCATAAATCCCATTTGGGAAGAGATTGGTTTCTCGACGTTTCAGTTCTTCCAACAACCAATTGGGACCTCAGAAGCAGATTGAAGGAAAGAAAGAAAGGACTTTCCTTTCCACTCACTTAATGATGACTCTGCAAATGGAACTATGGATTTTTTTAGTTATGGGGATGGAGTTGAGTGATGAAGCCGAGGAACATAAAGAAATGAGAAGAAAGAAAAAAAGAAAGAAATTGCATCTCTAGTTTCAATCTTCAAACCATCAACACAACCATCACCATCTCGAACTCGATTACCAGACCCACCACAACCAACAGAACAAGCACAACAACCATCACTACTGACTTCACTGTAACTACACCAGCCGCCACAACCACCGCCACCACCACAACACCGGTAAACACAAAATAATCTAAACCGTTACTGGTAAACACTTGAAACACAATCATACAAAACTGATTTTTCTTAAATTTATTGAATCAAAATTAAAAAAAAATGCAAACATGTTTCAAAGATTTACCTTTTGATTTAATCTTCATGTCATTTGGTATTCAAATCGATTTCGAAATCATATCTTAATTTTCCAGATTTAGAAATTAAAAACTTAATCATTAATTTCCATATTTGATCTTGATTTTATGAATTCAGGTCTAAATTTGTAGACCGAATCTAAAAATAATAATTGAATTACCAGAAATTAGTCTGTAAGATGAGATCTCTCATAAACTTCATGATGAACTGCTGATAAAAATGGATTTCCCTCGATCTGAGACTCTCTATTGATTTTCCAGTTAAAATCCATTTTTATCTCAATTATTCCGACGAAACTCACTCTAAAATGATTATATATTTCTACTAATATGTTCGAATTAAAGATTGTGGCGGAGGTGGAGGTGCTGGTTATGGTGGAGGCGATGGAGATAGAGATGGGGTGGTGGGAGCGACGGAGGTTTCTCTGTGTTTAGAGATAAAGAAAAAGGAAAATAAGATAAAAAGGTTAAAAAGGAATTCTGGGAATTATGTATTTACTAAAAATTTCGATTATGCCACTAGGGGTATTTGTAAAGGTCTATAAGGGTATTTGTGCATGACCTATGGATAGTAGGGGCATAAATAACATTCCCACAAAAAACAACTAAAGAGAAATTACACGGGGGTATTTAATACCCCTAAAGTCATTTAAAAGAATTTGGTTGATGCAATGTGGGATTGCTCTATCCCAAATTGTGGTGGGGTAATTTCCTGCTTGACTAGCATCCGCTACGAAGTTTGTTATTCCGTCTACAGCTTGGTTTCCTTCTCGATAGGTGTGTTGTGTGTCACATTCTGGTATTTTTCTCATTCACTGTTTAATTTCTACAACCATTTCTGAAATGTGCCATGGAGCATCCGTATTATTCTTGATTATTCTCATTAGATTTTCTGAGTCCGTTTCAAAGAGTACCTTACTCAATTGTCTGTTAGTTGCCGTTCTTTTTGCTAATACGGTTGCCCAAGTTTCAGCAGTGATGGTGTATGTTATTCCTAAAGGTTGAGCAACGGCCAACACAGTTTGAGCATTGGAGTCTCTGCAAATGAATCATGCCCCTGCCAAACCCGGGTGACCTCTAGCAGCTCCATCCGTATTTATTTTTATCCATTCTGGTTCTGATCTAGTCCACCCGACGTTAATTGTTACTTTCGATCTATTGTTGGTCGTAGGATTTCTGGTAGGTGGTTCTCCTGGCAGCATTGGTGGAGAAATACTTTTTTCCCATTCGTATTCTTGATGTTGTTGTATAGCTCTTGTTAGAATGTCCACAGCCTGAGAGTCAGTTCTTCTGAAAACCAACTCGTTTCGGGTTGTCCAGAGGGACCAAAGGAGATAACAATATGAAGTAATCATAGAAGTTGTGGCCGAATTTTGTAGAATCTGGGAAATTGTGCTTTGATTTGTTAAGATAAGGGTTTGGGTATTTCCATTGAGCTGATTTTTTGTGATGTAATTGGATAGACCAGCCTAGGTGTCCAAAGCTACTTAGCAGTGGATAAGCATGTGATCTGTAGATTCTTGATTGGTTTTGCATCGTGGGAAAAGGTTGGAATTTGTGAGGTTGATGTGGTGTAGTAGAGAGAAGGTAGGAAGACCTTCGTTGATAGCTTTCCACAAGAAAAGCTGAATTTTTGGCGGACATGGTAAGGTCCACAGGAATTTGGTTTGTGGGATTGTGATTTGTTGTGAAAGAGTATCATGTTGAATTAGACTATTATATCCAGAAGCGGTAGTGTACTTTCCAGATTTAGATAGAGGCCAAACAATTTTATCTGGTGGATTGTCAATCTGGTAGATGGATATTGATTATATGTTGGATTGCCATAGGTGGGAGAGAAAGGAGGTGATCATGTTTCCAGTTATGAGTGTTAGGTTCAATGATTTCAGCCACCGTTTGGATAGGGTAGCATTGGGTAGGATCAAGGTTTTGATAATGTGATATCCAATTGGCTTGAATTGGTGTATATAAACCGTTTCCTAGGCGGTGAAATATATTCTGCTTGAAAACAGGTATGAGAGATGTCATTTGTTTCCATTGTGGGCTGGCAGTAGTAGGAGTTTGGATAGCACCCTGGAATATAGGTTTATGTCTAAGGTATTTCTCTGTATAGATCTTGGTGCAGATGGAATGAGGTTTATCATGGATATTCCAAATTCTATTCATGAACAAGGCTTTATTATGATGACTACTCTTCCTAATACTGAGTCCACCTTGGGCAATCGGCTTGTAAAGTTTATTCCATCCCATAGGGTGAAGTTTTTTAACAGAGGTATCATGACCCCAGAAGAAATTCCTTGTTAATCTATCAATTTGATTGTGAATATGATTGGAGAACAATTGTGTCTGCATAAGATGGTTGAAAGTAAGAGTTAGGGATGTTTTAATAAGAACTAACCTTCCAGATGGGATGAGACATTTTGTGATCCATCCTTGAGCTTTGCGCGCTAGCCTTTGAAGTAATGGCTCAAATATATGTCGAGAAATGCTTCCATGTTTGAATTGTACTTCCAGATATATCGGGGGTATTGTTGTGGTTGGCATCCTAATGCCAACTTTGGTTCCTTTGATTTTTCAGAGAAGATATTTTTCAAGAAAAAATTGGGGGCCTGGAAAAATTTATACCCACACCCAAAATTTAAGGGGGCTTCCAAAATGAAGTTGAAAGTACTATTTTACCCTTCTCTAAAAACTAACCCTAAAATCCTATTAACACTTAAGATAGGCCCCCAATTTTCATTCCAACCCAAAACTTTTTTTATTCTCCTCCCCTACCTCTCCCTATCGTCCTCATTTTTTCCATTAACGACTGTGGAAAAAAAGATTCATCCGATTTATAATTGCAGTTTCAGAAAAAAAGGTCGTTAACATCGAAGTTTTGTTGCTTAACGATTTTTGATCTGCATGTGGAATTTATGAAAAATCGTTAACCATTAAGGTGGAGGTGAAAACGACCCTACCAACAATTTATGAAAAATCGTTAACCTTGATAATGTGTTAACGATCCTATGTTGACGACCAATTTATGAAATTAACGACTTTGTACCCTTCATATACAACTCATCTGTCAACAAAAATGTAAGGATCGTCAATAAAAAGCAATTGAATCATCAATTTTACTTTGAGAATCGTTAATGAATAATAAGAGCCGTCAATTATTTCTAAGGGTAGTTTTAGCTTTTTCTTTTTTCCTAACGACTTTCAATAGTAATACTAAACTGTCGAATGTGACTTGGTACTGTAAAATGGAATTGGGTTTACAGTATGGGTCCATGTTGGCTAAATAAATTAAAAGAAGAATGGGACTTGGTGCTGACTGCTGTGATACAAAAATTTATTAAAAAAAAGTCGTTAACATGTAAAAAAAAAAAAAATAGGACTTGGTAGGATCATTAACATGGTAGAATGGGACTTGGTAGGATAGTTAACATGTAAGATCATTAACATGTAAAAATAAAGTCGTTAACATTTTCAAAGCTGTTTGACGATTTTTCATAGTGGCACCTTAGAGTCGTCAGTTTGTTCGAACATGAATGACGATTTTTCATACTGAATATGAGAATCGTTTATGAGTGTCAGAAATACCTAACGACTCTTAAGGGTCGTTAGGTTATTATACTCCCGATCAAATGACCCTCACTCTGAGTAGTTGCATGGTGTCCATGAATCGACCACTTGGAGTACCATTCTTACAATTTGAAGAGTATAGGAAGTTTACCTGATTGTTTTGAGCTCCTGATTCTTCATATGGAGGATTGGTTCCTAAATTTTCCCCCAAAACTCACTTTCTTCCTCTCTATCCAACAAAAAATAAATAAATTGTAATCTTAATTTTTACCCAAAAACTTATTTAATCTAACTTAAAAAATTAACAACTAATCTAACCTAATCAACTCAATTAACACTAATTATTTTGGGCGTAGTTTAGGCATTTTGAAAATATAGGCTAAGGGGTAGTACCAAAATGCTATTGGGAGACCAACTGATGAGGCCCCCAATTACTTTTTGTGGCTCCCAATTAATTCTTGATATTTTTGCCTTTTAGATTTTTTTTGGGGGATTTTGTGTTCCCTCAAAAAAAAAATACAGTATCTAATTTGCAATACCCCTTTTTAAATTAATAATAGGTGAGAAACCCCCTCTCCGTCATAACTGCTGTGAGCACCCGGTTAAATATGCACGTGCAGTTCACGTGTGAGATATTATTTTTAAGATTCTAAAATATAGTTGGCCAGAAACTGAGAATGGACATGTGTTGGAATCATACCCATTAATTCCTATTGTAGTAGACGTGTCCTAAGCCTAGTTAGTAATTCTCCGAATCATTCCCGAATGATTCCCGAACGTATCCGAACTGACCGAATCCGAATGATACTTCCAAACTATTTGAACTCCGAACCTAGTTCCCGGATTATATGGACCTCACGAATGATTCGCGAACGTATCCGAACTAACCGAATCCGAATGATATTTCCGAACTAGAACTTTGAACCTAGTTCGCACCCAACTTCGCTCTCCCATAAGTAATTCTCTGATCAGAGTTTTGTTGCTTGGTTTTTGTTTGATTTTGAATATACTTTATCTTTAAATACAATTATTCAGTTAAATTTTTTATTGATAGTTGTTTAACCAGTGTTTTATGTGTTAATTTTTGTTTAAAAATCTATAAACTCATTTTATAATACATTTATGCGATTAAACTGTTTACTTCTTGTTAAATAATCACGCTAAAATGTTTTTTTCATCTTATAAATCATATACAAATAAAATTAGTCTCGTAATAAGATCATAATACTTATCAATTTATCATTTATGTAATCCGAATTTTAAGTGCCGAACTCACATTTATAAAACGAATATACACGTACGTATGCCGTTCCGAACTACTGTCCAAACAACGAACCGTTGACCGGATTTTTGACCGAATCCGACCTATCCGAATCCGTATAATTCTCGTACGTATGCCGTCCCGAACTACTACCCGTACCCCGAATTGCTAACTAGCGTCCTAAGATGCACGAAGTGAGAAACTAGGTAGAATCATACCCATTATCTTCTTCTCCATGTTCGTTTTCCCATACAAACAGATGAAGAAATAAAAAATTAATTGAAGCATGAGATTGTACTAAGAGCATCTCCAATGTAAGGGGTCAAGGTCATCCTAGGTGGAGGTCTTATTTACACTTTTTTATTTGTGGGTCATTGCTAAATGACAAAAAATGTTGAAGGTAAAAAAATTTAGCAAAAATTCATCTCCAACCCTTAAGGTCTTATTTGAATTTAGAGACAAATTGATGATGTGGATCTATGACCCAAGGTCATGAAGAAAGTCTAATTTAGACTTTCTCCTTTACCCCCACTTAGCCATGTCATCACTTATTATGACCTTGACAATTACATTGGAGATGAAATTGTGGTGTAAAAAGTCTTAAATCATATGTGGCATGCTTTTTTAAGACCTTGACCCCTTGCATGTGAGATGCTCTAAGAGCATCTCCAATAGAGGGTGAAGGTTTTATTTTTTATAGGACACATAGGATTTTAGACCCTCATTTATATTAAATTCATTACGAACAGTGAGTCCTATTAATTAGGAAGGGTGTGAAACTAAATATGAAGGTCTTGGAGAAAGTCTTATTTAGACCTTGAGAATGACCTCCACGTTATCTTTTTAACCATATTTTTAAATTATTTTTTCTTAACCAATAGGAAAAAAATAATCAATTTTATCATTATCCTGAAAAACAAATCCTCAAAATAAGACACTCACTGTTGGAGATAGTCCATAAGAAAAGCATTGTTATTTTTACCACATACATATGACCCCATAAATAAGAACAATTAATTGGGGGATATGGATTTTAATTGGGGGATATGAATTACTTCCCCCAACCATTTGTGGCTGATAAGGGGTGTCTTTTGGGTGCGAAAATACCAGAATATCCCTTCATTAATTAAAAAACATTATGAAATTACTATTTTGCCCTTTCTACTAAACATTAAAATCAAAACCCAAAATCATATATCCCCCTTCTCAAATCAGATCACGGATAGGCTTATGTTTAGAATTTTTTTTTTCTTCATCGTCTTCCTCATCGTTCATTCTTCATCGACGATTAATCGTTGAATCAAAAATTTCTTCGTTGACTAACCTACCATAACCATGCCTCCACGAAAGAAATCAAAAGCAAAACGGAACACTAAATCGATTGCTCAACAAACACATGAACAACGAATCGAGAACATTGCTCAAGAACTAGAAGATGACGAAGCATCCAACTCGGATGATCAACCAATCATGGCTTCTCTGAGAAGGTAAGTGTTTTTTTAGCTCATTTATGATTGTTTTAATCGATTTGTAGCCATGGGTTTAGGTTAGAATCGCCAAAATTGGTGAAACTGTGGAGTTGCAGAGAAAACCGGCATTGAATCTTAGTTTGAATACCAAGCCGGTTTAGAAACCGGCATAGACTTTTGGTCGAATACGATGCCGGTTTAACTTCCTGAACCTGAAATATCTATACCGGCATACGATAGTAGTTGAACACCAAACCGGCTTGAGTTCCTGAAAATTAGATTTTAGGACCGGCATTCGAATTGGGTTGAAGGCTATTCAGGTAGTCAACTAAAAAAACACAGGAATAAATTTTTTTTACCGGCATTATATCTAGGTTTCGTCATTGCCGGTTTTGAAATACCGGCATCAGGTAGTTCAATTCGTGTATGCCGGTTTGACACTTGAAACATTCAGTAAGAAAAACTGAAAAACCGGCATACTCGATATTTGAACATATATGCCGGTACATGTTACCGGCATTAGTTGTTTTAAGAATTTCAATGCCGGTTTACAAACTGTGATGACTTTTCTTATGTTTGTTTCGTTTGCTTATGTTATAGGTCAAAAGCCAAAGTATCGAGGAAAAATAAAGGTCCTATTCTCACTAAAAAAAGGAGAAAGGACGATCTTGATACTCTCCAGTCCCTGCCTCCCCGGGGGATAGATGCGGGTCGCAAGAAGCGTTTGGGGTTTCAAACAAGAGGGTTAGATTGGGAGAGTGGTGGTGAACGTAATGCACTTAGAAATTACTACATCAGAGCGGAAGCTCTGGAAGAGGTTAAACATCAAAAAGAAGCTAAGATAGAAGCAGATGTTGAGGAGGAAACAGAATGGATTAGAAATTACTACTTAGTATTGGATTTGGCGGAGGATGAACGCCCGTCAGAAGTGTTTTGGGGCCTTGTAATGAATGGTTCTTACAAGCATTACACGGTTAACGGTAAGAAACGCAAAACTGAATACGCTGATCAAATAGTACGCATTCGAACAACTGCAGTCATCAAATCATGTCTCAAATACAACGAATTCCTATCAAGATACGGTGGTGATAGGTATAAAGCTCAGGATGCATATACGAAGTGGAGAAAAGATCCTTTTAGGCATTTCGAAGCTGCTTTGCTTGTTCAATCTAATTCCAATAAATTATTTTAAATTGTATTACTATTGATATCTTTAATTCTATGTGTAACGTTATTCCCTTAAATGATGTTAGTTGGAAAATGCTTGAGATCTTATGTTTGTGGTTAATGATGTTTATTTCGTGAAATTTCGTTCAAATACCAGCAACAACTATGAGTTAAAAAAATAAGAAGTTATGAAATCTTAAAACCGGCATCATGTATATGTTTACGATAGATGCCGGTTTACCCACACTAAGAAGTTAAAAAAATAATGAACTTGTAATGCCGGCATCACCGGTATGTAATTGTCAATGCCGGTATTCTGGCGTTTAAAATTTCATTCAACTTGGTTGACGGTTAGAATTTCATTCAACTTTTTTTACGGTTACAATTTCATTCAATTTGTTTGACGGTTACAATTTCATTCCACTAATATGACGGTTTCCAAATATTTAATGAGTCATTGGAAGGTTACAAAATCGTGGGTTTCTTTAATGACGGTTTCAAACTTCCAAAGCTATATAAGTGACGGTTTTGGAAAGAAAACTATTCGTTCTATTCAATCTTTCCCTATTTTTTCATCTATTATACCAAAACAATGGTTCGTCGCAAATCTCGTGATAACCCCAATGCAAAAATACCTGTTGATGCACAACAAACTCCTGAAGAGTCTCCTGGCCGTGTAATTAGTCTTAGTTGACTCAACAATACTTGTCGGCTAGCCGAGTTTCCACGTGAGTAAGCTTCAAAAAATTCTTGGGCCTCCTTTGTATCCCATGGTGATTGTCCGGGAACTTCGGTAGGGGAAGGTCGAAAGATAATTGCTTCCAAAAAGGATCAATAACACCAATAGGTATCACTTCTTCATACTTCACAAGCATATGTCGACACGGAAGCCCCAAATAAGACATGTCGGGACAAATACACACATCACCCGGTTTTCCATAATTTTTTTCATATTTCATTTGTCTCATCATATGTTTTATTGCCCACCGAGAGACGTTAAACTCTATTCCTTGGAGCAACTTAGTATGTTTAAGAAATGGAGTCATCCTATCCATGGAGCTTTTCTCAAAACCCTTCTTGATCCTATAAATATCGGCCTTAAAGTTTTGTTCCATTGCCTCGGCGACCGTAACCACGTTTCCCAGGCCGGACTGGATGAGATCTTTAAATCTCCCATGTGAGGACTCCGCTATACTAGTTGCTTCATTCCCGTAATTTCTATAATGATTTGTCCACGCACGCACAAATTTTTCCTTGAACTTATCCAACAATTTATCCTGACAATATGAAACGGCACTTGGATACACTTCGTTATAGATGGCAATAAACATTTTCAATCTCTTTTCATACATGTCCTCGGTAAGAGACCAATAAAATTTCTCCCAATCCTTTAGAAATTCCAACCACCTTTTATGGTTTTCATCGTGTTCTTTGTCGACTCGCTCTTTAATCTTTCCTCTTTCATTTTCTTCTTCTTTGGGTGATAGTTTCTCTTTACGAACATCTTCATCAAGTTGACCAACCATTCTTTTTTTAATATCAGCCTTAGAGGGTTCAAACAAAGCATGACAATGTTTTTTCACATTTTCACCTATATGAAATGTACATAGGAAATTTTGTGCATCCGGAAATACGTCGGATATGGCATTCATTAGTGCGTCAAATTGATCGGTTATGATGACCTTCGGACCACGATTTTCCGGGAACAATAATTTCAATTGTCGCAATGCCCAATGATAATTGTAATGCCTCTCTTTTTCCATTAAACACCAAGCCAATGTGAATGTTACCTTGTCCGATGTGTGACCCACGATGTTGAACAACGGCATGTTGTATTTGTTTGTCTTGTACGTGCAGTCCATCATAAGAACATCACAACACGTATGAGCCAATTGTGAAAGCAAAGGATGCGAAATGAATATTTGAAGCGGCTTCTCGTCCGTACCTCTTTTAATGATACGCGTGTAGTTTTGATCCCAAACTATCTTCTCAAATTCTTGCATAACATTCCTCCCTTCCCATTCCAACCTTTTAATAGTTGCTTGTGCGCTATAAATTGTACTTAGTGAAGAAACGTTCATCTTATCCTTTGCCTTGAAGGTTCGGAGAATCACTCTTGGTTTGATACATGCTTTTGTCATCATCTTGACATCCTTGAATTGATCAGGTTTTAGCTTCACAACTAGGGAGTGACCTTCAAAATCTTTCGGATCGGGGTGGTTGTGACGGCCAAACCACACCTTACATTCCCATTCTTTTTCTTCTTTACTTTCTCCTCTTAGATAGAATACAAGCTTAAAGGGGCACTCATCCTTTCTCGTAGCTGTTTTGTATACCCTCTTAGTATTCTTTTCATATACATAACCCTTTCTCTTATGGCTATTCTCCTTGTATTTTCCGTTTCTCTCACAAACCATCTCAAAACGAACATCTGAATGTTGACTATTCCTCACTAAGACACACATGTTCTTAAGAGCCGTCTCTTTTGCCCAAGCAATTACTTCCTTTTCATCTTTTATTCCCTACATAATAATGAGAGATTACAAGCAAATCCCAACATTAAATTGTAAAAACTAGGTGGAAGACTTGTTTGGTAACATACCCGAGGTATTTTATAGTGTTCCGACGTATCCCGATGGAGCGGTTTGGAGTTTGGTTGATCGTTGTACAGAATTATCTAAATGAAAATAAAATTGGATTAGTTAAAACCGGCAGTGTCAATAAGTAAATTAAAGTGCCGGTTTTCAAAACCGGCATACAAGGTAATTGTCATTCTATGCCGTATTAAAACCGCATTTTTACAAATTAAGTTACTATGTCGGATATAGTACCGGCATACATAGATCAAAAAAAGGAATGCCGGTTTTTAAGTTCAAAATATAATTTGTTTCGTATGTTTTTCCTATTAAAACCGCACCATCGACATGCAAGGATCTATGCCGGTATCACAAACCGGCATGGTGTGTCATGTACGGTTAGTGCCGGTTTTAGTATTCCATACAATATTCGGTGGTTGGTAAAAAGTATAAATTCAAACCGGCATGCAATCTTGGTTTGAATGGTACGCCGGTATGTTCTTGAACAGTTGGGGATATTTTAAACCGGCATTCAAATTTGTATGAATACAATGCCGGTTATAGAGGTTCCGGCATGGTATTCATATAACGCGCATGCCGGTTTTTTCGCTTTTTGGAGAAATGGCGGTTTGAAAAAAAAAACAAATTTTCGACCTCCTTGAAGCATTACCTGTGTGTTGGGGATGCTTGTATGTTGAACATGTTTACTTTCTTGAGTTGGTTCTTCACATAACTCCTCATGGTCACGAAAATCGTGATCCAAGGGTGTTGGTTCATCATATAACTCCAATTGGGAGGTGTTATCATTAACTGAAGATTGAAGATATGATTGTTGTTGTAGTTGAGCCAAGGATTCAGCAACTGCAAGTCTCTCTTCAAATTCATCTTCCATTTTCAAAAAAAAAAAAAATTCTACTCTAAAATTTTTTCCTTCCTTCTATCCACAAAAAATTAAAATAAACTCACAAAAACAAAATATATCCCCCAAATCATTAAGATTTTACTAATCTTAATTAGTAACTAATCCTAATTAGGGAGGGTTAGATTAGGAAATAATAAATTAATTACATAAGGGGTAACCCAGCTAGGATATTCGGATCCCTATTTTGTCCTCTAGTGATATCCCCCGATTAAAATCCATATCCCCCAATTAATTGTTCATAAATAAGGATCTAAATAAAAACTCCACGTAGGATTTTTAGCACCCACTGTTGGAGATGCTCTATGAAAACTGAAAGTTTGCAAATCGATAATAAGAGATTAAAAACAAAAATCCAGAATTGGATTTGAATATTTGTTTTATGATGTTCATCTATATCTTGATTCTCATTTATCCTGAAAATGGGGAGAAACTTCGAAATGTTTATGTTGATTCCGCTGTCCCTATGAAATTGAGATTTTTATATGCTTAGTACTACCAACAAAAGATGCAAGTGATGATGGTGTATCATGAATGGTCACAGAATCGTTGAGCCCAGTCGAAATTTCAATTTCATAAATCAGTATAAATTTTTAGGGTTCCTTGGAAATTTTAATTTCAAAGACATATGTTCCTCTGAGATTCCAATTTGTTTGTGTGTTTCGGAAATGGTACAACGACTTTTGGAAATGGGTTTGATTAGTAAAGATCGAAATCCTTTATCACCTAGCCAGAGAAACCATTAGAACCCTCCACCATTAATGGAGTCAACTGTATGTTTTTATTTGATTTTGGTGATGGATTAAAGAGTGCTTAAGTATGTGGGAAATCGGGAGCGCTCTTTTGAGGTTTCGGCAAAAATTTTTTTTTGCAGAATCGGGTGAATTAGAATTTCACGTACACAGTTACGGATGTCACGGCAGTTATGACGGAGAGGGGATTTCACCTATTATTAATTTAAAAAGGGGTATTGCAAATAAGATATCTTTTTTGAGGGGGAAACATAGAATCCCCTTCTTTTTTCTTTTTTTTTTCTCTTCAAGAAATGACGAACGTGTACCTGTTTTCCTACCGGGATCCATACCTGCCGAATCGGGGGTTATAATACCACCACTTTAAATTGGAGCCGTCGTCAGCTCCAGAATATATATTCAAGTAACCCATACCTCCGACGTTTTTTGTCCCTCATGAGATCAGTAGCTGACATATCCTGTCAAACGTACTCTCTGACCCTTGACATTTAAACCATCATTGGCTTTGATACCATTTGTAATGACTCGACCCTCCACCGATGATGTCCTCACTCATCTATTGCGGTTATCCGACAAAAAAAATCAAGTAACCCATACCTCCGATGTTTCATGTCCTCGTGAGACTAGTAGCTGACCTATCCCGCCAAACGTACTCTTTGACCCTCGACATTTGAACCGTCATCAGTTCTGATACCTTTTGTAATGACTCGATCCTCCATCGATGATGTCCCCTCCCAGCTACTTTGGTTATCCGACAGTGTGGGATTTTCAACGGGTACCGCTGCGGTCATCCAGTAGAAGCTTCTCGGGAGGTCATCCATCTCTGGATTAGTCACGCCTGAGTCTGCTTAACTACAGAGTTTTCTGCCAACTCTAGAACCAATTGGGCTGAAAAGGACTTGGTGTTAGGAAAGGACAAACCATTACCTATATTCCAGTCGGCGAACCACTTCTGAAACCGGGGTATTACAATTGAAGGCTGAAGCCAAAGGTGTGTAAGAACCTGATGAGAAAGTCCTAATTGACCCTATCAAAAGATTTGGACATGTAATTTTTGACTCCCAAAGCATTTGTTCTAGATTTTTACTTTTTTAAGGTGTGTATGTTTTCATGGGTTATAATTATATTGTCAGAGATTTGTCTAGAGGATACAAAAGGTACCTGGAAGGGGGCATATGATTTTGTATAATAGAGGTTTAATTATGTTAGCTAAGATTTTGGTTGATAACTTGTAGGTGGTGTTGATAATCCTTTTGGTCTAAATTGACTCGGGTTTTTGATTGTTTAGATTCAGGAATAAGTAACACGAAAAGTACTATTTATTTTAGGTTACCTTAACCCAGATTGGAAAAAATCTTGGATTGTTAGGCTTACTTGTTCTCCTACTGTGTCTCAGTTTTTTTTTGAAAGACATTTGCCGGGAAACCATCAGGTTATGGAGATTTATTTGATTTCATCTTCTTTATGACTTCAAGAGTATCTTCTTTAGAGGTATAGAAAGGAGGGAGATGTTTTCTAACTCAAAAAACACAAGAATGTATGTTATTGAATTACATTTGTTGCTGGGAGTGGTCAATATAGTTAACTGAAAAACTTTTTGAAAAATAGTTTGATAGAATTGTATGGATTTCTTCCCTATCAAAAGTTATTACCTCATTTTCGTTTTCTAGGCGTTCTATTGTATTCAAATTCCTCCTTCTAAGGGTAACAGTTTGAAAACTTTTCGTATTTTTCTCGTCTAAAGCTACTATATTGTCTCTCGACTGTTGTTTAGCTATTTCCTCATGTGTATCATGAATTTTTTCCAGTTCTATCATATATTTTTTCTTCTTGAATTTGTCTCTCTATTTGAGGTTGATTTCCTCTAGAGTTTAAATTCTCTAATTGTTTAATATTCTTCTTTATTTGTTTAGATGGTAAACCAAAAATGTTTTTTTTTTTTTTTCTTCAGTTTAGGAGTTGAACTCCTAAACAGTGAAGATTTTGTACAAGAGAATTTGTCGGGTTCTCTGTAGATTAGTTAGTCCAAGAATCTTTAATTATTTAAACACGTGATTGTTCTTTTCTCCAAGTGTCATAGAATTTAAAGATCTAATCGAGATTTTCGTAACCTTGATCTAAGCATAAAAAGATGAACTATTTTCTGATTCTACTGCAACTAGATGTGTTAATTGTTTTCTAGGGAATTGGAGGTTCTCGTCAGTATTGTTTATAACTCTGTCTAGTCTTTCCAGAATGTTTGGTTTTCCTTTTTTATGATTATTTCAAGTGTATTCGTATCCTGAAAATCCTAAGTCAAGTAAGCCTGCTCTTTGTAATTTGTTATAGTAATAAGAATTATCGTTTGTATTGTAAGGTAGACCCCTTAGTTTCTCAGGTTGATCAAAAATCATATTCACGTCACCTATAAGTACCCAAGGTATTCAATTTGTGTCAACTTGGTCAGTTATTTCTTCTAAGTAATCCCAAGCAACGTTATTATTTCTGGGATAAGGGATCCATAGAAACAAGTAAGCAACCATTGTTCGGATTCAAAATTTGTTTTAACAAGAATGTTAGTCATATTTAAATTCTATTAGACAATTTCGAAACGAAAACCGTTAATCCAAGCAATTGCCAATCCACCCGATAATCCATTGGGGTCTACTATATGAATATTGGGGTATGATGATAGTAAGGATTTGACTAAGGTTCTTTGAGATTTAGTTTCAGAGAGGAAAATTATTCTGGTATATCATGATAAATTAGATGAGTTAGGAAAAATTTTGTGAAAGGATTACTGCAACCCTGGACATTCCAGGCTAAAATCTTCATTTTAAACAGAAAAGCTAAGAATTGTGTTTAGTTTATGTAATCTACAATCTGGGAGAGAATTTAAAATCACGAAAGTATGCAGGGATCAGAGAAATTATATGAAATTTGTAACTAAAGCAGTCAAGATAGGGACAAAACCTGTAATTTTTCATATCCCTAGCCCAAGGGGAGGATTCCCCATATCCAATATCGGCATGTCATTAGCCTTTTGTGTTAAATTGTAGTTAGTAGTAATTAATTATAGTTAATTAGTTTAATTTGTTAAATTAGTGGTTAATGTTAATTATAATGGGGGTGTCGGATGTGACCACCTGGGCTTTTCGTAGACGTTTGATCTACGGTTGGTTTGAGAGGCTATTTAAGTTAAAGTCCTGTAATGAAGAGTTTATCCAAATTATTAATCAAATAGAACTTTGTTCTTAGGCTGTGTTCTTCATTGAACCAGATAATAGGCTTTATTCGTGAGAATTAAGAGAGGTTTACCCTCAAATCTATCCCCCTATTATCATTGTACTCCGGTACATGACAATTGGTATCTAGAGCAGTTCGATCCATGGAGATTCCGTAAGCTACACCACTACAGCTGAAAGCTTTGAAGAATGAAGATAAGGCAAAAAAGGAATATGATCAGCTTTGTGGGTTATATCAGTTTCATTATGAAGAGAATAACTCTCAAACTCGAGAGTACTATCTTCAGAAGTTTCCAAAGCTCATGGACAGAGCAAGGAAGAAGTGTATATTGATACTTTTCATTAAGGGAACTACGTCGATTCCTCATGCCATATATGAAGAAGAAGATGATTCTCTAGAGGAGTTAATTCCTTCTTTTTTATTCGATGAAGAAGATAATGACTCAAATAATGGGTTGATTTCTCAAATTGAAGAGGTTACAAAAACTAGGGTTAAATAAATTTCTTCTTCTGATTCAACTGATTCCGTGTGTTTTCAATTTGAAGAAATTGTCGAAGCTGCCGTGAATGATATAGAAAGGAAAAATCATATCGAATTTGGTGAGTGTTTTAACATTATTCTTAATTCTTCTCATAACATATTTGATCGTGGAAAAGAGAAACTACAAGTTAATTCTAAGTTAGGTTTTTCTTTTCTCGGTGCTTTGAAATTTTTGGGTAGATTTTTTAAGGAAATTTTTCAGAAACTGGTTAATAATAATGGGTACTTACCATATTGGTTGTTTACTGCTTAAAATTCTGGAATCCAAGCTAATAGTGGTTTTGCTAATACTTCCAGAAGTCTGAATGTAGTTGTTTATTTCTATCTTTATTTTGCTTCTACTTGTTCTGTATTTGATCCAGGGAAGTGGTTTGATGGGTTAGTTTTGGTTGATAATTACAAAGAGAAATTTATTTATGAGTTGAGTTTTAAACATGGGTTTCCATTCGAATTACTATTTATGAATTCAATCGTATTTGTATTGGTTCAAATTGGCAATATTACTGATGGGGGTAAACTGTTTGGTACAATGCCTAAAAGAGAGAGAAATCTGTTTGAGTTTTTTCTACACGTTGGGTGTCAATCAGATTTGGGGTTTTTAGATTTGATAGTTCATTTGTGTATTAATGAGGCTGAAATTCATGATGCTGTGAAGCTGTTTATTCAAACGTCAGGTCGAAATTGATTTTTGATATCTTCACTGGCATGGAGAGATATAAAGGGACAGGCATCTGAACTACTTGTTAAGACGTCCGTGGATGTAGTTTGGTGTTTGAGCAGTGGCAGAGATGATTTTCCCTTGCAACATAGAATGGGTAAGTTAAGCTACAATTTAATAGTTGGTGAATGTCCCTATTTTATATTTGCTTCTACTCGTGGAGTATTTGATCGTGGAAAATGGTTTGAAATTATTCAAGGGTTTCCTCATTCTATGAATAACTATGAATTCTTTTTTGGTCTATCTTATTTTTGTTTGTTGATACTCAATGTGTTTGTGTTCTTTAAAACTATTGACACTGGTGATGGCGATACTTTTTTGGTGGAAATGTTGCAAGGGGACAGTCTAGCCGTGAGTACTTCGCCATATCTGTGGATGCAAGTGATTGAAATGGATAAGGAAGCATAAGTGTTTGATATAGGACAGCTGCAAGTAAGTAGTTCTTGGACTGAATTGTTAACTCATCTTGCAAGGATACATGAGGTTGGCAAGGCACAAATGTTAATTGTCGAAATGTATGATGATAGAATTTGGAGTTGGAGATGTAAAGTTGTCACTGTGATTGTGAGGGGTCATTTTTATTTTGCTGATGCTTATGAATTTTGTGTTCATACAATTACTTCTTGGGTGACTATTCTTATTGGGCCAGTTTTGATGGGCGTATATGATGGTGATTCTGTACGTGAGTTAATTCTGGAGCTTGAGTACCCATTAGAATTGTTAATGGCGCATCCGAACGCGTTCTTGTTTGTTAAAAATGGTAATTGTCGTTCTGCTTACAAGTTACGTGATGAAATGGTGCAACAAGTTATTGTGTTGTGTACTAATTTTATTCAGCAAATGACTAGGCATGGTGGGTCTAGCAGTGCGTAAGAGTTGTTTGAACAATGGGTGTTAGAGATATCAGTCTTCTTACCCCCAATACCTAAGGCTCGGAAGGGTTTTGTTGTAGTTACTGCAATCTCAGTTCAGAAGCTATTGAATTGTACAGGTGTGAATGCTTATGGATTAGTTCATAAGGTCAAGCATAGAGATACAGTTGATAATACTAGAGTTTTGGAGAACACAAGTGAACTAATTGATCAGTTGCCATATTATAGAAGATAGAGTTTCGGTAGTAATATAAATTCCCTAAAGTGGATACTGAGATGTGGGTTACTTAGTGGTTTGAAAATTCTATATAAAGAATCATCCAAGGTTATAGATGACAAACAAGAAGAGGAGAGTTGTGTGTTTGCAAGGATAGTGGGACCTCAATCAGTATTCACTATTTTTCACATTCCATATGTGCTAAGGATGACAGTCTTGTTGAATTGGAAATTTAAGTTGTCTTCAACAGAGTTGGGGAGTATGCAAGATGACACTAGCACTATATGGATCCTCATTTTGTTACCTGGATCACCTTGTACTAAGGGATGTAGTCGATGGTTGTTTGATAGAGGAAAAATGCATGAACTATCGTCTTGGAATTCTCATTGGACAAGTTTCTATATTGTTTATAGTTACAATTGCACCGAAGTGAACCGTTATGGAGTGATTTATATTATTACTAGAAAGGGTGTATTTGGGTGGAGATCGAAGAGATGCATTGTGAATGGTGAACAGGAAAATAACAATTCTGCCTTGGTTGGTCTTAACTCCTGTTGGCAGTCTCCCTGCGGTGGCAGTGGACAACAAATGGTGATGCTCAGTTTGATTGTGTGTTGGCGCCGATTCAAGTATGCCTTACTAAATCTGTTGTGCAGTTACATGATGCTTACCTTGTTTTTGAAAGTGCGGTTGTTAGTGCATACCAAACAGGTACTAGTGAAGGTCATGAACTTGTTTGCTGGAGGGTATGCGATCTCAAGCAACTTCCTAAATATCAAGTAAGCTATCTACAGGGAAAGAATTTCTTTATTGCAAGGTACAAAGTCAGCTTCAAACAGCCATACTCCTATTTTGCGAAAAAAGGATCAGGAGGTGGTGATGTCAGGGAGCCATATGGTTGCTGCAATCAAGTCCTTGCTTATGCATGCTTGTGAAGAAGATGACAGAGAGCTACGTTTTTATATCACTTCTTCCCAAGATGTAAGTTTTGAGGATAGCGGTCCAAGATTGCTATGAGAGTCTACCATCCACACTTGCCGAGATTATCAACGACAACCATGCTACCTAGTTCTCCATCCTTGAGGACAAGGATATTTTGGATGGGAAGGTATTGTCATATCCCTAGCCCAAGGGGAGGATGCCCCGTATCCAATATCGGCCTGTCATTAGCCTTTTGTGTTAAATTGTAGTTAGTAGTAATTAATTACAGTTAATTATTTTAATTCGTTAAATTAGTGGTTAATGTTAATTATAATGGGGGTGTCGGATGTGACCACATGGGCTCTTCGTAGACGTTAGATCTAGGATTGGTTTGAGAGGCTATTTAAGCTAAAGTCCTGTAATGAAGAGTTTATCCAAATTATTAATCAAATAGAACTTTTTTCTTAGGTTGTGTTCTTCATTGAACCAAATAATAGGCTTGATTCATGAGAATTAAGAGAGGTTTACCCTCAAATCTATCCCCCTCTTGTCATTGTACTCCGGTACATGACATAATTCTCCTTTGGTTGTCGATGGGGAGGTTAGTGGAAGTGTCAGGGAAAGATATGATCTGGAGCCTGTTTTGTGTTCTTTCAAACTAAATTCATATTTATCAATTTGGAGTGAGATTCCATGATTCAGGTGTTGAGTTGAATTATAAGGATCAGATGAAATCGAGGCTGGAGAAAAAATTGGTACTGAAATTTGAAAACTAGGTTTTGAGTTTGAAATTGGAGAAATTGAAATGGCCATATAAAAGCCTGAGCAAAGAAATTGAGGTGAAGCATTTCCAAAATTTCTGGCAGTAGAAGAAACTGAAGAAGCAGAAATAGGAGATTTAAAAAACTCATTAGCATTATGGTAAGAAGAAAATGAGAGTCTTCTAAAAAGGTTGGTGAGACATGAGAAATATTTCTCGCTGGATCGGTGTTGACAATTTCTTGAAGCACGGAAGGAGAGTTTTCTGCCTTTGAGATATTTTTTATGAAATTATGAAATTAAAGTAGTAGTAGTAATAGTAAGTAGCATGTCAATACTTGGAGCCAATTTTATGTATACTTTTTAACATGTGTGTTCACGTGACGATATTCTTAACATGCATGGTAAAGATATCGGTCATCAAATATTTTTCTCAAACGAGAATGTTGAACTTACACTCTTTAGAGAAATATACATAAAATTAAATTCTAAATTGTGTATCACGTGGTTTGTTTTGTTCTATAGATAAAACACTGGAGAGGGTTTCATGAACATTATAATTAGAAAACCTGTTCTACCAGGGGTGTGGTTATGTTATCCTATTTTATGCAATCAATTTTCATTATGTCAAGTTTGGTTGTCATATTTTAGTCCCAAAAATCGAAGTTGCTTGATTTGATTACTAGAGTCAACTTTGTTAGGTTAGATTAGGAACAATAAAAATGTTGAGACTCGTTCGTGTTACTTTCAATAACTTGAAGACCGGTATCAACAAACATATCATCCTTTTGTTCGAGGTTAGTAACACAGAGTTAACTTCTTTCATTTATATTTTCATTTATTTTGAGTCAGTTTATATTAAAAACATGACGCACAAAATATATTTTGTTTACTTGTCTCATAATATTAATTGTTACTTGGTCATTCAATGATCAATTATCAAGGAAAGATAAATTTGTTGTTTCATATATTGGATTACAAAGTATAGTTTAGCTATTTGGACTTCATACAATCGACATAACACTAATTGGTAACTTGTTATTATTTAGTGTATTGAAATTTCGGATTGATTCTATATATCGGGTACTATTTTTGATTACATGGTTTAAGGAATTAGACTTTCAAAACTTGTTTCGCAGTTGAAAATGAGTCAACGGATCTATTTTAGGACCGATCCCTTAAACATGCATCTTTACTAGGAATAATCTAAAGGATATTTAGCAGGACCGACCCCTTACCAAGGATATCTACTAGAACCGATCCTAAGAGTTAGAGCATTGCTCGGTCGAACTTGCAATGTCATAAACCTACTTGTGTGTTTATGTTTTAGCTTCTGTTTACTAAAGGCCGCCTGTTTTATTCCTTAGGGCACCCCTTCTAGTGCGGTTAGTTTTTTTCAGTTGAAGTTTTGTGTCTCCCGCATGTGCCTTCCTGGTGTGCAGTGTGTGTGGTTTATATTATCCTGTAATTGACTCTTTCAGAGCCATGAAAAAATTGATAATCTAAATCTTCTTTTCTCTCCCAAATTCTTTTCTCTCCCAAGTCTAATCTCTATCCTTACAGATTCCGAGTTATTTCTGAGCTAATTTGTAGTGTAGATCACTACAATTGGTATCAGAGCACTCGATCCCAAGTGTTCATGTGTAATCATGGTAACCCAAAAAGAATTCGTAGCCCTCAACAAAAGGGTTTGTGAGTTATCTAAAGAGCAGAGTGAAAGTTTTAAAGAGTTGAGTAAGAAGATAGACGAATCTCAGCAGTCAATATATCCTGCGCTACTAGCAAGTCTTGGGAAATTGTTTGAGACTCGGATGGCTTCAATAGAGGCTAAAGTCATAAATCAACAGAAATCTGATGAGGGACTGCTTGAAACTCCAATCAATCGAACAACCAAAACTGGTGGAAAGGGTCCTGAAGCTGAAGGTAATCGAAATATTCTCACTAATCCTGTTTCACATACTCATAAACTTAAGATAGAATTTCCTAGGTTTGATGGGACTAACCCTAGGTCTTGGATTAGAAAGTGCAATAAATTCTTTCAGTTACATGTTATGGATGAAGAACAGAAGGTATTGATGGCTTCCTTATATCTAGATGGTGGAGCTGATGTGTGGTACCAGGATTACCAAGTAAATAAGGAATTGATATTGTGGGAAGAGTTTTGCACTAAGTTGAATTTTATATTTCAGGAGCTAGGCCATGATGACATAGTGGGAGAATTCTATAAATTGTTTCAATAAGGTATTGTACTTGAGTATCAAGAATTATTTGGGGAACTTAAGGATCTCATGATTGCTAAGAACCCATATTTAACTGAGTCATATTTCACATCTAGCTTCATCAGTGGCTTGAAGGAGGAGATTACAATGGCAGTACAAATGCAGTCTCCTTCCTCTCTGAATCAGGCAATCTATTTGTCTAGGATACAGGAAGACTTACTTGAAAACACATCTAAGAAGGCTAAGTTTGTTTCCAAAATTCCTCCACTATCATTGGGTAGAAGCAGTTCTAGGAGCTTCGTCACTACCCCTAAATCAACTTCACCATATCCAAAAGGGAATTTGAGCCCACACTTTCCCCCCATTAAGAAGTTAACATATGCAGAGATGAGGGAAAGAAGGGAGAAAGGACTCTGCTATAACTGTGATGAAGTATTCCAGAAGGGCCACAAATGAATTAAACAACAACTTTACATGCTGATGGGAGAAGAAGAAGAGGCAGCTAGCTCTGGAGGGGACTCACCAGAAAGTGCTCCACTAATACAAGAACTGGAAGAAGAGGTAGAAATTTCTCTACATGCTCTCTCTGGTAATGTGTCTCATAATACTATCAAAATTCAAGGGATCACGAAGAATAAGAGGAGGTTTACTATTTTGATTGATAGTGTAAGTACCCATAGTTTTTTAGACCATGAAGTGGCAAGACTGAGTGGAACCTTGGTTGAGCCCACAGCTTCTCTTCCAGTTGTTGTGGTTGATGACAATAAGGTTCTTAGTGATGCTAAATTCCCACAGTTCTCATGGAATATGTAGGGCCATCACTTTACTTCAGATGTGAGACTCTTATCCTTGGGTGGTTGTTGATAGGTGTGATAAACACCTAATTTTATATCTAGTATTTATGCTTTCTTTACGAGTTTTCATGTAAATTATGTATCTTATGCGTGTTTTTTAGTTATTAGGTACTCGGGAGACATATGGAGAAAAAGGAGAAGAAATCATTCAATTTGAGTTGAATGGGCAGAAAGGTCATTTCACAGGCAAACATAATCTGGAGCTCAGTCAAGGTTAGGGGGCAACTCTCTCTAAGGAGCATTAAAAACATAATTAAGGGGTGACCACATGTTATAGGGAACTCACTGGGGTATCCCTTATCTTATACAGTGGGGTGTCACTATCCAACCCTGCTTCTTTAACCTAGAGTCGAGAGAACTTGCATCTCATTCATTACATACATCTAAAATTGAGGATTGAAGTGGCTGCACTGTTAATTCCGGATCGAAACATTTCGAGAAATTAAGAACAAAATTTGAAGCAGACATGGATTACTGGTCGAACTACAAAATGGGCAAGAGATTGAAATGGATTTGGATCACAAATTGATGAAGAATAGATTGGTTGGTGGCGCTGTTGAAGAACAAGATATCGAAGATGGTTTTAAAGAAATGTTGCTGCTACTGTCAATTCATGAGAAGAATATGTGTTCGGGTGGTACTGTTGTTGGATGGGTTTGTGGCTGGTTCTGCAATTGAAGAACAAGGTGAAATCAAGTTCAATCGAGAAGAAGTTGGAGATCGAATTGACATATGGGTTCGAGAAGAAGATGTTGATGTCTATCTCATAGATGAGAGTGGAATCAAGGATGGATGGATTAATAGGGAAATTAGGGTTTTAAGTGAATAAAATGGATAATCGATAAGTGGTGTTGTTATTGCTTCATGGGTTCGAGACTGATTTTTGGTTCTAGCCGAGAATCGCAGAGATGGTGCCATAGTTTGTGACTGTTGGGTGAGATGGATTGAAGTTAGGGTTGGAGGTGAATAGAAATTGATGGGGTCTTGTTTTGAATTAGTAGTTGGAAGTGAATAGATGAAGAATTTGAGAAGATGAGAAGAAAAATTCGATGAGAAGGAATTGTCAGGGTATTGTTTGAATTCAATGATGGGAATGGTTCTGATTTATTTAAAATGGAATGAAAGAAGGGTGAGTTTCAGCTGCAGTATGGTGGCCTGGAGGTGATTAATGCAATTGCAGGAGCAGTGTAGGTTTCTGAGATTTAGGGTATAATCCAAATTGGTTGGCAGTGGCTCGAGTCGGATGCGGGAGTCGGCAGCCAGAGAAGAATGATGCTGATGCCATTTAGTAGACGGTGGCGAGTGAAATTGCAGGAACTTGAATTGCTGCCAGTGATAGTAGGAGTAAACTGGGAGTTAGATGGAGATTGTTGTTGGTTCATGTGGGAATGCACAGGTGCAATGGAGGTCTTGGTGGTCTTGGAATTGGATGCAGGCGCAAGCGCAGTAGCTGGTTACAGAGGTGTTTGAGTGGACTTGTGGAGGTAAACTGAATTGAGTTTGCAGAATGCAGGGGAAATGGTTGTGTTACTGCAGTGGGATGTATGTGGTTGCAGCTGGTTTGAACTGCAACTAGATGGATGAGAGTATTTTAGTGAATGTGCAACTGAACTGGTTTTGCAGTGACATGGAATGGACTGAAATGGCAAAGATTCTGATGGTGTTGCTGGTAATGAATTTAGGCAAGTGTTGGAGATTAAAGAGGCGGCTCAAGATTGCAGGTGATGCCGCAGGTGATATTCCAGGTGAAATAGGTGTTGGCAGTGAACTGCAGCAGATGGAGCAGCAGAATTGGTGGTGTTTTGTTACATTGAAGCCATGGAATTGTAGGTAAAGATGGGTGTGATGCTAGCTCAGAAATGGATGCAGCTGAGGCAGAGAAGATCGAAGATGGGTTACAGGGAAGATGAAGTGCCATCATGTCTAGACTGAACTGGTGAAGCGTAATCATTGCGCTGCACTCACTCAGGGCCGTGCAAGAGCCTAGACCAAGTTAGCTGAGTTAGCTTCTTACTCAGATCTGACTAGACCTAGCTGACTTAATAACTCCATTAACGACTGTTAGTTTGACCGTCAACTTAGACAGTCAACCATTAAGTTTGACCGGTACTTGGTAATTGATGTCCGGTCACCTAAAATCCGGTCCGATGCCGGATTCCGGCTAATTTCAGACGAAAACCCAGTTATCCGGCGCGCGTATTTTGGGAGAGAATTTTACACGGGTTTTCACACATGGGCTTGGTGGACCACTTGGAGATGGGTTTTGGGAAGACCTAATATTGGAAGGAGTATCCTTTATGGAAATTGAGAAACATATAAAAGAGAATAACCTAATATCAAATAGATTATTATCTTATCTGCTACTTTTATTTTCTAGGGTTTAGAACATGATGCTTTCTTCTATGCGTTTTGTTATGAACTCCATGAATATGATCTAGAGTTTTATTATTGGTTTAAGGTTTGGGTTGGATTTCACATAACATGTTTCTTGTTCAATAAATTAGTTTTGTCTCATATTTATCGTTTACGATTCTCTGAAAATATAGTTATATGATTGACGTATTATAACATGATTTGATTGATTGTTTTGTCAAGTTGCAAATTGGTAGAACTTCTAATCACATCTATTGATAGTTTAGGGTTTATTATACGTAAAATTGATAATCCTTGAATACAAGTAGCATAAATATGATTATAGTTTGTAGTGATATATTCTTATGATCATATGTGAATCGTAACCTTTGTTAAATTGAATTAGTGCGCTTTCCATGTTCAATTGCTTTGATTGGCCTGATTTCATAGAACTTAATGCATCTAGGGAATTAAACTTGATTAGTGCTTTTACACGTTAGGTTGTTCTCTTAGATAGAACTCATACTCGCATCTTTTAATGTGTTTGTTGATGACAAGAGGGAATTAGCGGGATATTCTTGCGATCAAGGTATTCTAGGGCCATTGATAAACTAGAGATTAAATATAAATTCTAATTATTGTTTTGAAAGCATATTTGTGAATGAAGATGAATCCTTAACCAATATCTCTTCTATTTGATTTGTTTGCTTATTTCTTTCTTTGCTTTTATATTTGTTTGCTTTATTAAAAATCATAAAAATTCCCCGTGTTATTTATAGGAAACTGAAAATATATTGACAACCTAGTCCTCTCTGTGGGATCGATCCTTTCTTTCCCTTGCTATATTTTATATTTTGAGTAGTGAGAAAGTAAATTTATTTTTGACGCATACGACAGCGATCAAATTTTGGCTCCGTTGCCGGGGAGGCAGCGGTTGTCACTTGTTTTTGGTTTCTTATTTTTGGTTTTAGTTTTTCTTATTCTTTGGTTCTTAAACTTGTTTTGAGAACTCTTGTTTCAGGTACTTATTATGAAAGGAGCATATTGGTGCAATGGATATGATTTTCAACCTCCTCAATACTATGACACTTTCCCACCAACTTTGGGATGCAATCAAAACCAATTTATTGTCTACGATGCATATCCTAGAGAAACTTATGGTGATTTTCATACATACCAACAACAACCTTGTAGTGGGTATGTAAGTCAATCACCTAGGTGGGACAATTCTACTTCTAATTGGCTTCATTCCAGTTGTATGCAGATTTTGAATGGATTGCAAGACATGCAACAAAGGCTAGACCAACTTAACCGTAATAGAGAGAACGTTGCACAAATCAATTTCTGGAACACTTCTTCTTACCCGACTCTGGATCGTAGTTATGATTATTCACCCATTCAAAGGGAAGAGTCATGGGAAAGAGAACCTACTGTAGCTAATGGTGGTAAGCGTGTGAACGTCAGGAAACTTGCGCATAAATTATACAAGTTGGAAGACGATGGATACTCGGAAGAGCTTGTCGATTAAATTAGTAGGACCATTCATATGGAACTTAAACGACGTCGTGATAAAGGTTGGGAAACCGACGACGATTCTTATTATGGTGAGTCTGAAAATGAAGACGAATATGATTGTGTTGAAAAGGACCAACCTTTGGAGATATTTGATGACATTAGTGTAATTGACTCAACTCTTGATCTTTATAATGATCAAGCACCTATTCCAAAGGTACATAAGTATGATGAAACTAATGTTTTACAGAAATTTGCAACAAGGTTTGAGTCTAATGAAGAGGAATGTGTTGAGAGTGAAACCGTTATGACCAATATTGTGGAAGACCCAATTGAGCTTGCATATGATTGTATTGATGATGTTGATGCCGAGATTTTGGTTAAGGAAGAAACGGACGAAGAATGGTTGCAAGATTTGATAGAGGACCATGATATACAAGAGGTGAATAATTCACTTGAGTTTTTCAAGGATGAAGAGGATTCCGTAATAAAATAAATTGTGCAAGGTTTGTCTAACCCTATGCCTATTATTTCTTCTCCTTTACCTCTTATTGGTTTGAATGTATGTGCTTCGAGAATATTGTTGAATGATTTTGTTTCTCGATTTTCGCCATTAGAGATACTTGATTCTCATACTATGCAGGTTTGTGAACAAGAAACCGTGGAAGTACCCGACTTCTATATTCTTTATATACTTCCAAGTATGGACAAGAATAAGTGTGGGGGAAACTTTTATCGGTTCATAGCTTCATTTCTGTTTTATGTGACTAATATTTGTGTGAAGCTAGTGTTTTCAAAACAGGTGCTATGGGTTGATCCCCAAATTTTTTGATTGTTAATATACGGGGAATGAATCTTACAAGAAGCTAAGTCGGGCCGTCGACTTTAAAACAAGCGCTAAGTGGGAGGCAACCCACCGGTTTTGTATCTCTTATCCTTTTGCTTTTTATTTTCTTTTTGTTTCATTTATTTATTTTTCTTGTTCCATATCATATTAGGATTTCCCACCTTGACTTTACTAGGAGGATTCAATTACATTGAGGACAATTTAAAGTTTAAGTGTGGGGGAGTGTTTGGATGTTTTGCATATAGAGTTTTTAGTCTTTTTGAGTCGATTTTTCGAAATTTTTGCATAAAACCTTCAACTTGTAGAGATTTTAGAGTCCCTAGCATCCTTCTAGGTATGTTTACTTAGAGAATTCTGACTGACATAACTGAACTTGGAAGTGTTAGGGAACTACATTCGGATTTCTTACGAATTGGAGTGTTAAATAATGGATTTAATCATGCCGGTGATGCAAATTAGGAGCAGAGAGAAATGCATTATTAGAGTTGCTGATCAATCATTAGTGGAGACTACCCATTTTCATATCAACCAAGGACCGACCAGAAATTCTTCCATGACTAAAGAGCTTCTTTTGAGTGTGTGTCACCGTACGTTAATTCTGGGTAGAATGGTGAGCTACCCAACTTCACACCAATTTCAGCACTATTTTTGATCTCTTGAGTGCTAATTTTTGTCAATCATGAGGGTGATGTCTATAGTTGAAAGCCTCCTTCTTGTAGTTCGATTTGCAGTTAGCACCATTCTCTCTCTCAACAACAACGGGTCCATAAAAACACCATAATCATCAACAAGGAGCGACATCAAAATCTACAAGGAAAGTTGAAGACGTTCAAGGTTTACAAGCAACGGAACAAGAAAAGAGCGAATTTCATATTCAAGTAAAGCAAAATACAATGAGCATAATTTTACATACAAGTTGAAGACTTATTTACAAGAGCAAAGAAAATCAAAAGGTGAGAATTATTGAAGTTTATGATTTCAAGACGATACAAGTTATGAAGAATCAAGCCGTAAAGTACTCTTCCCACGGCCATGGTTTGTTATTTTTCACTTTTTTTTGTATTTTATTTCTCTTATTTCTCAAATATATATATATATATATATAAAAAAAAGAACAAAAAAAAAAGGAAGAAAATATGAGACAAGAGAAAATATTTTATCATTGTTTCTATTTTATAAGCCGGGGGAAGGAAAATCTATAAGGAAGTTTCAAGCGACAAGGATTTAAGAAAAAAAAGGTTACAAATTTTCAAGGATTACGAAATTCGAGAATTTATCATCAATAGTTGAAGCCGAAGACGAGGATCGAGAAGATGAAGAAGAGGAGCGAAGATGTTTTTATTGGATGCCGTGAGAGTGGTATTATCATAATTGGCAATCGAATGTGAAGGTAAGTAAGTAATCTCATCCTCGATAATAGTGGTTGATTTCCTTTCTTAGAGATCGTCCGAAAAATGGTTTTTCAAAATGTTAAAAGATGTGGGTTTTTAAAATATTTCGGAAGTTGTCCTTCCCACCATTCAACGTGTTGCAGGAATTCTCTCTTCATTCCTACCTGCGCACATGTGAGACCCATAAAAAAGAGCCGTCTTTTTGAGTGCAATTTCATAAAACCCTTTGGCGAGGCAGAAGTCGAGGCGAAATGCTTATTGATCGTTTCTCAAACACGCATTTCTCTCATTATGGTGTGGTTATTTCTCACTCAAGATTTAAGAATGAATACGTTCTTTGGTATTTCTAACTTCTTATTACTAGCATGAATAAACTCTATGTCCTCATAGCTCTTTGGATGTTTGGGACGCTGGAACGCTTTGAAGTTGGAGTTGGTTTTGTGGGTATATCTCTAGTAAGCCCTCATGAGACTATAACTCATCCACTAGGTACACCTAGGGGTTTAAAGGCTTGTTATTTATGGTAAGAGTAACCGTAGCCTCGACGTCACGGAGTTGTATGTATGTTTTAGAATTATTTTGTTTGATTTGCTCGAGGACTAGCAAAGTCTAAGTGTGGGGGAATTTGATAGGTGTGATAAACACCTAATTTTATATCTAGTATTTATGCTTTCTTTGCGAGTTTTCATGTAAATTATGTATCTTATGCGTGTTTTTGAGTTATTAGGTACTCGGGAGACATGCGGAGAAAAAGGAGAAGAAATCATTCAATTTGAGTTGAATGGGAAGAAAGGTCATTTCACGGGAAAACATTATCTGGAGCTCAGTCAAGGTTAGGGGGCAACTCTCTCTAAGGAGCATTAAAAACATAATTAAGGGGTGACCACATGTTATAGGGCACTCACTGGGGTATCCCTTATCTTATACAGTGGGGTGTCACTATCCAACCCTGCTTCTTTAACCTAGAGTCGAGAGAACTTGCATCTCATTCATTACATACATCTAAAATTAAGGATTGAAGTGGCTGCACTGTTAATTCCGAATCGAAACATTTCGAGAAATTAAGAACAGAATTTGAAGCAGACATGGATTACTGGTCGAACTACAGAATGGGCAAGAGATTGAAATGGATTTGGATCACAAATTGATGAAGAACAGATTGGTTGGTGGCGCTGTTGAAGAACAAGATATCAAAGATAGTTTTAAAGAAATGTTGCTGCTACTGTCAATTCATGAGAAGAATATGTGTTCGGGTGGTGCTGTTGTTAGATGGGTTTGTAGCTGGTTCTGCAATTGAAGAACAATGTAAAATCAAGTTGAATCGATAAGAAGATGGAGATCGAATTGACATATGGGTTCGAGAAGAAGATGATGCTATCTATCTCAGAGATGAGAGTGGAATCAAGGCTGGATAGATTAACAGGGAAATTAGGGTTTTAAGTGAATGAAATGGATAATCGATAAGTGGTTCTGTTACTGCTTCATGGGTTCAAGGGTTTGAGACTGATTTTTGGTTTTAACCGATAATTGCAGAGATGGTGCCATAGTTTGTGACTGTTGGGTGAGCTGGATTGAAGTTAGGGTTGGAGGTGAAGAGAAATTGATGGGGTCTTGCTTTGAATTAGCAGTTGGCAGTGAATATATGAAGAATTTTAGAAGATTAGAAGAAGAATTCGATGAGAAGGAATTATCAGGGTATTGTTTGAATTCAATGATGGGAATGGTTCTGATTTATTTAAAATGGAATGAAAGAAGGGTGAGTTTCAGCTGCAGTATGGTGGCCTGGAGGTGATTAATGCAATTGCAGGAGCAGTGTAGGTTTCTGAGACTTAGGGTATAATCCAAATTGGTTGGCAGTGGCTCGAGTCGGATGCGGGAGTCGGCAGGCAGAGAAAAATGATGCTGATGCCATTTAGTAGACGGTGGCGAGTGAAATTGTAAGAACTTGAATTGCTAACAGTGAGAGTAGGAGTAAACTGGGAGTTATATGGAGATTGCTGCTAGTTCAGGTGGGAATGCACAGGTGCAATGGAGGTATTGGAATTGGATGCAGGCGCAGGCGCAGTGGCTGGTTACAGAGGTGTTTGAGTGGACTTGTGGAGGTGAACTGAATTGAGTTTGCAGAATGCAGGGGAAATGGTTGTGTTACTGCAGTGGGATGTATGTGGTTGCAGCTGGTTTGAACTGCAACTAGATGGATGAGAGTATTTCAGTGAATGTGCAACTGAAGTGGTTTTGCAGTGACAGGGAATGGACTGAAATGGCAAAGATTCTGATAGTGTTGCTAGTAATGAATTTAGGCAAGTGTTGGAGATTAGAGAGGGGGCTCAAGATTGCAGGTGATGTCGCAGGTGATGTTGCAGGTGATGTTGCAGGTGAAATAGGTGTTGGCAGTGAACTGCAGCAAATGGAGAAGCAGAATTGGTGGTGTTTTGTTACATTGAAGCCATGGAATTGTAGGCAAAGATGAGTGTGATGCTAGCTCAGAAATGGATGCAGCTGAGGTAGAGAATATTGAAGCTGGTTTACAGGGAAGATGCAGTGCCATCATGTCTAGACTGAACTGGTGAAGCGTAATCATTGCGCTGCACTCACTCAGGCCCGTGCAAGAGCCTAGACCAAGTCAGCTGAGTTAGCTTCTTACTCAGATATGACTAGACCTAGCTGACTCAGTAACTCTGTTAACGACTATTAGTTTGACCGTCAACTTTGATAGTCAACCGTTAAGTTTGACCGATACTTGGTAACTGATATCCGGTCACCTGAAATCCGGTCCGATGCCGGATTCCGACCAATTTCCGGCCGAAAACCCAGTTTTCCGGCGAGCGTATTTTGGGACAGAATTTTACACGGGTTTTCACACATGGGATTGGTGGACCACTTGGAGATGGGTTTTGGGAAGACCTAATATTGGAAGGAGTATCCTTTATGGAAATTGAGAAACATATAAAAGAGAATAACCTAATCTCAAATAGATTATTATCTTATCTGCTACTTTTATTTTCTAGGGTTTAGAACATGATGCTTTCTTCTATGCGTTTTGTTATGAACTCCATGAATATGAGCTAGAGTTTTATTATTGGTTTAAGGTTTGAGTTTTATTTCACATAACATGTTTCTTGTTCAATAAATTAGTTTTGTTTCATATTTATCGTTTACGATTCTCTGAAAATATAGTTATATGATTGACGTATTATAACATGATTTGATTGATTGTTTTGTCAAGTTGCAAATTGGTAGAACTTCTAATCACATCTATTGCTAGTTTAGGGTTTATTATATGTAAAAGTGATAATCCTTGAATACAAGTAGCATAAATATGATTATAGTTTGTAGTGATATATTCTTATGATCATATATGAATCGTAACCTTTGTTAAATTGAATTAGTGCGCTTTCCACGTTCAATTGCTTTGATTGGCCTGATTTCATAGAACTTAATGCATCTAGGGAATTAAACTTGATTAGTGCTTTTACACGTTAGGTTGTTCTCTTAGATAGAACTCATACTCGCATCTTTTAATGTGTTTGTTGATGACAAGAGGGAATTAGCGGGATATTCTTGCGATCAAGGTATTCTAGGGCCATTGATAAACTAGAGATTAAATATCAATTTTAATTATTGGTTTGAAAGCATATTTGTGAATGAAGATGAATCCTTAACCAATATCTCTTCTATTTGATTTGTTTGCTTATTTCTTTCTTTGCTTTTATATTTGTTTGCTTTATTAAAAATCAGAAAAAATTTCCCGTATTATTTATAGGAAACTGAAAATATATTGACAACCTAGTCATCTCTGTGGGATCGCTCCTTTCTTGCCCTTGCTATATTTTATATTTTGAGTAGTGAGAAAGTAAATTTATTTTTGACGCATACGACATCGATCAGTTGTGACATGGTTCTAGGTGTAGACTGATGAGGAATGTCAGCCTCATTCAGTTTGATTTCACTAAACTGACTACTTCATTCATGAAAGATGGAAGTAATATTGAATTGAAGGGCATTGGTGCGGAAGTAAGAATTTATGCTATAACTGCTAAAGCATGTCATAAGTTCATCAAGAAGAGCACTCATGGGATTATGGGATAGCTATTCTGCATTACAACTGAAGAGATACAACCAAAAACCCCTGATGTTCTTAAACCTCTTCTCTCAACCTATTCAAGCATATTTCAAGAACCTACTTCTTTACCCCCTCAAAGGCTCCATGACCACCACATACCCTTGCACCCTAATGCCACACCTCCAAGTCAAAGACCTTATAAAATACCTTATGTCCAAAAGGAAGTTGTTGAGAAGTTGGTGCAATAAATGCTGAAGTCTGGGGTAATTAAGCCTAGCAACAACCCTTTCTCTTCACCTATATTGCTAGTAAAAAGAATGATGGCAGTTGGAGGTTTTGTGTAGACTATAGGAAAGTGAATGAGTTAACTGTTAAAGACAAATATCCCATTCCTATTATTGAAGAACTTTTGGATGAGCTGAAGGGTGCTAAGGTATTCACCAAGATAGATTTGAGGGCAGGGTACCATCAAATAAGGGTTTATCCAGCTGATACCCAGAAAAAATAATTCAAGAAACACCAAGGATATTATGAGTTCTTGGTCATGCCTTTTGGATTGACAAATGCCCAATCTAGTTTTCAAGCACTTATGAATGATGTGTTCAATCCATACTTAAGGAAATTTATTCTGGTTTTCTTTGATGATATATTGGTATATAGCCCTAACATGGAAACTCACTTACAACATATACATCTTACTCTAGAAACTCTCAAGGACCACTCGTTATTTGCAAAGCTTAGTAAATATTCCTTTGGCCAAGATCAATTAAAATACTTGGTGCACATTATTTCAGGTGAAGGAGCAGTTGCAGACCCAACAAAAATTGACAACATGATCAAGTAGCCAACTCCCAAAGACTATAAAGGACTTGAGAGATTTTTTTGGATTAACAGGTTATTATAGAAGGTTTATAAAGAATTATTGGGTTATTTCTAAACCTCTTACAGAATTATTGAAGAAGAACAGCTTCCAATGGAACAACTCAGCTCAAGAAGCTTAAGAAGGCAGTTACAACCACCCCAGTACTGGTACTACCAGACTTTAACAAACCATTTGAGTTGTCCACTGATGCTTGTGACACTGGAGTGGGGGCAGTGTTGATGCAAGAAGTTAGAGCCATATCATACTACAACAAAGGCATGGGACCAAGGTTTCTAACTATGTCAACATATGAAAAAGAGCTAATGGCAGTGGTGATGTCAGTTACTAAGTGGAGATCTTATCTATTGGGGAACAATTTTATAATTTACACTGAGCATAAAAGTATCAAATACTTCAAGGAGCAGAGGGTGCATTCTATACTACAACAAAAATGGTTAGCCAAACTTTTGGGGTATGACTATGAGCTGAAGTACAAAAATGGTTCTGAAAACTTAGTAGCTGATGCACTATCAAGAGTACAGTTGGAAGAGAAGTCCCAGTGTCAGATTTTGACTCTTTTGCAACCAAATTGGCTGATGGAGGTACAAGAAAGTTACAAAAATGACCAATTTGTTGAGAATATTAATCCACAACTCACCTTGCAAGAACCCAAGGAAAGTGATTTTACTTATCAACAAGGGATACTAAGGTATAAGGGCAGGATTTACATTGGCCAAGGAGGTGGTCTAAGGCAGAAAGTCATTTACTCAAGTCACTCATCATGTATAGGTCGTCATTCTGGAATTCAAGCTACCTACCAAAGGGTCAAACTATACTTCTTTTGGGCAGGTATGAAAAAGGACATTAAAGAGGTGGTGAGCACTTGTGAGGTCTGTCAGCAGCATAAAGAATTTAACACAGCACTAGATGGCTTGTTGCAGCCCCTTCCAGTACCAAGCGAAGTATGGGAGCATGTTAGCATGGACTTTATAACTGGATTGCCAAAATCTGAAGGAAGGGAAGTAATATTGGTAGTGGTTGACAGATTTACAAAATTCAGCCATTTTTTAGCACTGAGTCACCCTTACACTGCATCATCTATAGCCAGGGTATATATGAAAAATATTTACAAATTGCATGGTCTCCCTAAGTCCATAATCTCAGATAGAGATGTTGTGTTTGTGATTAACTTTTGGCAGACCTTATTTACTAGATTGGGAACAACTTTACATTTGAGTACTGCCTATCATCCTCAGACTAATGGGAAGACTGAAAGTGTAAATGCCTTCCTAGAGTCATGTCTAAGGTGCATGACCAGTTTCAAGCCAAACAAGTGGGTGTCATGGCTATCCATGGCTCAATGGTGGTATAACTCCAGCTATCATACCAGCATGAAGCTTTCCCCTTTTGAAGCCTTGTTTGGATATGCACCCACCCCCCACCCCCCCAACCCCCCATTTCGGAATCTCCACCTCAAAGCAAGGAGTTAGTGCTGAAGTAGATAACTATCTTGAACATAGGCAAGTCATGAAATCACTGCTGAAAGAAGCTCTGGAGATGGCACAACATATAATCAAGGTTCAAGCTGACAAAAATAGGACAGATAGGTCATTTGAGGTGGGGGACTGGGTGTATTTGTGCTTACAACCTTACAGACAATCCTCAGTTTAGGTGAGGATAAATTTAAAACTCTCTGCTAATTTTTTTGGACCTTATCAAATAGAAGAGAAGGTTGGCAAGGTGGCATACAAGTTGAAGTTACCATAAGGGTCAAAGATTTACCCAACATTCCATGTGTCCCAGCTCAAACCTAAGCTATGGGTTGGAGTTATGCCTCAAACAACCATCCCAACCACAACCAAAGAAGTGGAGCTTAAAATGAAGCCATTGCAGGTTCTGAATACTAGGATAATAAAGAAGAATGCCCAAATTATTCCTCAAATCCTTGTCCAATGAGAAGGGATGGATGTTGATGAAGCAAATAGAGAGGACATGCATTATATTGAATTATAATTTCCAAAACTGATTCTTGAGGACAAGAATCTTCAGAAGGAGAGGGAATTGTCATAAACCTACCTGTGTGTTTATGTTTTAGCTTCTATTTACTAAAGGCCGCCTGTTTTATTCCTTAGGGCACCCCTTCTAGTGGGGTTAGTTTTTTTTCAGTTGAAGTTTTGTGTCTCCCGTACGTGCCTTCCTGGTGTGTAGTGTGTGTGGTTTATATTAGCATGTAATTGAATCTTTCAGAGCCATGCAAAAATTGATAATCTAAATATGCTTTTCTCTCCCAAATTCTCTTCTCTCCCAAGTATAATCTCTATCCTTAGAGATTCCGAGTTGTTTCTGAGCTAATTTATAGTGATCACTACACACAATCATTTCTATCTCAAGCTTGTATGTCAATGTTAGTAATCAAACCTATAAGTCTTGATTTCTAGTCTACTTAATGATGTCTCGTACTAGGATAGATTATGTATTTGAGCATTAGACTTCACGGAGGTCATTAATTGAACACGAAGAACTACTAAGGACAGCTTGTGGAACTTCATCAACAAAAGGTATGTGGAGACTAAAACTCATCAATCACTTGGAAAGTCTATTTCTACTTTATCTCCTATATTGAGACAAAAGTCGTACTACTATAGTTTTTGATTATGCAAATGTGAGATTTTCGAGTTGAGTTTAACTCGCTTACATATTTTTCGAGATATGTGTTGGTAAGATTTCGCTTCAACCAAGTTCATCTTATATTCTTGAAGAAAGTCAAAAGATGATCATGTGAAATCGCCGAGTAACATCTTACATGGTTTGTGTGATACAATCATTTGGTGTAGAATTGGAATGTTTCATTATGATTATTTCAATAACTTGAAAATTGCTTCGATGTTAATAGTGTGTGAAAACGGCTAGTGTCATCCTCTAAGAAAGTTTCAATGATTGAAATAAGAGTTTAGAACACTTAACCAACATTGGATTATAAACATGTTGTGCACTCTTGCATATGTGTGACCCATGTCCGGGAACCATAGTATGCATACTTGTACGCATACCTATTGGTTTGAGAATGTTCGGGAACTTAAGTGTGCGTACCCATACGCATACTGGCGTAGGTTTGTGGCCGGAAATTTCTGCTGGGTTTGGATGTATGCGTACCCGTTCGCATACCGGGAAAATCCAAATTTGGTCCGGCTATTTCAAGTATGTGTACCCGTTTGTATACTTGAATGGTTAAAGTTCTAAAATCGGTTTTGTTATGAACAAATACATTTATATAATAAGGAATGCATTCTTTGGAAACCGTGGCTATAATGTTCATGAATTGATTCGAGTGAATCAAACCGATTTTGCTTCAATTGTGTTCTTGTATACTTCTATGAGAATATAGCAATTGAACAACTCTTTAACTAGTTTCATTTGAATCATTTGAACTAGTTGTGGTTAAGATGAATAAGGTTGATATGAGAGTTGTCATAACCTTGGTTAACTACTGTTGAGCCAACATGGTGTACACATTTAGGTACAGTTACATAAACCTAAATAAAGGTACATTTCATTTGTGTATAAGAAGCTAAGATCGATCAAACGGTTGAAAGATATTAGCTTGGGTTTAATCAGGTTTTCATCTAACGGTGAATATTGAATGCTTTGTTACCATGGTAACTAAGATTGCAAACCCTGATTTGAAAATTATATAAAGGAGAACTCTAGCAACTGGAAAACCTAATCCCCACACCTCATGTGTGATACTAGTTGCGACTAGAGTCGATTCTCCTTTAACCTTAGGTTTTTCACGAAACCCTGTAGGTTAACGAATTAAAGACTTCATTGGGATTGTGAAGCCAAACCTAACTATTTTCTATGTAGTTGCGTGTTTTGATCTTACTTTTACAATCATGATTTAGTATTATCTTTGCTAAGATTTGCTTGAGATTTATCTCCGATAGGTAAGATTTAAAGTAGTCACAAACATCTTCATCTCATCGTTTGTGATTCCACAATATCTTGTTTCGCTACCATACGATTAAGATTATTGTGAGGTGATTGATAATACTAGGATGTTCTTCGGGAATATAAGTCCGGGTTATCAAATGGTTCATGTGCACCTTGATTTATCAAAAGACGGAACAAAACTCGTTGGTATTTCTGTGGGAGACAGATTTATCTATTCCAATAGTCTTTTTTGTGTGAGACAGATTTGTTTATCAAGTCTTCTACTTTGGGTCGTAGCAACTTTTGGTTGTGGGTGAGATCAACTAATTAAGGAAATCAAGTGCGTAGTATTCTGCTGGGATCAGAGGCGTAGGGAGCATGACTGTACCTTGAATCAGTGTGAGATTGATTAGGGTTCAATGACATTCCAGTCCGAAGTTCATTAGTAGTAGGCTAGTGTCTGTAGCGGCTTAATACAGTGTGGTGTTCAAAATTGGACTAGGTCCCGGGATTTTTCTGCATTTACGATTTTGCTCGTTAACAAAATTCTGGTATCTGTGTTATTTTTTTTCCGTATTATATTTTGTTATATAATTAAAATATCACAGGTTGTGCGTTGAATCGAATAATTGGGAAATCCAACCTTTGGTGTTGATTGAAATTGAATGATCCTTGAACATTGGACTTTGGTACCATTCAATTTATTTCTCTTATATTCAATCGGGCTCGCAAATTCCTATTTGCTGGTTGCGGATTGAATTAAGAGATAGAGATATAAAACTCTTTGATATACTTTTCTCTAGATTGAGTCTGACTGTCTAGTTGATTCTCTTGAAAGTATATTGGAGTTTGTCTATTCAGATTTCCAAACGAAATATTAGGTATGGTTGTTAGACCCCCACTTTTTCACTAAGGATCACTACTATGAGCGATCTATGGACCTCTAGTAGGACTGATCCTTAGTTAACCAAAAAGGTGTTTTATGTTTGTTACTACTTTATGGTTTATGTAGCTACCGGAAACATAGTTTGGTTAAAATGATAAGTTCACGATGCCGATGTAGTATTTGAACATGTGTTAAACTCTTATTAATTAATTTTCAAGTGATACTGAAGGTGGGGTCCGAACCGAAATATTCTAGTATCTTTTAGATATCAAATTTATATGCTTTCCATACACCAGAGGATAAGCATATTTATTAGTAAAGTATATATTGTATGCTAGCAAATATCACGTGTCATCCAAGAGTGACTTAGGTGCATGAGTTAGACTACAATTAGAATTTATAAAAAACAAAAATTAACATTTATTGAATGTCTTTAGTATATTCTGATTTGGCAATTCCTTGTTATCCAAACAACCTTGGTCATTACATTATAAATAGCAGAATTTGTATTCTTACAAATCATCCCATGGCATACTACCTAACAGTTTATGAGAGACACTCACTAGTAGTATTCACACAATATTCATTGGTGATGAGAGTATCCTAATTAGGCGAGACCTTTTTCGTGGACTTTGTTTAAAGTCTTCTTTGGATCTAAGGATCTTTTAGTAGTACTGTTGGTAGGAAACTAAATCGTGTTGTTATTTTAGTTTCTGATTACAAATTTGATTGACTAACGGTAAAGTTAAACTTAGATAGATCTAGTTTGTTTATTATGTGATCTATCTCTTGTAATATAAGGTCACTCGAACTAGTTCAAGGATCGATGACTTCAGATCTGCTTTATTAGTTCAAAAACTTGAGATAAGACTATTGATCATACATTGTTAACAAACTTTGTCCCGTGTTGATCAATTATTAGTGGGAATCAAGTTGTCTGTGTAGGTACTTTGAAGATTAAAGACTAGAAGATTTTCTATTTGGTATTCTGATTTTTGTGATATTATTTGCACACTTGATTAAATAGGATCAGACAAGTAGTTTATTTCGATAGACATCAAGTTTGTTATCTCGATCGATAATCGATCTAGTTATTTCTCTTTGAGATTTACTTTGGTAGTTTGTAAACTAAGATTGATTATTTCCTTAATCTTTGTCTTAGTTGATCTTTTACCAACAAAGGAGTTTATATTGATTAAATGTTAGAACCTTTGTATTCAACATATGTATGATCGATTTATTGAGATTGATAGAGTGGTTATCGAAACAAGTTAATCCTTTACTGTTTCAGATTATGATCAAAATGAGTTACCGAAGTCTTCATAGCAGGTGAAGCAACTAGAGATAGTGGACTTTATCTTGGAATTCATGTGTTTAGACCAGAATGGTTACATGCACCGGGATAATGAAGGAGCTGAGTAATGAAACAATGTTTACTTGGTCTCAACTATAAGAAGTTGTTATAGTCAATTTGTATAGCGTCTTAATTTTGAGAGTACTCAAAACTGGGCTAGTTCTCGTGGTTTTCTGCCTTGCAGTTTTCCTCGTCAACAAAATATTTTTGTGTGTATTTACTTTACTTTCTGCATTATTATTATATTGTTATAGTTATAATTCAAGTAATAGCATTATATGATAATCAACACTTGGTTTGACCCCATAGATTGTTTCATTTTTTTTGAACTAACGATGTATACCAAGTGTACAACTTGTTTATGTAATCTCATTGACATTTTTTGTCTGTATTAGAGTACACAAGATGTGTCTTGCATAGATTGATATCGAAAATATTGTGGTGTACTTAGTACCCTCGCCATTTTAGAAATTCATTTCCTCCATATTATTCATTCATAAATATCGCCCCTCTATTTCCACTTGCTTCCTACGTCTTATCATCCTCCTCTCTTTCTCCTATCTTTTTTTCTGGCGATTTTGATACTTCAAGGGTCAATTACAAAAACCATGCATTCCTTTCTTTCAAGAATTTATAATAAAGATTGTCTTCACTTTCTTCCTCATTTTCGTTAGTAATATGTTGTGCGAACTCTTTATCCTCACCAAAAATCTCTTGATACAAAATTGATGGGTTCCATTCTGGTTCTTTGTCTTTGTCCTCTCTATCAAAATTTTCTTTTGATTTTTTTTTCCTCGACAAAATTCTCCAAATTTCACTTTTTTTTTAAAAAAAATTTCCTTATTCAACTTACCCACAAATATATGTAGATCATCAGTGGTCAATAACGGTGCTAACCCTCGTACATGCTTATATGAGGGTTTTGATGATGAAACCCTTCTCAAATGTGATGTTGTTTCGACATTTTTCTTTATGGTTAAGCCAAGGCTCTTTATTAATATTTCTGTTTTTGGCAGAAAATTGAGTAATTATTGCTCTCTTTAACCTCGTTCTATAGAAAAATTAGGGGTACCATTAATAGTCATTTAAAGTGCTTAGTTAATGTCACGTTTCTTTAATTCTACTGGCTTTTCAGTTCACCTTGTCTTCATCAATTAACAATTTTTTTCTTTTTTGAAATAGTTTTTTTTTTCGATCATCATTACGTTTTATTTCAACTCATTTATCATGACATTCGAGAGTCTTCCAACTCTCATTTGTCCGTTGGCATTATCATAAACGGGTTAAGTGAATAATTACCTACCATGTTGTGTATTCCGACTCACAAATATCTTTATTAATATTCTTAAAATTAGAAGGCTCACGCCTCAAGTAAAAGTTGTATGCATGTACACAAAATTTCAATCTCATGGGACTTGCAATGTCATTTTATTTTATTTTGCTCTCTTACAACTCACCTACCCATATTCTTATAGCAGAAATGGCATTTCCTACCACTCTACTAGCCAGTGTTTTATCCCTCATGTCGTCCTGAGCGAATTTAGCCTTGTTGGCAGTGAGCTATAAATACACAAGTATAAAAATTCAAGCTAATAAGCTAAACACAAAGGAAATAAAAATAAAACTTGCATTCTTACAAGAGAAGACAACTCGAAATCCTTGATCATATAATTCTCACGAAGCTGTTGAGGTTTTGTTACATAAACAAAACAAAGATTGTTGATGCTATTTGGTATTGATGCCGATGTCTATTGATGAAATACAACGTATGTTCAAGTTCTGAGGGTATAATCGAATTTTTCCAGTGTAACTGACATTTCATAAACTGTTTTTCAAACTCTACTCTTCTTTATTGTTTTCCTCGTGTTTTTATATTTCTTAGAACATTCTTCAAAATGACCTGATATCTCATTGTTGTTATTTCTCCCATTGTGGATGTTGATGTTGGTGGTTATACTTCTGCCAGAGAGTTTTGTTTTCTCCGCATCCTCCAAAATCTCAAATTGTTTCTTACTTAGTGATATATCCTTTCCTTATTTTTCATTTAGATTATAAATGACTTATGATCTAGTTGTTGTTGTTTTCTTTGTGTGACGACCCTTCTGTTGGTATATTCTCACCCCAAGTGCAAGAGATGTTTTTCATACGTGTTGCAAAGTAATACTATGGATCGTCTTTGTTTGGCACGGATGCTGGAACTCTGTGGTGTTTATCGGTCTCTTGTTCATGCTACTATTCTTTTGGCATATTAACGTCGTATATTATGTTCCTTCGTAGACTCTAGTTCTTTTAAGTTCTCTATCCTTTTTTTTGTTGCACCTGCTTATATTGATGAATATATATATAATTATATATTTTTTTATCACTTTATTTATTTTTCCATTTTTTTTACTATCCCACTAGGTATTGTTGACTACTAGGCGCTCTGGCCTTTGGATTTTCATGGTCCTGTTTCGAACGATGTCTGGTCAGTAATTGGTTCCTGCAAAATATTGGTCGGCCATACTCCATGTCACTTGAAATTCCATCAGAACTTGGGTATATTTAAAAGTCACCAACCAATTGTTTATCTTGACATGTCCAAAATAAGTACCCTCTTAAAGCTTTCACATCAGTCGGAAACATTTTTTTTCTTCACATAAAGGTTCTCTTTATTCTGCCCCATTCTTCCAATAGGGTTATCCCCCTCCAACTCGTAAAGCCGCTTGGTATAATTAACAACATCACCATTTTGTCCGTTCATATATTCCTTGTACGTCCTCATATTTCCTGACTAACGAATTCGTAATAGTATAAATTATGATCATGATCATGTTTTTGATTCATCGTATTGGGTTGTTGGAGATGACTGGGTTAATGTCGAGAAAACTTTTGAATGTAAAAAAAAGTTCTAGAAGATTTGTAGTTAGTAACGAAAATGACGAGGGTATTCTTCGACTTCCCTCCTTTGATGCTAACAATGTTTTTCCATTTTTTTGTTAAGTGAGTGCTCAGACGTTGCTAATATGGTTACATTTGAATGCATTGTTAGAGCACTGCTCGGTCGAACTCGCAAGCGTTATTATATCAAGCTTGTTGACAAGTTTAGTTGCCAAAACTATAAGTTTTGATTTCTATTCTACTTATATCTAAGTCTCAGATTGGGATAGAAAGTGTAGTTGAGCATTAGACTTCACGGCATTCATCGATCAAAGACAAAGAACTACTAAGGGGAGCTTGTGGAACTTCATCAACAAAAGGTATGTGGAGACTTGAACTCATCTATCACTCAAAATTTTATTTACACTATCTATTATTTGAGATAAAAGTTGTATAGCTATATAGACTTCAATTATACACATTTGATATTTCGAGCTGAGTTTAACTCGCTTACATATTTCTCGAAATATGTGTTGGTAAGCTTTCGTTTTAACCAAGTTCATCTTATATTCTTTACGAAAGTCAAAAGATGATCATGTGAAAATCTCCTGGTAACATCTTACATGATTTGTGTGAGATAGTTATTTGATGTAGATTCGGAATGTTTCGTATTGATCATTCGATCACTTGAACATAGTTTATGTGAGACAGCTATTGTCGTCTTCCGAGAATGTTTCAATGATTGAAATGGAAGTTTAGAACAATTGGATATAAGCACAAAATGCGTACTTGCATATGTGTAATCCAAGTCTGGGAATCATGGAATGCATACCCCGTATGCATACTTATTGGTTTAGTCAAGGTCCAGGAACCAAGTACGCATACCGATACACGACTGCATGAGGTTCAAGTTCCGAGACTTTACTGAGTTTGGTGGTATGCGTACCAGTTCGCGTACTGGCGAATCCAAACTTAGTCCCGCCACTTAGGTATGCGTACCCGTTTGCATACTTGAGTGGGTTATGTTCTAAAATTGGTTTGTTCATGAACTAATATATTTATATAATAAGGAATGCAATCTTTTGCAAACTGTGGCTATAATGTTCATGAATCGATTCGAGTGAATCAAAATCGATTTTGCTTCTATTGTGTCTTGTATACTTATACGAGAATATAAACAATTGAACAACTCTAGAACTAGTTTCATTTGAGTCATTTGAATTAGTTATGGTGAAGATGAATAAGGATGATATGAAAGTGTTCATATGGCTAACTTCGGTTAACTATTGTTGAGCCAAGAAAGGTGCACACTTTTAGGTACGGTTACTCATATCTAAATGAAGTCACTTTTCATTTGTATATGTAACAATCTAAGTTCGATCTAACGGTTGAAAGATATTAGCTTGAGTCTAATCAGGTTTTCATTTGACGGTGAATATTGAATACTTTGTTACCAAGGTAACATGGATTACAAACCCTGATTTGAAGACTGTATAAAGGATAACTCTAGCAACTGTGAAACCTAATCCCCACACCTCCTTAGAGATGATTCTCCTTTAACCTTAGGTTTTTCACGAAACCATGCAGGTTAACGACTTGAAGACTTCATTGGGATTGTGAAGCCAGACCCAACTATTTTCTCTATAGTTGCGTGTTATGATCTTGTTGTTTTCTATCGTATTGAGTAATATCTTCTCTAAGATTTGCTCGAGATTTATTCTCCAATAGGCAAGATAAAAAGTAGTCACAAACATCTTCGTCTCATCGTTTGTGATTCCACAATATCTTGTTTCGCTACCATACAATTAAGATTATTGTGAGGTGATTGATATTTATAGGCTGTTCTTCGGGAATATAAGTTCGGTATATCAGTTGGTTCTTGTTCACCTTGATTTATCAAAAGACGGAACAAGACTTTTAGGTATTTCCGTGGGAAACAAATTTATCTATTCAATAGACTTTTCTGTGTGAGACAGATTGGTTTATCAAGTCTTTGAATTTGGGTCGTAGCAACTCTTAGTTGTGGGTGAGATCAGCTAAGGGAATCAAGTGCACCGAATCCGGCGTGGTTCTAGAGGCGTAAAAAACGCGGCTACACCTTGATCAGCGTGAGATTGGTTATGGCTCAACTACATTCCAGTCTGAAGTTAAGTTGGAATAGGATAGTTTCTGTAGCGGCTTAATACAGTGTGGTGTTCAAATCTGGACTAGGTCCCGGGGTTTTTCTGCATTTGAGGTTTCCCCGTTAACAAAACTTCTGGTGTATGTGTTATTTCTTTTCTGCATTATTTTCAATATAATTGAAATATCACAGGTTGTGCGTAAGCTCAATCAATTGGGAATCCAACTTTTGGTTGTTGATTAAATTAATTGAAACTTGGATATTGGTTTTTGATATTGTTCAAGTTATTTCTTATATTCAATCAGGCTCGCAAATTCCTATTTGTTTGATTGCGGATTGAATTGCGAAATTTAGATATAACTCTTTGATTTAATTTTCTTAAGATTGAGTCTAATTGTCTAGTTGGTTCTCTTAAAAGTATATTGGAGTTAGTCTGTACAAGTTGCTAAGCGAAATATTGGGTGTGGTTGTTAGATCCTCGCTTTTTCATGCATGATCATAAACTTACCCCTCTCTAGGCGTGATGGATCGTCACATAGGAAACTTGCTAAATAAATTATTCTTCGGGAGAAAACATGCTAAATAAATATTTATAATAAGTTTACTCTTTTTTCTGAACATGTTGGTCATGGAGGAAACATGTCAAATGAATATTAATAATAAGTTTACTCTAATCCAAATATGTTAGTTCGTCACAGAATAAACATGTTGAATGAATATTAATAATAAGTTTATTTTTCTCGAACGGGTGATAATCTTTTATCTAAAGCTAAAAATTCGTTATTTTTCATAAAGATTGTGTATTACTAAAACGATTGCATATGTGAGATATTTGCAAACCAAGTTTATGAGTTTAAAGTATCGTTATCCATTCTGCTTCATTGTTGGTCCTGTCTTGATTTCGTAGATCAATAACCTGGCGGTTATTACTTGTTCGATTATTAGGTGAGTTAGCTTCATCAATAGTGTAACCATGGCAACTACGATTTGTTGCTCTACCTCCAAGTTACTTTTTCGACTTGATTGTATCTTTGGTACTTTTTTATACCTGATTATTGTTATATTTGTGTATTCTTGCTCATTTGCTAAATTTATTGTTGTTTCTTTATCACCGTAAGTGTCCACTTAGTTTCTTAATTGGCTATTTTTTGGTCCGACAATGCTACATGTCTTTTTTGAAAGCATTGCTCGGTTGATCCCTCCAAGCATTGGTATGTCAACGTTGGTTGTGATATTTTAGTATCAAAACTCAAAAGTCGCTTGATTAGATTACTAGGGTCAACTTCGTTAGGTTATACTAGAAAATCTAAAAATGTTGAGACATACAAGTATTACTCTAACTACCTGAAGATTCTGAAGACATATCGACATCAATGAAGACATCATTCTTCTACTTGAGTTTTTTTTTTTTTTTTTTATTTTATAGAAATACTAATTTATATATAAATTATTAAAATGGTCCAAATTAGGACTCATACACAGCCTTGGTTGGTAACCGAGCGACAAGCTAGGCACCAACACCTTTCTGAATAGAAACTCCCAACCTATGAAAAATAAAATTACCTAGACCACTGCCAGCATCATTATTAACTAAACAATTCTTTAAACGTTTAAAAAAACAAATCAACTCCTCACCAAGCTCTCCCAAAGTGGTGAAAGCTAGAAAACCCAAACCATATCCATTTGAAGAACAATCATCCAAATATTTAGCACGTTTACGCACAATTGCTTTCGAAATGGCTTCACTTGAGGTTAGTAATACAAGACTTGACTTGTTTGCATGTCTATATCGTTATTTTCAAGTCGTTTAGATTGAAAACATTACATGTGAAGTTATATACATGAAACTCTAGTATTAGAGACTTGATCATCTTATTATGATAAAAATTTCAATGAAGAATATACAATTTGTTTTACAATGCGTGTATATTAAATTACGAAGTTTAATGCTTATCTTTGAATTTCGTAATTGCGACATACACATAATCTTTGTAACTTGTTACTAGATTGTGTAATGAACTTAGGATTGATTTCATGCCTATAAAATTATTTTCATTGAAGAGATAAGGCAATACCAATCCCTACTTATGTTGGGAACCATGGTAGAACCGATCCTAACTTATATGGGAATCAAGGTAAAACCGGTCCCTACCTACATTGGGAGTGTAGAGTCGATCCCATATGAAAATCGATTTATATAGTCATGTACACTTTAGGGTTTGTGTGATTTTGGAAATTTGGTTTGCAAAATAGGAAAGTTCATGAAAAAGCGGGGGTCTAATAACCTCACCCAATATTTCGATTAGAAATCTGTATGGACTAACTCCAATATACTTTTAATAGAATCAACTAGACAATCAGACTCAACCTTAATAAAAAAGTATATCAAGGAGTTAATATCTCTATCTCTCAATTTGATCTTTACTCAAGCAAATTGAAATCTGAGAGTCTTTATCAAATACAAGAGAGATATAAACTTGGATGGTACCAAAGACCAATATCCAAGGATCAATCAATTTCGAATCAACAACCAAAGGTTGGATTTCATAATTGATCGATACAACACACAACCTATGATTTTTCAATCATATAACAAAATATAATGTGAAATAGAAATAACACAGACACCAAAAAAATTGTTAACGAGGAAACTGCAAATACAGAAAAACCCCGGGACCTACCTAGTCCAGATTGAACACTACCCTGTATTAAGCCGCTACAGACACTAGCGTACTACAAACTAACTTCGGTCTAGACTGTAGTTGAACCCTAATCAATATCACACTGATTCAAGGTACAGTTGTGCTCCTTACATCTCTGATCCCAGCAGGATACTACGCACTTGATTCCCTTAGATGATCTCACCCACAACCAAGAGTTGCTACGACCCAAAGTCGAAGACTTGAATAAACAAATCTGTATCACACAGAAAAGTCTACGATAATAGATAAATATGTCTCCCACATATAAACCAATGAGCTTTGTTATGTATTTTGATAGAATCAAGGTGAACAGGAACCAATTGATAAACCAGACTTATATTCCTGAAGAACAGTTCAGTATTATCAATCACCTCACAATAATCTAAATTGTATGGTAGCGAAACTAGATATTGCGGAATCACAAACGATGAGACGAAGATGTTTGTGATTTATTTTTATCTTACCCTATCGGAGATATAATCTCAAGCCAATTATTCAATTGAACTCTTACGATAGAAAATGGCAAGATCAGATCGCACAACTACAAGAAAAGTAGTTTCATCTGGCTTCACAATCCCAATGAAGTATTTAAGTCGTTAATCGACAGGGTCTCGAGATGAAACCTATGATTAAAGGAGAATCGACTCTAGCAAACCAACTAGTATCACACAGGAGGTGTGGGGATTAGTTTTTCCATATGCTAGATGTATCCTTTATATAATTTTCAAATCAGGTTTTGCAATCTAAGTTACCTTGGTAACAAAGCATTCAATATTCACCGTTAGATGAAAAACCTGACTTATCTAAGCTAATATCTTTCAACCGTTAGATCGAAACTTAGCTTGTCACACACACATGAAATATATTTAATTTAGGTTTGAGTAACCATACCTAAACGTGTACATTTGGTTGGTTCACAAATGGTTGACCAAAGGTTAGTCATATGAGTACTTTCATACCAACCGTATTCATCTTTCTCATAACTAGTTCAAATGACTCATAAGAACTAGTTCAAGAGTTGTTCAATTGCTTAGATCTTTATACATAGACACAATTGAAACAAAATCGGTTTGATTCACTCGAATCAATTCATGAACAATATAGCCACGGTTTGCAAAGATTTCATTCCTTATTGATTTATTGTTTAAGTTCATGAACAACCGATTTAAGAAAGATAAGCAGCTTGGGTACGCATACGGGTATGCATACCTTAGCTACCGGAATTGGGTTTTAAAACCCATCAGAAATTTTCGGTTGAAAACTTCTATGGGTACGCATATGGGTACGCATACCTAAGGTGACTGGTTTGCAAGTTCGTAAACTCCAAAATCAGCAGAAATTCACGGATGAGAACTTCCGCCAGTACGTGTACGAGTACGCGTACCCAACCTGTCTCCTTCACCAATACCACATGCACACATATGCACGTACTTGGTTTCCGGTACATGGATTTATACACTAATGTGCGAACACACTATATAGGTTTATATCCATAGGTGGTTACGTAATCTCAACTCTACATTTCAATCATTAAAACATTCTTCTATAATGTTATAATAGTCGTTAGACATAAAGAATCGACTATCGTCATCAAAGCTATTTTCAAGATTGAAACGTCATCATGACTTTCATCACGGGTAAAGATACAAGGTGGTTAAAAAAAAATCTTACCAACACATATTTCAAAAAAAAGATAGGCGAGTAAACTCGGCTCGAAATAGCAAATGTGTATGTATGAAAACTATCATACTTATACGACTGTTGTCTCAAGAGTAGGATATGGATAGACTTTTGATTGCTAGATAAGTTCAAGTCTCCACATACCTTTTTGGTCGGATGAAGTTCCACTGGTTCCTTGAGTAGTTCTCCGTCTTCGTAAGATAATCGCCATGGAGTCTGGAGCTCAACTATACTTAACTATCCTAGATCGAGACTTAGTCATAAGTAAACTAGAAATCAAGACGTATAGTTTTGATCAATAATATTGACATACATGCTTGAGATAGCAACGTATGCGAGTTCGACCGAGCAATGCTCTAATAATCTCCCCCTTTGTCAATTTTAGTGGCAAAACTATCAATACATATGGATACAAAATAGATAAAACTTTGTAGCTTCTCGTCCACATGCTTGATCTCCTTGGTGCTTCAACATTACTCAAAAACTTCGTCTTTTCCAAGTACTCCCATGATTCCATTGATGTTCAGTTCAGCATCATAGTTGTTGAAGTTCCGTAGCCATAACAATGAGAAAATAAAAGCTCTCGATCATTGTTATACAGTGTCATAGTATTATTACAAAGCATCAAAGTTGTTATATCACGACTTCGACAACAATACTATGGTGATATGTATCACTCACCCTTAGTCAATACTTTCATCTCAACACGAAAACTACTCCCCCTTACATAATGATCCGAAAACCATATGTATTTGTAGTGTGAACTACATATTAATTCTCCCCTTTTTGTCAATAAAATTGGCAAAGGTACGAAAACGAGATCCTAATGAAATGTTCACGGAGACGCTTCAAGACAACAAAAAAGGTCATATCAACTTTGTTTAGATGCAATCATAAATCCGAAGCTAAATGCATTCATCAAGGAGTTTATAAAGATACAAGATAACGGTTATCTGATAACCCCTAAAAATTCCACAGCCGCACTCCCCACAAAGATATGGAAATTAACCGCAAGTTCAAAAAAACTCTCCCCATTTGATGTCATTCCCGAAAGAACAACAAGAGCGACCTTACTTTTACAAGAAAAAAGGATTTCTTTGGACATAAAAAATCACAAAAATGATTTTGTATCCAAAAATCTCAATTAAACTAACCACAAGAAAACCCATGATTAATTTTATCGATATATACAATCAAATTAAACACAAAAGTGATCAATTTAATTGAACATGCTCGACATAATAGAACTTACAGAGCTACGACTATGTTAACCATAAAATAATGATTAACTCAGACGTATTATGCTCAACAAGAGACAAACTTATGGAGCATTGCAGTACACATAAAATATGGATTAGGGAAAGATCAATACTGCGGCATAAACAAGGATTCATTCTATTTTCCATCACTATTTCCACAATGACATACAATAGACATAATCCTTGTAAACAAAAATTCATCCTATCTTCCATCAATTATTTGCATAATGACATAATAGGTTCAATTTTTGTTTGTCAAAAGTTCATCGATCTTGTATCAATACTTGTATATCGACATATAAAAGAGATAACTTTTGACATCGTATGGGACAATAATAGTTCACGGACGCAAACACTCATATCCCATAAAATATTGCAATATATAAAATCATAAAAGATTAATACTGCAAAAATCATCTTCCAAACAATTTTAGAGTTTAAATAAATAAATCTAAAAACAAAGATGAAAATAATTGGACGTAGCTATGTGTAATCACAATAATGGCTATTCCGAACTCTAGTTATTCTTCCTAAAATACAAGAATAAAATTATCATAAGAAGACTTCCTAGACAAAAAGAATCTACTATAAACCGATCACGAGCTAAAGTTCACGTTTGGCAGCTTCACAGGTTTCGAGACCTTTAAGCTTGTGATTCATATTATCAACTGCGTCTTCGGAGAAGATATCCTCATTGAGAAGTTCTTTAATATGTGACTTCATGAGACCAAGGTCAGGAGTAACCTTTTTCAACTCAGTTTTAACCACATTAAGATCCTTCATAGTATCAAAAAGTTACAGTTTTGCTTCCTCAAAATATATAAGAAAGTAATGAACCACTTCAGCAGAAATCATATCCTCATTATCAACATCTTGGTGTGAGTAAGCATAGAAGCATGAGGCATTACGTGCACCATCTTCTACAAGAGTTCTTTTCTTTTTCCCTTTTGATTTGAAACCAAAACCTTTCTCAAGAAATCCTTTTGCAAAATCACCATTGCGAGATGAAGAAGATGACACTCTTGATAACCCAAAAATATCCCAGAGTATGCGTACATAACTCAATAGGTTGGGTACTTAAAAGGTTTCTCAAGGAAGGAATTTTAGGGTTTCATTAATTGACTCGCGTCGGTTACACGATTAACCTGTACGAGATCAATCTCGACCCAAAGTAAGAACAAGAGTCGTACGCACACAACCTTGCTGAAAAGCTCTTGCTAAAAGAGGAAATCAGAATGACTCCAAAAATCTATGTCTCATAAGGAAAGCAATTTTAGAGTACATGGGTAGCACCTTGTTTAACCAAACAATAATAAAAAAATGACACAACAAGTACAAATACTTGTGCAAGCATTTTTCAAAAGATACAAATGCTAAAGACGATAAGAAAATAGCTTGAAAATCCGAAAAACACCACTGTCAACAAGTATACCTGAGCATATCTCTCAACCAGGATTTTTTATGTGAGGGATTCCAACCTTGTGATTAAGTAGAACAAGTATGAGCTTTTAGCTCATCAAATGAATATTGTTGTTAGTTAAACCTCTTCCTTTTGTACTTTGGAGGAAGATTGTTATGATCTGAAAAGTTATCATAAAATTTACTATCATCATAATATGACGCATAATAAGTGTTTTTACATGTAGAATGTTGTCTGGATGAACTATACAGTTTGTTAATGATTTCCTTATATCCCTCAATAATCAATTTTAGGTTGTCATCCATCTGCTCATATCTGCATTCTTCACTTGGTACATGATTCACATCATTATCTCCATTTTTAAAAGGAGAGAGAACATGAGTTCTTCTTGGACAATATTTGTCAAAAGGTCTATTATGCTTTTATGCATTTGAGGAACTCATGGAACTGAATTTCCTGGTAGGGAACACAAGATGTGTGTTAAAACCAATTGGTTTTGACATACGGATGTCATTTACACCTTTAATAATTAAATCTAAGGCGTATTTAAGTTGAACCAACGATTTATTTTTCAACTTGGACTTCCTCTTTTGCATTGTATGCCTTTTTAAATCACAAAAAAAAAAAACTTTCTGATCACGAGAGTGATTAAGGATTTCAGACCTAATATTATTGTCTGGATATTTCTTTCTTCCAACTGATATGTGAATCCCCTGCACATTAGTTTGAGTAGGAAGAGAATCTGAGATTACTTCTGAAACTGGAGCTCTTTCAGTTTGAATAGAAGTAGATGGTATAGCAGACTTTTCTGAACATCCTTGAATGTAGAGTTTACTCAGGAGATGTTCAATATCTAAAGCATCATTTTTAAGTTTTTCCTCAAGTAAGATACGAGTCGATCGAACTTCAAGATTTTCCTTATAAGAAGCCTTTTCACTGGAGCCACAATCTTTTACTACACCCGGAAGAACATTGACATGTTTTTTCAACTGTTTGAATCTATCAGCTTGAATTCTAACAAGATTTAGAATTTTACTCTCACTAGTTGTTTTCCATTGAGCAACAAAGTTAGATTCATCAGGATAACACATGTCAGTGTTAGTCTGTTTCATTTGAACTATAGGTTCATCTATAACAGAGATTGAGGGAACTTTCTCTTTAATAAACTTATTATAAACAAAGTCTTTATTTCTGGTGACACTTTTATCAGAGATAGTACCCATGTCCATAAAGTCAGATCGCTACAAATACAGACTGATAAGGTCTTCAAACGTGTTTTCCTGCTCTGATACCAATTGTAAAGGGGGGGGGGGGGTCTAACAACCTCACCCAATATTTCGATTAGCAATATGTGTGGACTAACTCTAATATACTTTTAAGAGAATCAACTAGACAGTTAGACTCAATCTTAATAAAAAAGTATATCAAGGAGTTAATATCTCGATCTCTTGATTTGGTCTATACTCAAGCAAATAGAAATCTACGAGTCTTTATCAAATACAAGATATATAAACTTGGATGGTACCAAAGACTAATCTCCAAGGATCAATCAATTTCCAATCAACAACCAAAGATTGGATTTCACAATTGACCGATACAACGCATAACCTGTGATATTTCAATTACATAACAAAATATAATGCGGAATAGAAATAACACAGACACTAGAAATTTTGTTAACGAGGAAACCACAAATGCAGAAAAACCCCGGGACCTAGTCAAGATTGAACACCATACTGTATTAAGACACTAGCCTACTACAAACTAACTTCGGTCTGGACTGTAGTTGAACCCTATTCAATATCAAACTGATTCAAGGTACATTTGTGCTCCTTACATCTTTGATCCCAGCAGGATACTACGCACTTGATTCCCTTAGCTGATCTCACCCACAACCAAGAGTTGTTACGACCCAAAGTCGAAGACTTGAATAAACAAATATGTATCACATAGAAAAGTCTACGATAATAGATAAATCAGTCTCCCATAGATAAACCAACTAGTTTTGTTCCATCTTTTGATAAAATCAAGGTGAATAAGAACCAATCAATAACCCGGACTTATATTCTCGAAGAACATCCTAGAATTATTGATCACCTCACAATAATCTAAATCGTATGGTAGCGAAACTAGATATTGCGGAATCACAAACGATGAGACGAAGATGTTTGTGATATCTTTTTATCTTGCCCTATCGGAGATATAATCTCAAGCCAATTATTCAATTGAACTCGTATGATAGAAAATTTCAAGGTCATATCTCTCAACTATAAGAAAATTAGTTTTTTCTGACTTCACAATCTTAATGAATTCTTCAAGTCGTTAACCGACAGGGTCTCGAGAAGAAACCTACGGTTAAAAGAGAATCGACTCTAGCAAAACCAACTAGTATCACACAGGAGGTGTGGGGATTAGTTTTTTCCAGTTGCTAGACATCTCCCTTATATAGCTTTCAAATCAGGGTTTGCAATCTAAGTTACTTTGGTAACAAAGCATTCAATATTCAACGTTAAATAAAAAACCTGATTTATCCAAGCTAATATCTTTCAATTGTTAGATCGAAACTTAGCTTGTCACATACACAAATGAAATGTATTTCATTTAGGTTTGAGTAACCGTACCTAAACGTGTACATTTGATTAGTTCACGAATATTTAACCAATGGTCAGCCATATGAGCACTTTCATATCAACCATATTCTTCTTCTTCATAACTAGTTCAAATGACTCATAAGAACTAGTTCAAGAGTTATTCAATTGCTTAGACCTTTATACATAGACACAATTGAAACAAAATCAGTTTGATTCACTCGAATAAATTGATGAAAAATATAGCCACGGTTTGTAAAGATTGCATTTCTTATTGATTTATTGTTTAAGTTCATGAACAACCGGTTTGAGAAAGATAACCAGCTTGGGTAAGCCTATGGGGCGCCTATGGGTATGCGTACCTTATCTACCGGAATTGGGTTTGCAAACCTAGCAGAAAATTTCGATTGAAAACTTTCGTGGGTACGCATACGGGTACGCGTACTTAAGGTGATTGGTTTGCAAGTTCGTAAACTCCAAACTCAGCAGAAATTCACAGACGTGAACTTCCGCTAGTACACGTACCCAACCTGTCTCTTTCACCAATACCGCATGCACACATATGCACGCACTTGGTTTCTGGTACATGGATTTATATACTAATGTGAAAATGCACTATATATGCTTATATCCATTGGTGGTTACGTAATCCCAACTCTATATTTCAATCATTGAAACATTCTTCTATAATATTATAATAGTCGTTAGACATAAAGAATCGACTATCGTCATCAAAGCTATTTTCAAGATTGAAACTTCATCATAACTTTCTTCACGGGTAAAGATGAAAGGTGGTTAAAGCGAAAGCTTACCAACACATATTTCGAATAAAAAAAGATAGTGAGTAAACTCGGCTCAAAATAGCAAATGTGTATGTATGAAAACTATCATACTTATATGACTGTTGTCTCAAGAGTAGGAGATAGATAGACTTTTGAGTGTTAGATAAGTTCAGGTCTCCACATACCTTTTTGGTCGGATAAATTTCCACTAGTTCCTTGAGTAGTTCTTCGTCTTCATAATATAATCGCCATGGAGTCTGGAGCTCAACTATACTTTATCCTAGACCGAGACTTAGTCATAAGTAAACTATAAATCAAGACGTATAGTTTTGATTACTAATATTGATAAACATGCTTGAGATAGCAACACATGCTAGTTCGACCGATCAATGCTCTAACAGTTCATTATGTCATCATAGGAAGTAATTTGAACATGTGCATACATCTTATATTTTATTATTCAAATATACTCCTCGATACTTAAGATGAGACCCCAAACAGAAATGTTTGAGAATCTTTTTGTCAAGATTTTTGAATATCTATGTTTTGTTTTTTCAATAAGAAAAATATATCTCTGAGAGATATATTAATTAAGTATCTTGTATGCTAGCTAATTTTGAGTTGTATCTAAGAGGGATTTCGGTTATACAATTGGATATTGTTTGGAATTAGACAAAACCGAATTTAGGTGCTTATTGCGTATCTTGAGAATATTTTTGATTATGGAAATTCCTTGGTGACAAACTTCATTGGTCTATAAATAGTGAAGTTTATTATTTTTACAAACTTATCCTGAGGCTGGCACTTCATTTTGTAGTCACTTCTGTAGCCGACTAAAAATATTACTTGTAATACTATCTTCGAGAGGAGAGTAACCTAATTTGGCTAAATCTCTTACGCCCTCTAGTTGAAAGAATTCTTTGGATCAAGAAGCGTCTACTAGTATCGTTGGTGGGAAACTAAAATTTCATTGTTATTTTAGTTTTCGATTATTGATTTAATTGAATAATGTTTGTTAACTCTTCGTTACACCTAATTTGATTATTCTTGAGAGCCTTCTCTTTTGACATAAGGTCACTCAAACTAGATCATGGGACTATCGGTAGTTCAAATCTGTCTTTAGATATGACATTGACTTGTGATCATTCATTGTTAACAGACTTCATTCTATGCGTGATCGATCATAAGTTGGAATCAAGTTTGGTTGTGCAATAAGAAGACATTGAAGATTTCTTATTGGTTACGTATCTTTGTGATTTGCTTCGTGCACAAGCTTGATCGTCTAGGATCAAATTAAATCTTGTTTATCTTTGATAGACGATTGATTGAATAGTCGTAGTAGATCGACAAGCTATTATTTGGTGGTATTCTTCATTTTCCGAATCCGATAGCTTAAAAATGTATATTTGATTATTTCGGAAACTCAAATATTTATTGATCTAAGCCAGACAAAGAAGTTTATTGGTTTGAACACAAGATCCTTATCATAATCAATAATAATATCTGATTTAATTCTTAAGATTGATATAGCGGTTCCTAAACAGATTATTTCTTTACTATTTGGAGAACGATCCAAAGGAGTTGAGTGCTTGAATTCTTCACAATGACTGAAGCAACTTAAGATAGTGGAATCTATATGTTAGATCATAGCTCGGTTGAACCCACCAATCGTTGGTATGCTAAGTTTGGTTGTCATATTTTAGTGAATCAAAACTCATTTAAAGAGTCGCTTGATTATTTACTAGAGTCAACTTCGTATATGTTAGATAGAAAGTTACTAGTATATGAGACTTACAAGTATTACGTGAAGACTTGAAGAATGTGAAGAAGTAAAGAACTACAACGACGACATCATCCTTCCACTTGAGGTTAGTAATATTAGACTTGAATTGTTTCATTCCTAACGTATCTTTCAAGTCGTGCATATTAAAAACATAACTGTGAAGCTGTGAATGATTATACTCTAGTTAGACATAGTATTAAGGGCTTACAATACGAAGTATAACGTTTATCTTTTGAACTTAGTATATAAGACATCGACATAATCGTATGAATGCAATTGTGATTATGTATGGGTATGGGGTGAAGATTTCTTCCTTGGAAACAATGTTTTAAATTCATTTAAAGGAGGTACATTCATAAACTTGTTTTGTGAATCGAAAGGGAAATCGTTGGGCTTATTGGTATTGTTATTCATTACAAATTTTTGGATTACCAATATATGTGTTTAGTATAACCGTTCATAACTTGTTTATGTATCTTGGTAAAACTATTCACAATGTCTGACTTTTGTATTGGTATGATTTTTATTAGTGAAACCGATCTTAAGTAATCACCTGAGATATGATCAACTCTAGACATTAGGGAACCGACCTTAGTAAGAGGTGCAACCAATCACAAGAGGGAATCGATCCTTGTAAGAGGTGTAACAAATTTTTAGTAATTGGGGAACCGATCATATGACTTGTGCAACCGAATACGAGTTAGATACCATAAATATGTGGTAACCGATCCTAGTACCTAGTCAACCAAGTTTTGGTAACTAGCGTGACTAATCTCAGTACCCACATGGAGGTAGAACTGAAACTTGTTTTGGTAGAACCGTGAAACCCATGATTGGTGATTTGATAGGATAATCAATCACATAGTTCTTGGAAGTCATATGAACCAATTCTAAACTTGTTTAGAAGTGTGGCAAATCGGTTCCAAGATTGTAAATATGAAAAAGGATTTACAAAGTAAAGATGTCGGCATACTTTGAACTTGTGCAGTAACTCTTATATTTTATTGTTCAAAGATATTCCTTAATAGCTAAAGGAGAATCCCGGTTTGAAATAAATTGAGAATCTATTAATTATGGTTTTTAATTTTATATACTTTTAATTTCCAGCAATTAAATACATATCTTTAGAAAATAAAAATTAGTAATGTGCATTTACTAATTGGAGATTTTCTACTGAGATTTCGGTCATTATATTTGGACAGTGCATTTCCAGGAATTATGAAAACCGATTTGGACTTTATTGCATATCTTTGAGAATATTCGGTTTTGGAAATTCCTTGGTGTCCAAACTTCCTTGGTCTATAAATTAAAGTTTGCATTTCAAGAAAACTAATCCTTAGAGCCATCAAAACTACATAGTTGTGTTGCTACCGGTGGAGCCGTCTATTCGGAGAGGAAAGTACCCTAATTAGGTGAAATCTCTTACGATCGCTCGTTTTAAAGACTTCTTTGGGATTGGGAAGCTCTACAAGTACCATTGGTGGGAAACTAGATAATTGCAGTTTATTATTAGTTTTCGATTGATTTGATTGACTAACAATTTTTTAACTTTGATTGCACCTAGTTTGTTTATGCTTGATAATCTTCTCTTCTGATATAAGATTCACTCAAACTAGATCGAAGTGTCGACGGGGATCTTTAGACTATTTGTAGATCTAAATAGGTCTTCTGATAATCCATTGTTAACAGAATCCGTTATGTATATGATTGATCACAAGAGATTCAAGTTGTTTGTGTGCAGATATTTATTGAATATCTAAGAAGATTTGAAGACAAAGAAGATTTCTTATTTGAGTTCATAATCTTTGGTGTGCACAAAACTTGATCGGCTAGGGATCCAACTATAATCAGTTTATCTTTGTGATAACCTTGATTGATTAGTTGTGTAGATCGGCATCAATATATTATCTTTGTGACTAAGAGTATTGATTGCAAAAACTAAAACTAACTACTTTGATAGTTGTAAGTTTTAGATAGATCTCGGACCCGACAAAGGAGTTTATTTTTTAAACAGGAAGAGCCTTTGTCAAACTCATATCACATTGTTTGAAAATAGTTGTTACCGAACAAATTTGTTGTTCCTTTACTGTTTGGAATACAAACCAAAGTAATTGTTCCAAGTGCGTGACTTATTACAAGTTGGAGGCGCATGGATACTGAGGGAACTAGGTGAACTATAGGTTTAGTTGCTTGGTCTCAACTATACGAAGTTAGTTTAGATTTTGTATAGCGCCTTAATTATGAGAGTATTCAAATCTAGGCTAGGTCCCGGGGTTTTTTTTTCATTTGCGGTTTCCTCATTAACAAAATCTTGATGTGTCCTTTACTTTTCTATTTATGCAATTATAATTGTTTTATCATAATTAGAAGTAAAATACACAAACGTTAATTCATATTTACTTGATAGCAATCCTATTGTGTTTGGTTAAGTCTGAACCTATTATCAAGTAAACATACTTCGTTGTTGTCTTATCTCGATCTCGTATCCATAGACAATCACATGAAGTGTGAATGGATTAGTTTTATTGTATCGACTCAGTCCATAGTCAATCACTTTCGGAAAAAGGACTTATAGGTGAAAAAGTTTTAGATTGAGGTATATTTGGGTACCCTCGTCTTTTCAATTGGTATCAGAGCAGGCAAACACGAAAATATCTAACAATCTATGTTTGGTGCGATCCAACCTATAAGAAATTGAATCTAATGGTTGATTCAGTTAACGTAATGGCAGGACTTGACTGCTTCAAAAACTCGTGGTGGAAAACACGAATGAAGTATGTAATACTCTTATTCCTAATTATTTTAGGAACGGGAATTTTATCTATGTATGTCGTGGGTGACCTACATAATTCTTTTGATTCCATAGGATTGTATATCATTGTGTTTGATACTGACTGTGACAATGATACAATGCTCTATATGTTAGGTCATATTTCGAAAATGCATAAGATTCCTCTCAGATTGTTTTATTACATAAACCATGGCTATTGTGTTCTTGATAAATCTGGAATCTTAAATATATTTTGGATATCCTACCAAAGTATATATATGTACATTTTCAGATCTAAGACTGTCAATATATCGCTATCTAGGATGCGATTTTGGAAACCTTGTAACCTTACAAGGAATGATTTTTCAGTTAATAATTCTATTAACAATGAATTGCTTCATACACCTCACAACTGTTTTAATGAAGCAAGTGATCTTTTGAAATATTACAGGATTCGTGATTCTAATGGTATTTTTAATAAATATCATATTATGTTCAAATGTATCTCTGTATACTCTATTAGAAAATTCTTGAGTGAATTTCAAATAATGTTATCAAATTCTGGTAATAAAAGAGTAAACAGATTTTTGGACAGAAACATAAAATCAATCCAAAATAAAGATCCAGACCATAAAAAACCGGTTTTCCAAAAGAAAAACCTAGATATAAAATCGGAATTGTCTCCCCACAAGCCTTGGTTTCCGATTTTGGTAGAATTTCCTAAAGCTAGTTATTTCCGGTTTTTGATATCTATTCTTCCTATAAAAGATAACCTCTTGTTATGTTCACAAACATATTGGGGAAGACTGATCGAAACCGTAACTATGGTTTCTCATATTTTTGCAAGTATGATAAAGAGGAAATCAAGAAACACGTCCTCTGATAACTGGGTCAGATACGATGAAATTCATAGGATCATATTTCCTAACAGTATTGATGACAAGCATGAATTTACCCATTTCATTGACAGATCATGCTTTAAGAAATGCAAAATTCTCAAGAGAATGAAATTCACTAGTGAAAATAAATTCGATCCAGATGTCCAAGATAAGGATTATGTGAAGTTTGTTCAAGATCGGAACTGGGGAGAACTGTTTGATTTTGAAAAATATTCACATGATATGGTAAGAGTGTTTTATGCGAATATTCATAATGTTGATCATAAAAAACTCACCTTTGTTACTCATGTTGGTCAAGGACTCTACTATGTTGATCGTAAGACAATTTCTAATGCTATTGAGTACAATGTGGAATGTAATCACTTGATTACTGGAGTTGAAATTGAGAATGATACAATTTCAACACATCTCATTAGAAGATCGACAAAGTGGGAAAATAGTAGATTACCAACAAAAGATACACCCTTTTACTTAAGGATATTCGGTAAACTTGCTTTAGCAACCCTATTTGAAAGCACTAGAGATACGTCAGCTTGGGACAACGATTTTGAAGAATTTGTTTATTTTCTGTTAAAAGGAGATTCTCAAATTGATATATGTGGAATCATTGTCAGTCAAATAATCAAAATCTCAGATTCTATTTCTTCCAAAAGAATAAAAAGGCATCTCTGTTTTCCATGTATAATTACAGAGATCTGTGAATTGATCGCATGAGATGATTTTGATGTCATGAGAAGCATTACGACGGTCTCTAAAAAGACTATATGTCAAATGATTGGAGTTCAATCCATTAATAAAACGGTTGAAAGGATTTCACCGAATTCTAACAACAAGTCTCTTCTAGCTCATCTTGAAACTCTTGGTAAACAACTTGACTGTTTTCAAAAACAGTTGGGCTTTGCTGCTCGAAAAGATCCAGAAACTCTTAAAGGAATTCTAAAGATTAAATCATAGTTTTGGAACCAAGAATTGGAAATATAAGAAGAGCATCGAAAAGTACTGGATCACAAGGAATGTTCCTCCCAATAATTAATCAAAGAGAGTAGACATCAATTTTTGATTTCTTTCAATAATTGTATAAGGTTTATTATGAATAAAACTATCTATTATTTATGAATAAAATTATTATTTTATAAATTTTCTTGTGATAGTTTTCGATTACATAGCATGTGCTTGAATGATTTATATTATTGCTATGTATGTTATGTGATGTTTGATTTTGGTTTTCATGACCTTAATATTCGATCTCATATGGTGTGAACCCTTATGGTTCGGGTGACTTTTTGGTTCAGCAGGATTAAATTCTAGCCCATGTTGGTAGGCTTTATCAAAGAATCATAAGGGGTTTTGATTGAAACAAATATGTGAAAAGGCCACAATATGTTGAATCATTTGGTTTAGCATAAAAGCATATGCGTTTCGGGGTTTCAAATTTTGCATCGCATTAGTTAAAACCGATTTTCAACCTTTCTCTGGTAAAGGTTGGTCTTTGTTGTTGTTCTTTTGTTTTGACGGGAGGATGACAACACAACGGGGGAGAGTTCTATGTGAAATTGCGATTAATGACATATCTTTGGAGGTGAAGAGGATGCGTAATTTGAGGTAACTAATTTGTTAGTTAATCGTTTTCCTGTTTAAGAAAAGCCTGATTTTATTACATATATTTATTGCTTTTGCTTAACAAAAATTCTGGTACAATTGAGAAAATGCGTTTGAGACTAAAGAGAAAACTGCGGATGCAAAAAGAAAATGCGTGAATGTAAAAATGAAATATATGTGTGCTTTACATTATCTCCGAAAATGAAGCTACGCGCTCTAAATTTAGCTTTACGAAGCTGCACCAATCTTATATCCGTTACCGAGTATGCCTAAACCATAATTGTGTGTGTTCGGAGTACGACTTTCTATCTGTGGAAATATTTAAAATATGGTCATGAAACACGCTTTTTCTGTATATGAAATAAATAATATTGAAATAACTGGTAATTTTATGTCTGCAAACTTAATTAATCTAGCTATTAGGGGTTTTAGTATGATTTGTGGATGAGTTTTCCCCTTGTACGACGAACTCACAAGATAATTTCTTTTCTATCATCTTTATAATAAAATTTAAAGCTTAAATATGAAGCAGAATTGGTTGCTTGAATTAAAGTAAATGAAAGCTGGTAAAGACTAAAAATAAGTGAACTATATAAACTATAAAAGAAAATCAGCTCGTGGTTGATGAAAGTGAATGAATTGAATGTATAAACTGAATTTGAACGAGATGTAGGTAAAGGTGGCGAAAGTTAAAAAAAATATAGTAAATGTGCGGAATGTAAAGAATTGAGAATAAATAACTTGTTGTAAAACATGTAACTATTTCCCTTAAGACTGTCAGCTTTTTGTGAGCTACGTTACTTTAGTGGAACTCGCTGTCATCTTGTATCCTCGCCAAAGTTTAGTTTTTAGAAATATTATACAACATACTGACAAGGTGTCAACTCGCAAATAATAAATTCCTTATTTCTCTTTAAATTAACTAGTAGTATATGGATAAGCAAGTTCGTTCCTAAAGGAGAATTGAGCTAAAGTTGTCAATTCAATTTCTAAAAGAAAATAATGCAAACCAAATAAATACATACGATGAGGATGAGAATGATCAAAGACTCTTTCTCGGTCATGGAACAAGAATCTTATCAATATATTTATGTTTCTGCAAGGTTTGTTACTAACAACCGTAGAATAATTAGTACGCTCAACTATTTCGTCATTATCTCTTAAGTTCACCGGACACGGAAGCGCTCGACTACCGGATTCTACTTATCAAGTTTCCTAGAAGTACGCTCTCTAGGTGTGACTTAAACAAGTGCTTTACATTTATGAGATAAGGTTGCTCCTACTGATGAATTCAAAAGCTTGAATCACCTAAAAGTGTCAATTTCTACATATGGGTACTTAACAAAATCTCATCATCAATACCCATATATTGCTACTTGTGTTTATAGTTTTTAGACAATTACAGGTCAAATAAATTCTAAACCAGCAATAAGATTATAAATTAACTATTTAATTTTGAACTTAAACAACCAACAAATAATCCGTAAACAATACTAGCCCGGTAGAAATTGAGCAATAACGAAATAATTACAAGAAAACATGCAGTTTAAATATCACTTCGAATTCAAGTTCCGGACGTTGAAATCGTCCCTAATCAATAATGTTTATCTACTGGGATTCATGAAAAAACAAAAAATAAATATATGAAACTGTAATAGCAAAACAAAATAGCAACAACAGCAGGTGGTGGATGGATGATATGGTGGCGCGTATGGACTGATGGTGTGAACTGCAACTATGGAGGTGATACTATTGTACTATCGTTGGTGCGAGTTGGAGTTGTTGCAAATAGGTGGGGCACTGGAGATGGCTGAAAGTTATTGTAGTGAATGGAAGATGGATATGAACTCCAGCAGCTACTATTGATGGTGGTATGAATGGATCTGGTGGGTGTATGCATGTGAGATGGGGAAGTGCATAGTGATGGATGTGTGATGGTGGTTGTATGCAGGTGAAGATGGTATGCAATATGATATGGAGATGCAGCTGGTAAGGGGTTGGAGAGGAGCAAAGCTCCTCTCTGTTGGAGGTGGATGCAGTCGTGAAGGAGAGGTATGAGATGATAGCTCTATAGCTTTTTTAGGTCTTCTTTTATATTTCCAATTTCCTTTTCCAATCCTGCAAACTTGAGCCCGACGCAAATTCAACACTCCAAATCGTCTAAAACTCTTAAACCTTTTATCTCATCCGTTTATTTTATTATATCAACAACAACAACAATCTACAATAGCATGTTTCTCCGTACCAAATACTTCCCAAATCTCCTCCAGAGTTATGTTTGAGTTACAACCCCAGCTTAATATTTTTTAATCTAAAACACATGACCCACAAGCTCGTGTCTAGCACTCGCATACCCTTGTACTTAGTCATCAAGCTATCGTTAATAACTCCACAAGACCAAAATAGAACTACCATTTCTTCGACTGACTCACCCAAACCAGATTAGAACTTGAACACTCATTTTCCTTGTTCTTTTGGATTTCAAGAACTTCAGTTAACTCTCTGAACATAAACCTCCCAGGCCCATGGATTAGACGTGACTTGGCATAGCCACTGGTTCATAGATAAAACCTGGCAGCAGAACTGGCTCAAGCCTTTTTACAAGCAATTGTTGTGCATTTTTATGTTGCTTCAGAGATAAACTCCCTCTTGGTTTCTATGACCATTCAATCTCCTTCGCTGTTAATTAATTTCAAATACAAAAAAAACCCATTCTCATACTCATTTCAGAACTCAATATCATACATTAATCTCATCATTCATCACTTTAATCAATGGCAGAAAGCTGACGTCTTCTTTTGTCATGGCTAGAAAACTAACAGAACTCCTTAATCTCTCGCTGTCAAATTCATTCCAGCACAAACCCATGTCTCAAGTTCAAAATCCATGTCAAAATTATTGGTAGGATGGTCAAGGATAGATTAGGTAAATCTATTGGTTTAAGAAACCAATTACTAGTGTCCTAAGTATAGCAACTTAAGAGGTTTGTCTTTTAGATTTAAGTTAGGTAATGCTATCCTTGTTAAGGAATGCATTTATTCCTATTGATATGTACAAATAGCCGTAGAGAAAACCTAGTAAAAACACACCAGAATTAGTAAAAGTTCTCTTCTTCTCTGCTTAGGCTTTGTATATTCCAACCTATATGGTGATATATAAAATTGTTTATTCCTTCCCGAGGATTCAACCTCGTTAAATACTTGTTCTTCTTATGTATGTGTGTGTGTGTGATTGTATTCTTGGAAATATTGGAGTACCGTCGTAGCAGTGCAAACTAAACACTTCTGCAGGCTTTGGCGCAACAATTGGTATCAGAGCGATCTAATTGTCCCAAAATTTGTATCAGAGCAAGGAGACGCTCTTGGATACCGGTATTTATATTGCAGTAGAAGTGGAGGTATTTTTCTGAAGATTGCTTGAGGTAAGTTTGATCTCAAAGGTTATGTTTTTGATCAATTTTTGGTTATTTATGAACAATGGTTAATCCAGAAAAATCATTTTATCTGGTACAACATTCGGAGTCCATAAGTAAAGATAAAAAAACAAAATAAGAAATACTTCATTCACATAGATCACAACTCAAGGTAGAAAAGTTTATAGTAACCAATAACTTCGGTTTATGGATGTTTATGGGTGAAAACCATTTCTGCCGGTTTTGGTAATTTGGGGTGCGTGGATGAGAAATGAATCTAAACCCTAAACAAATGCACTGCACGAGAACGCTTTTGATTCGAGAGATCAATCTATACAATTTTGGCCTAAACCAAGAAATGTCCGTTCCAGACTTGCTTCGGTCACAAAGTGAAGGAGATGGGGTTGATCTTAGGGAGGGAAGCGAAGAAGGTGTTGAGATTGTAAAGGTGTAGGATGTTTATGACTTGTATCATAATACCGAACTGACTTGCAAATAATGTAAGCAATCAGCTCTGGGTGTTTGAATACGTTGTATTAACACTTGGTTTCTATCTGTCTTGTCATGTATTGGAAATAAAGAGGAAAGCCTATTTATACAAGTCATTGAGCCCAACCCTTGTATCTCATGGGAAGTGGAGAAAGTGGAGCTATGGAGTAGTGGAGTCGGGTGCTGGTGTCACACGATCAGTCTTGCCCACTTCTCCCATCATCACTAACCGTCCATGTCTTCCTGACACGTTCTTGTGATGGCGCGTTGTGCGCTGCACGCTAAACCACCAGACCAATACCCCAGTAAGTATCCCCCAGTTTGTGACATGTTTGATGTCTCAATTTTATGGATCGTGGGACCCACAGAAGGTAGCATACGGTGCTAGGTTAAATAACTAAGTTATTTGGGAAGTCAATATTTATGAAATATCGCGCGTATTATATGCATGTAATGCATCGAATATATTCAGAATGGATGAAGCATCGTTGTTTTAAGGCTTAACGGAGTTGGTCGCGGATTAAGCATCTTAAAACATACGCATGCCTAGCTGTTTTCGAGTGACCGTTTGGAGGCTGCACAAACAAGCCCTCTCTTGGACGATCACTTCATGTGGTAGAGTGACGGATGATAGTCACCACGACATCTTATTGTCCATTTAAATCCTAGCCTGGGCTTTCCAACCAGGCTGGTAGAGTTGGATGGACAAGATAACGCATCTGTGACCGTTGATTAGGGTTTCAAAGAGGTACGCAAGCATCACTCTTCAGATTGGTCGAAACCAATCATGGGAAGTGTTTTATAGAGGACCAACCATGCATGCGTGTATATGGCATGCTGGTGTCCATGTCCATACTTCACTGTCCCACGAAGGTGTGATCTAGGACACTCAAGTTTACTGGTAAAAATGAGTGGCTGAGATTGATTTGTGACAATATTCCTGTGCCACAAAGGAGTCGGGGACCGTATGTCCATGCTTAGTTTGGGCGCACGAATCAAGGTGCCTAGCTATGGTCGATCTTAGCCGATTGGTCAGGCGTGTAGACGGGCCCATGGTGATCGTGTTAACATGTTCATGACCTGTTAATTCCACATCTACACCTTCCATCTATGCCTGCGAAGATGGGCGCTCGTGATCGATTAGCGACACATGTAATATGACGCAAACCCTAATTAGGGTTTTGGATCGATCGTGTGTACACGACTTCAACCTAACGTTTTGGAAGGATATGTTCCTCCTTTGGGGAGGTCGACCATGTGGGGCCCATATTGGGTCGGTGGTGAATAAAGTGATACCTGACTGACGATTATGGGTCTGATATAAGCCATCCAAACATGTCGGTGAAGTTGGATGGTCGTGATCAATTTAAGACCCTTTAGCGACCCTTAAAGCATCACGCCGGCCGAAATCTAGGCGAACGTTTACTCCTCCCTGGCTAGGTCATGAGATGGTAGGCTATGCAGGTAGAAAGGGGGCCCTCCGGTGTGTACCATGACACTTATCTGACCGTTCTTAAAGCAATCCATGTCGTCCAACCGTGCCGGTGAAGTTGGACGGCCGTGGCTATTTTGAGACAGCCATTAGGGGTCTTTGCTCGTATGAGCTTCAAAGATGCTTCATAACCATCTTTTTCAGGTTGGCGTTTGGTGGCTTTTAGGATGCATGTTATGCATTCGACTGGCTAGGGCAAAAACGGGACCGTTGGTGGTCATTGCGGTGATAGCCTGCTCCTGCTAAGGTTGGTCTAGGATGGTTAAATCGTGCGGACAACTTGCGTGGTCGTGATTGTTTCTGAGACTGATGTGGACAGTTCAGATTTAAACATACTCGATCGGGCTAGTATAACACACCGAGAAATGATTCTCATTGTTAGAGAATAGTGTAGCCTGTACGGGTATTTCGTGTATGCCTCACCATTGACACTTGGATATTTATGTTACTCTGCTGAGAGTAACAATCAGTCATCATGCCACACCAATAATGAGAGTTCTGCTGAGAACAACATAGGAAATACAAGGAGATTTTATGCATTAATTAATAATGCTAAAATTCACAGAATACTTGGGGATTGTTGCTACATGCTCCATTCTAGGTGAATTAATAAAGCGGAGAAGCATTCATTACTTATCAAATAGCCTTATCCTTTGCAGAATGTCGGCATAAAAATTGGTTTTACAACTTTATCCCTGAACTAAAATCCACCATCAACAATGGAGAACAGATTTAATGGATGCTCTTGTTCATCTTGACCTAGAAAAAGCTATAGAAGGTCGGCTAGCGTCTATGACTGACAAGCAGTGGAACAAGATGAATAAATTATGTCTGGGCTCAATTCGAGGGTATTTAGCAACGACAGTAACATTTAATTATCAGCACGAGACTTCATCTAAGGATATCTGGGAAAAGATAGAGAAGGAATACCTTGTAAAGAACGTGGCTAATAGGATACATCTTAAGAGGAATTTGTATCGCTATAACATGAAGAAGGGGGTGCAACTCTAACTGAGCACCTAGATTCATATAATAAAATTTGTTAGAGCATAGCTCGGTTGAACCCACCAAGCGTTGGTATGTCAAGTTTGGTTGTCATATTTTAGTGAACCAAAAATTATTTAAGAGTCGCTTGATTAAATGTATTAGAGTCAACTTCGTATAGGTTAGCTTGAAAGTATTAAGATATGAGACATTAAAAGTATTGCGAAGACTTGAAGAAGTGAAGAAGTACGGAGCTACAACCACAACATCATCCTTCCACTTGAGGTTAGTGATATTTGACTTGAACTGTTTCATTCCCTAACGTGTCTTTCAAGTCGTGCATATTGAAAACATAAAACTGTGAAGCATGAACACTCTAGATAGACATAGTATTAAGGAATATAATACGAGGTTTATTGCTTAACCATTAAACTTTGTATATAAGACATCAACATAATTGTATGAATGCTATTGTGATTATGTATGGGTATGAGGTGAGGATTTCATCCTAAGAAACACTATTTTTACATGTGTTTTAAGGAAGTAAGTTCATGATCTTGTGTTGTGAACTGAAAAGGAAATCGCCATGCGTTATTGGGGTTGTTCTTCATTGCATATCTTATGAATTACCAATATGTGTGATTAGTATAACCACTCATGACTTGTTTGTGTTCTTGCTAAAACTATTCACATGAGGCCTGACTTATGTATTGGTATGACTTTTATTAGTGAAACCGATCTCAAGTAATCACTTGGGGTATGATCGAGTTTGTGTGTGTAAGACCTAACACTGGGTAAAGGGGAACCGATCCTAGTAACATGTGCAACACATACAAAGGGGAATCGATCCTTATATGAGGTGCAATAATATTTATAGCAGAAAGGGGAACCAATTCTATGAACATGTGCAACACGTTTTTCGGGAAAAGGGAACCGATCCTATGGACATGTGCAACACATATAAGCTAGACACCATATATATGTGGGGAACCGATCCTAGTACCTAGTCAACCAAAGTTTGGTAAGCTAGTGTGACTATGCACAATACTTACATGGAGGTAGAACTGAAACTTGTTTTGGTAGAACTGTTAAACCCATGATTTGTGATTGAGTGTTACTTAATTAATCACATAGTTCTTGAAAGTCAGATGAACCAATTCTAAACTTGTTTGGAAGCGTGGTAAATCGGTTTCAAGTGAGTAAGTATGAAAAAGGACTTACAAGAGAAAGATGTCGACACACTTTGAACATGTGCATTAATGCGTATCTTTTATTGTTCAAAGATATTCCTTAACAGCTAAGAAGAAAGTAAATCCCAAGATCGAATTTAAATGAGTTAAGAATCTTTTAATTAAGGTTTTTAATTATATATGGAAAATAAGAATCAGTAATGTGCATTTACTGGTTAAAAAATTTCCAAGGATATTTCGACCATTAATTTGGACAGTGCATTCTCAGGAATTATTAAAACCGAATTTGGAAATTATTAATGAATATCTTGAGAATATTTTCGGTTTTGGAAATTCCTTGATGTATAAACTTCCTTGTCTATAAATACTTTGAGTTTGCATTTCTAGCAAACTAATCCTTCGTGACAGTAAACTTCCTCTGTTGTACTGTTACTGGTGAAGCCGCCTATTCGGAGAGGAGAGTAACCTAATTAGGAGAAATCTCTTACGGCCGCTCAGTTTGAAGTCTTTTTTGGGATTTAGAAGCTCTAGTGCATACCGTTGGTGGGAAACTAGATAATTGCGGTTTATCTTTAGTTTTCATATTGATTTGATTGACTAACGGTGGTTGAACTTTGATTGCACCTAGTTTGTTTATGCTTGAGGATCTTCTCTTCTGATATAAGATTCACTCAAACTAGTTCAAAGTTTTGACATGGATCTTTAGACTGTTATTAGATCTAAAGACGATCTTGTGATAATCCATTGTAAACAGACTCCGTTTTGTGTGTGATTGATCACAAGAGATTCAAGTAGTTGTGTTCAGGTGTTTATTGAAGATCTAAGAAGATTTGAAGACAAAGAAGAGATAGAAGATTTCTGACTTGGTTATATAAATATTTGGTGTGCACAATACTTGTTTCGGTAATAGAGGATCCTACTATAATCGAATTATACTTATGGTATTTTGATATAATAGTTGTGTAGATCGGAATCAATATATTTCCTTGGGATTAAAGGTATTTATTGGAAAATATTAACGATTACCTTTTGGTGATTTAACATAAGATAGATCTTGGAACCTGGCAAAGGAGTTTATGTTAAGATAAACAGAAGACCCTTGTCCAACTCATATCACTTGGTTGAAGAGAGTTGATACCAAACATATTTGTTGTTCCTTTACTGTTTGGAATACGAACCAAAGGAATTGGTCCAAGTACGTGACTTGTTTATAGGTCGGAGGCATGGGAATACAGACGGAACTAGGTGAACTATAGGTTTAGTTGCTTGGTCTCAACTATACAAAGTTGGTTTTTTTTGTATAGCGGCTTAATCCTGAGAGTATCCAATACTAGACAAGGTCCCGGTGTTTTTCTGCATTTGCGGTTTCCTCATTAACAAAATCTTGCTATGTCATTTACTTTATTTTCAGCATTATAATTATTTTATTATAATTAAAGTAAATTTCACAAATATTAATTCATATTTACTTGATACGTAATCCTAGTGAGTTTGGTTAAGTCCGAACCTTTGTATCAAGTAAACACACTTTGTTGTTGTATTGTCTCGATCTCGTATCCATAGACAATCACACAAAGTGTGAACCGATTTGTTATATTGTCTCGATCTCGTATCCATAGACAATCACTTTCGGAGAAAGTACTTATAGGAAGGAAAAGTTTTAGCTTGAGGTATATTTGGGTATCGTCGCCTTTTTAATTGGTATCAGAGCAGGCAAACACGAAAATATCTAACAATCTGTGTTTGGTGTAATCCATCCTATAAGATATTGAATCCATGTCTGATTCAGTTAACGTTAAACAAGAGTATGAATAAACAAAGGTTGAAGATGTTACTAGTTCGTTGACTCATGATCTAGGAGTTGCGAAAACATCTATGTATTTTTCCGATAAAAAAGAAGATGCTGATAAAAAGTTGGCAAAACTCCTAAAGCCTATAAAATCTCTGTCTTCTAAAATGGTGATTTTAAAGACAGAGTCAAATCTTCTTAAACAGGAGATCATAAATAAATACAGTCAACTGGATAGTCTGGCTGAAAAGAATATGAATCTCACTGTCAAATTAGAAGCTCTTGTTAATTCTCTTAATAAAGAGACATGTCCAATGACTCTGACAAATGATGTTGTTGTTTTAGTCACATCAAAAACAGATCAAGATGATGGTAGTTTGCCAAACTACATCAAGTCAGAAGAGGATGAGAAATCAGCTTATATATCTACTAATGATTAAACGAAATCTTTTCCAAAGGAAACTTTGAACCGATTCCGTGATAATGATCTTAAGGAATACACTTTTTAGTCACCCGACAGGAAACTTATACTTCTTCAACATACTGTAGTCAAAATATTGAAGGAAGTTTCTTATCTTAAAAAACTGAAAGATCATTCCTCAGTAGAAATACATATTATGCCACAAACCTATAAGATCAAATCAAAATCAGAGGAAAGAGTTGACAATCACTTCTGGAAAAAGGTTCCTCCTCACCCATATCGAAACAATTCTTGTTTTGATGAAAAACGATTCCAGAAGGAAGGGAAAGAGAGAATCTCTGCCAAAAAAAAAACAATGAGGAATTTCCAATAATTGTTTCATATAATCACACTGATGTGAATCATAAGGAAGTCCTTAGAATGAGAAAATCATATGAAAATCTCATTGAAAGAATTAAGAGAGATCTATCAATATCTGAGAATTCTCATATCGGTAAAGTGTCTCCACATGATCATATCTCTAAAGTAAGAAAATATCATCGTCTTGGGAGAAGATATATTGGGCAGAAATTCCCTAAAATAAGCATGAACTATGTTTCTGATATTCAATGTAAGCTTGAAAAAGCTTATTCCGATGCAACTTAGTTGCAACAAAATTGTGCATTCTCATCCTCATCAGTGCTCGTATTTATGGATGGGAATAGCACAATAAATCTGGAGCACATGTGTTTGTGTAATTGATTATCAGAAAAGTTGCAACTCTTTATGGATAGTTGTGAATCCAAAAATTGTTCATGTTTATCATGATTTTCTAAATAAGTTTTATTTGGAATTTTTGAATAAAACTAAGAAGTTCGGACAAAAGGAAACGAAATATATTCTCTAATATTTTCGGGTTCTACTGATATCTTTCGGTCCGAAAGTCGTCCCCTTTTTAAAGAGAAACTATATCTTCAAGTATACTGATACCCTGATCAATCATTATATATAACCAAGCATTTCTATGTCAAGTTTGGGTGTCATATTTTAGTGAACCAAAACTCATTTAAGATTAATGTACTAGAGTCAACTTGTATAGGTTAGCTTGAAAGTATTAGGATATGAGACATTATAAGTATTGCGAAGACTTGAAGAAGTGAAGAAGTACGGAGCCACAACCACAACATCATCCTTCTACTTGAGGTTAGTGATATTTGACTTGAACTGTTTCATTCCCTAACGTATCTTTCAAGTCATGCATATTGAAAACATAAAACTGCAAAGCATGAACACTCTAGATAGACATAGTATTAAGGAATACAATACGAGGTTTATTGCTTAACCATTAAACTTTGTATATAAGACATCAACATAATTGTATGAATGCTATTGTGATTATGTATGGGTATGAGGTGATGATTTCATCCTATGAAATAATGTTTTTACATGTGTTTTAAGGAAGTAAGTTCATGATCTTGTGTTGTGAATGGAAAAGGAAATCGCCAGGAATTATTGGGGTTGTTCTTCATTGCATATCTTATGACCGACCAATATGTGTGATTAGTATAACCGTTCATGACTTGTTTGTGTTCTTGGTAAAACTATTCACATGAGGCCTGACTTATGTATTGGTATGACTTTTATTAGTGAAACCGATCTTAAGTAATCACCTGGGGTATGAACGAGTTTGTGTATGTAAGACCTAACACTGGGTAAAGGGGAACCGATCCTAGTAAGATGTGCAACACATACAAAGGGGAATCGATCCTTATATGAGGTGCAACAAGGTTTATAGCATAAAGGAGAACCGATCCTATGAACATGTGCAACACGTTTTTAGGCAAAGGGGAACCGATCCTATGGACATGTGCAACACATATAAGCTAGACACCATATATATGTGGGGAACCGATCCTAGTACCTAGTCATCCAAGTTTGGTAAGATAGTGTGACTATGCACAATACTCACATGGAGGTAGAACCGAAACTTGTTTTGGTAGAACCGTTATAAACCTATGATTTGTGATTGAGTGTTACTTAATTAATCACATAGTTCTTAAAAGTCAGATGAACCAATTCTAAACTTGTTTGGAAGCGTGGTAAATCAGTTTCAAGTGAGTAAGTATGAAAAAGGACTTACAAGAGAAAGATGTCGACACACTTTGAACACGTGCATTAAGGCGTATCTTTTATTGTTCAAAGATATTCCTTAACAGCTAAGAAGGAAGTAAATCCCAAGATCGAATTTAAATGAGTTAAGAATCTTTTAATTAAGATTTTTAATTATATATGGAAAATAAGAATTAGTAATGTGCATTTACTGGTTAAAGATTTTCCAAGGAGATTTCGATCATTAATTTGGACAGTGCATTCTCAGGAATTATGAAAACCGAATTTGGAAATTATTATTGAATATCTTGAGAATATTTTCGGTTTTGGAAGTTCCTTGGTGTCCAAACTTCCTTGTCTATAAATACTTTGATTTTTCATTTCTAGCAAACTAATCCTTCGTGACAGTAAACTTCCTCCGTTGTACTGTTACTGGTGAATCCGCCTATTCAGAGAGGAGAGTAACCTAATTAGGAGAAATATCTTACGGCCGCTCAGTTTAAAGTCTTTTTTGGGATTGAGAATCTCTAGTGCGTACCGTTGGTGAGAAACTAGATAATTGCGGTTTATCTTTAGTTTCCATATTGATTTGATTGACTAACGGTGGTTGAACTTTGATTACACCTAGTTTGTTTATGCTTAAGGATCTTCTCTTCTGATATAAGATTCACTCAAACTAGTTCAAAGTTTCGACATGGATCTTTAGACTGTTGTTAGATCTAAAGACGATCTTGTGATAATCCATTGTTAACAGTCTCCGTTTTTTGTGTGATTGATCACAAGAGATTCAATAGTTGTGTGCAGGTGTTTATTGAAGATCTAAGAAGATTTGAAGACAAAGAAGAGATAAAAGATTTCTGACTTGGTTATATAAATCTTTGGTGTGCACAATACTTGTTTCGGTAATAGAGGATCCAACTATAATCAATTTATCTTTGTGGTATTTTGATAGAATAGTTGTGTAGATTGGCATCAATATATTTCCTTGGGATTAAAGGTATTGATTGGAAAATCTTAACGATTAAATTTTGGTGATTGAACATAAGATAGATCTTGGCACCTGGAAAAGGAGTTTATGTTAAGATAAACAGAAGAGCCTTTGTCCAACTCACATCACTTGGTTGAATAGAGTTGATACCAAACAAATTTGTTGTTCCTTTACTGTTTGGAATACGAACCAAAAGAATTAGTCCAAGTACGTGACTTGTTTACAGGTCGGAGGCGTGGGAATACAGACGGAACTAGGTGAACTATAGGTTTAGTTGCTTGGTCTCAACTATACGAAGTTTGTTATTTTGTATAGCGGCTTAATCCCGAGAGTATTGAATTCTGGACAAGGTCCCGTGGTTTTTCTACATTTGCGGTTTCCTCGTTAACAAAATCTTGCTGTGTCATTTACTTTATTTTCCGCATTTTAATTGTTTTATTATAATTAAAGTAAATTGCACAAAAGTTTATTCATATTTACTTGATATGTAATCCTAGTGAGTTTGGTTAAGTCCGAACTTTTGTATCAAGTAAACACACTTTGTTGTTGTACTGTCTCGATCTCGTATCCATAGACAATCACACGAAGTGTGAACCGATTTGTTGTATTATCTCGATCTAGTATCCATATACAATCACTTTTAGAGAAAGGACTTATAGGAAGGAATTTTTTTAGCTTGAGGTATATTTGGGTACCCTCGCCTTTTCAAACTTTTTTCTGAGTTGGTTAACTATGATGATATAATCGAGGATGAGGAATAAGCTTTGTGTCTAATAAACTCTCTTCCTAAAAAGTATGATCCCGTGATGAAGGCATTAATGCATGGCAAGGATAAGATGACATGTGCAAAGGTCACTATAGCATTGCGAAGTGAGGAGTTCAGGAAGATGTACCGTGAAGACCTTGAAAGTGAAGCTAATAACGATGTACTTCTTGCAATAGGTCATTCAAAGGACATAAAAAAGAATACTGGTGGTTATGGTAAAAGTAGAGGCGTTCTAAGAGTAGAACACGTCTATGTAAAGATGAGTGTGATTGGTGTCATGACTTCGGTCATTGGGCTAAGGATTATACCAATCGTAAGGCGAGAGAAGGAGATAACAGTAATACCGAGGTGAACATTGCAAAAGGTAATGAAAAATCAGATGATGCTTCTGATTTCTCGCTGACTGTGACACCATCAGCTTGTGTTATTACAGATGTTACATGGGTATTAGATACTAAAGAAACGTATCATATATGTCCGTATTGGGACTGGTTCTCAAGCTTTGAAGAGCTTGATGGATAAGTACGTATGAGAAATAATCATACCTACAGGGTGATTGGGATTGGTAGTGTTCGTATCAAGATGCATGATGGTATGGTTAGAGAGCTGAAGGAGGTAAGATTTGTACCTTCCATAAAGAAGAATTTGATTTCACTCAGAACTTTAGAAGCTAAGGGCTACAAGTTAGTCGCTTAAAATGGTGTTCTAAAGGTAATCTATGGTAATCATGAAGGGCACACATCATCATAACTTGTATTAATTTATTGGGAGTACAACAAAAGGGGATGTGTCTATTTTTGAATACATCGAGAGTGCATCTACCGAGAAGATGAATCTATGGCACATGAGACTTGCACATCCTGGTGAAAAGACGCTGCATAGTTTGATTCAACAAAACTTGTTAAAAGGTGTTATTGCCTGCAAGTAAGAATTTTGTGAACATTGTGTTAAGGGCAAGAAAACAAGAAAAATATTTGGCATAGCAATCCACAATACTAGTGGAGTTCTTGATTATGTTCACTCACTGGGAGGAAAATATTGGTTTGTGTCATTCATTGATGACTATTCTAGGCGCGTATGGGTGTACACCATGAGGCATAAGGATGAAGTCCTAGAAGTCTCTGTGAGGTGGAAGAAGGCAACTGAGGCTCAAACTGGCAGAAAATCAAAGTACTACGTTCAGATAATGGTGGAGAGTACAAGAGTGATCCATTCTTGCAAGTTGTTGATGGTGGATTTTAGTTCAGGACATATTATAAAACAAGTATTTAATGCGCTGACATCCTACAAAGGGTAAAGCCATTTGATAAGTGATGAGTACTTCTTCACTTTATTTATTAGACGCAATTCAATAAATACATAAAATTCACATAGAATGGTGCATGTAGCAACAATCCCAAATATTCTGTGAATTTTAGCATTATTAATTAATGCATGATTTGCCTAGTATTTCCTGTGTTGTTCCTAGACGAACTCTCATTACTAGCATGACATGACGACTGAGTGTTCACTCCTAGCAGAGTAACATGAATCTCCAAGTGTCGATTTTGAGATATGCACGAAATACCCGTACATGATGCATCACTCTCTGACAAGGAGAATTTCGAATCGACGGGCTTTCATCTAGATCGAATGTATTTAATTTACTTAAAGAAAATCTGGATTGTCCATATCAGTCTCAGAAATAATCACGGTCATGCAAGTTGGCCGCGCAATTTAACAAGCCTGGCCAAACCCTGGAAAAATAGGCAATTTTTGTGATAACCACCGGCGGGCCCATTTATGCCTTAGCCGGTCGAACAATCACCATACTTCCCCAACGCCATCAAACTCCGACCCAAAGTTGAATGGCCGCGCTATTTTGGGAGAAGCTCGACGAGCATAGACTGTTCAGGGAAGTCTTAAAACCATCACAACCGTCCAACTTCGCCATCTTGGTTGGACGGATCAGATCATCCCATGAATGATCAGGGGATCACTAACGCACATATTGGCAGGCCCATTTCTCCGTTACCCGATCGGTTTTCTCACGGCAAGACCATGAAGCAATAAAATGATTGCTCAAACTATGGCAGGCGTGATGCTTCTAAGGGTCGCGGAATTTCACTAGTGTCTTAAATCGATCACAACCATACAAGTTAGCCAGCCTATTTGGATGGCTTAGATCGCATTTAGTACCATCAGGAAGGTGCACATATGTTCAACGTCAGCCCAACATGGGCCCCACATGATTGATCTCCCTAAAAGAGAGGCACGGCTTGCCAAACTCACGTGTGCGTGACTGTTTCAAAACCCTAATTAGGGTTTTACGGCAATTCACATCTGTTGTAGTTCGATCGCAACCATCCATCTTTGCCAGCCTAAACGGAGGATGTAGAAATAGACTCAAGAGGTCCAAAGATGTCGACGTGATCTTCGTGGGCCCACATTTGTGTGTGACCAGATGGCCTAGGCAGACTATGGCCCGATGCCTCGAAACGCACGCCAAAAGATGGCATGCCACACGGCCTTTAAATATTTGTGGCAATGGGTTTCTGTCTCGTATAGATCACGACCACTCATCTTTGTCGATCAAATTGAGCGTCCTAGATCGAATCTTCATGGGACCAAGAGGTGTAGACATGCGCGCCGGCAGGCCGTCTCCATGCATGCCTGGTCGGTCCCTCCAAAATTAGCTCCCATGTTAGGATTCGATCAAGCCAAAGAGGTTATGTTTGCACACCTCTAAAAACCCTAAAATCCATTAACTGTAGCAAATATGCACCGTAAATCAGCTCGTCCGTAAAACTTTTCCAGCTTGGTCGGATGGCTTGGATTAGGAGTTAGGCGATCAATGAAATGCCTCACTGATCACCATCCTCCACTCTATCACAGGGAGTGATCAACCAGATAATGGATCTCCTACGCGGCCTCCAAACGATCACTCGAAGATGGTTGGACGTGCTTTCATTTTAAGACGCTTAATCCTCCACTTACTCAATCAAGCTTTAAAAACAACGATGTTTCATGCATATCAATTGTTTTGAGAGGCTTGCTTTAAAACGATGCATTACATGAATCGAGCATACACGATATTTCACGAATATCAATTCCTTAAATAACTTAGTTATTTAACTTAATAGCACCGTATGCTATTTACTGCGGTGGGTCCCACGACTCGATCCGTTCATTCGAGACATCAAACATGTCACAAACTGGGAGATACTTACTGGGGTATTGGTCTGGAAGTTTACAACGTGCGGCGTGCAACAAGCCCATTACGAGAACGTGTCAGGAAGCATGGACGGTTAATGATGATGAGGAAAGTGGGAAAAGGCGTGATCGTGTGACAATCACCTACATGACCCCACTACTCCATCACTCAACTTCCTACGATATGAGGATAGCGCTCAAATGACTTGGGTTCTCCAACCTATTTCCAAACAACACAGAAAAAACCAAGTGTTGTAACCAACATATCCAGAAAACACCTAGAACTGATAGCTTACATTATGCAAGCCAGTTCAACATTCTAATACAAGTCATAAACATACAACACCTTCATAATCTCAACACCTTCTTCGCTTCCCTCCCTAAGATCAACCCCATCTCCTTCACTTTGAGACTGAAGCAAGTCTGGAACAACCATTTCTTGGTTTAGGCCAGAATTGTATAGATTGATATTTCGAATCAAAAAGCACTCCCGTGCAGTGCATTTGTTTAGGGTTTAGATTCATTTTTCATCCACACACATCCAAATTTACTAAAACCAGCAGAAACAATTTTCACCCATAAACACAAGTATGTCAGGATGAGGGGATAAAAAAGCACTTCACAGTTAAGAAGACACCACAACAAAATGGGGTAGCTGAACGCATGAATCTTACTTTACTGGGGAAGGCATGATAAGTTTGTATTTGTTCAGAATACTTTTGAAAACATTGGATCTGCAAGATAAGTATCTACTGAAGTTCCAAACGATAGTGACATTGTTGTAGAAGGGGAACAAAAGTCAGTAAAAGATACAAAAGCTACGGTCACTGAGACCATAAAAACTAGCAAACCAAGAAGATCAACTAGGAAGCCTAGTTGGATGGATGATTTTATAGCTTATGAATTACCAGTAGTCGAATATGGTACTCCTACTTCCTATTTAGAAGTTGTACGCAGTGTAGAGTGTAAAGAATGGGAAGGTGCAATGTAGGATGAGATGGAGTCTCTTGACAAGAATGGCACATGGGTTATTATGAAGCTTCCGAACAGTAAGAAGGCCAGAGGGTGCAAGGGGGTATATGCTAAGAAAGAAGGATCTTTCGTGAATCAAGTACGCCACTGTTTGTGGGAGAAAACTACTTCTGCAGGTTTAGGTAATTTTGGGTGTGTGTGGATGAGAAGTGAATTTAAACCTTCAACAAATGTGCTGCATGATGAGCACTTTTGATTCGAGAGATAATCTGTACAATTCTGGCCTAAACCGAAGACATGGCCGTTCCAGATTTGTTTCGGTCACTGGTGAAGGATGTGAGGTTGATCTTAGGGAGGGAAGCGAAGAAGGTGTTGAGAGTATGAAGGTGAAGGCTATTTGATGACTTGTTAACAGAAGGTTGAGCAGGCTAGAAAATGTTACAGGTAGGCTCTGGGTGTGAATACGATGGTATTAACACTTGGTTTTTTCTGTGTTGTTGGAAATAGGGAGGAGAACCTATTTATACAAGTCGATAAGCCTTCATCAGGTCTCTCGTGGGAAAGTGGAGGAAGTGGAGTTGTGTGTTAGTGTCACACGGTTGCTTGCCCACTTCTCCTATCATCGCTAACCGCCCATGTTTCCCTGACACGATCTTGTGATGGCGTGTTGCACGCTGCACGCTGTAAACCGCCAGACCAATACCCCAGTTTGTATCACCAGTTGTGACGTGATTAACATCTCGAGTGAGTTGTGGGACCCACATAAGGTAGCAAACGGTGCTAGGTAAAATAATCAAGTTGTTTGTAGGCGCATATTGTATGCATGCGGTGCATTAAATATGCTTAACATGCTTGAAGCCTACACAACCTTGATGAAAAGATTGCAAGTTGAAGTGACTCAACTAGCTGTGTTCAGGCGTTGTTAGGAGGTCGCATGAGCGGGACCCACCTTGACCGGTTATGCCATGGGGAAGTGTGGAGGATGGTGATTACGGTGATACCTTGTTTGCCACCTAACTCCCTTCCTAGGCTATTCATCCAAGCATGCGAACTTGGACGGACGAGATTGATGGAGGAATAACCGTTGGATTAAGGTTTGGAAGGCTTGCGAGCTTCCACTTTCACCCTAACGGTTTTATGCCTTGGGAGGCATGCATGGACGCCAATCTACACGCCCAAGTCAAGTTGAATCTCATTGGACCGATCTGGGTCGCACGTTCTAGCCTGCGATGAAGGATGGTCGAGATTAGAAGTGTTCTTACATGCCACCTTTGGGCACGCAAATCAAGACGCATGGCAGTCAGGGGAGCTGGACGATTGGTTCACCGTGGAGGTGGGCCCACGGTGAGCATGTAGACACCGTCGTCCAGCAATTCCGCATCCTGGTCGTTCGTACACACCCGCCCAAAGTTGCGTGGTCGCAACTTGTCGGCAAACCCTAATTTTAGGGTTTGCGGGCCCAACCTTCAAGCTAACGTTTCCCAACGTCCGTGACTCCCACAGGCAAGCCGATCATACTAACATGGAGGTGGGTTGGTGGCGAGAATGTGCATGCTTAGTTTGCGACCATAGGCGCGATCTAAGCCATCCAAACACGCCTGCGATGACGGATGGCCGAGATTAGAAGTGGCCTTGTATGCTACCTTTGGGAACGATTTTCGAGATGGCCATGAACGATTGGTTGGCCGTGTAGCCCACGGTGAGCATGCAGGTGATTCCAGCTAGTGGTCTCGTCTGTTGGTCGTTTCCGTGCGTTGGTCGTAAGTAGGGAGGTTGCGCCCAGCGGAAACCCTAATTCCTTCAAGTTGCGGGCTCGCAACTTGGAGTTAGCGTATTTGCACCTTCCATGGATCCCATGGGGAAACCCATCACTCCAGGAGGAAGGTAGGCTGGCAGTGAGCATGCGCGTGCGCGCTACTCGGTCCCGCGCGTGATCTAGGTCGTCCAACCATGCCTGCGAAGTTGGACGGATGAGATCTATTTTTGAGTTTGTTTTCAGCAGGTGAGACTAACATGGGTAATCTTGCATGCGTTCAACGGGGCTAATATAACCCGCCGTCAGGTAGCCTACGGGTGTTTGCATGTCGAACACAAGGCTTTGAGTAGGGCATTAATTGTAATGATGTAAACCTACAGAAAATCGGGATGGTTGCTACATGCTCCGCTCTGGGTAGGTTATAATTCTCAGGGATGGTTGCACATGCTCCAATGAATTATCATGGTGAGAAATATTCATAACCTGAAGGATTTATCCTTTGCAGGATGTCAGCTTACAAAAATTGGCTTTTTACAATTTTAGCCTTTAAATAGAAATCCACCATCAACATTAAGTCCCCTGCCTAGCATGCAATGGTTACACTATTGTAGGGTAGGCATGAGATGGTGACAATTTGCATAAAAAAATAATTAAAGCCAGAGTAAATACATGTTTACCGCGTGGGAGAAGGTATGTCATGTGTGTTAAGTTCCTTGGAGCTGGTTGAGTTGATCCTTCCAATGGTAAAGCTCGGCTGGGGAAGTACAGATTAGTGGGTCGATCCACCTTGGCCTTCCTCTTTCTGCGTGCCTTCTCATATGCCTAGCAAGCATCGTGCATTCGATAAACATTGTTGATCACAATCCCGACTCAACGGCCTCAGAAAGCGGCAAAGGTGGACTACTTTTCTCCTGGGGATCTTGTTGGATCGTGAAGCATATAAAGAAGTTTTCTTGTATTCTTCTCATTAGGCGATCGTCTTCTTCAACATCTCAGGTATTGCTCCACATGTTGATTTCTTAATCGATTGGCGATAGTTGTGATTAGAATACTTTTTATGTGCCACCGTAACTTATCTTCCTCTCTTTTTTTCAGTACATCATGAAAGGAGTTGGTGATGATCACTCTGCAGCTTCTTCAGAATTTTTTTTTGAAGTTGATAAATCAGAAGCTAACGCACATGAGGAGGTGATGGCTAAAATTGATTCGTTTCTTCGTGAAGTCAGCCATGCCGTACAGGGAATGTATGTCTTGCATTTAACCATTGTCAGGGGGCGGCTCCATGCTCTTTCAGTTGCAATTGATATGGAGGAGAAACAAAGACATGAAGAAGCGTTGCGAGCGAAGTGGAAACGCGAGGCGTCACAAGCACCAGTAAGCTCGAGAACTGAAAGGTTTGTGGCTCGGTTGAAGAGACGGAGGGTTGAACACGAACGTCCTGCGGGTGATGGGAAGTGTGATTACCCAATACGTGGTGGTGTGATAATCCTTGACCCTGATATTGATGAGACTGAACGTCCGAAAGTGATTGGCACGATTTCCAAGGTTGCAATGGATTCTGTAGAAGGTGCAGAAGATACGCATGCTGAAGATGTTGAGGCGGTAGATGTTGTGCCCGAAGAAGAAGTTGAGGCGTCTCTGGAAAAAGTGGTACAAGATGTGGATCCCAACAGTGATGAAGACGCAACCAGCAATTGAGTTTCCATGTTATTCTTCTTCGTAGTGTTTTTTTTATACTCAATGGCGGTTGAGTTTGAAGTTTTCTTCTTTGCTTGCTTGTCTTGAACAAAGTTTTATTCAATGTTGCTTTCGAAACATGCATATTTTTTCTGGTTGTGCCCCCTGACGTGAGTCTGGCTCTGTTGAAGTAGATCATGTAGGATACCTTCCTCCTCCCATTTTTACATGTTTTATTCCTCCCATATTACCAGGCTGGTATGAAGATTTGGTATGAGGGTTTAGGGTTTTCTTTCTGGGTAATGGTGGTTTGAAGGTGACTCATAACTTTGTGTGATTTTATGAGAAATTATAAAAGGAATGAAATCTTGATTACTTGAAGAAATATTGAAACCCTAATAAGTATGAAGGCAAGCGGTGCCATCATTTTGAAGGAATTACAAATATTGTAAAAAGGAAAATTGTTGGAGGAATCCCCCCATGGGGATTAGAGAGGTGATGTCGTGTCTTCAAGTGAGGTAGGGCTTGAGGCATCGTGAGTGAACAACCACACCTTCGAGTTTGTCTGCATTGATGATCTTGCAGTAACCGCCCAAGAAAACATCTGCCACTAAGAATACTTCTTCTTCCTTTGCATGCATATCAGGCTAGGCAGTTATTTTTACTGCCATGTTTCCAACTTGGAACGTGGTTACCTTTGCTACCATATCTCCGATTTGAAACAGATTTGGACTTGGTATAATAGCTTGATTCTGACACGTGTCGTTCTTGACTGCTTCCAAACTTTTGGTGAAGCGCTTAAAGGGGCCAGCACTCCATTCACATCTCTTGGTGGTAGCCCGCCTGTCAGGTGAAACAGTCCCCTGTGGTCCAACAGGACAATCATCCACTACTTGCAAAGAGGGTTGTTCAATGAGACTTACTTGGGCTCAAAATCTCTTGACGTATGACGAAGGGCTTTCACCAGGGAGTTGCGTTATGCTTGTGAGTTGTTGGTATGGAGGCAACAGGCAGTATTCGAGTCTCCAAGGTTTTTGGAAATCATCGGAGCTGGCTTGTTGGAGATTCTTCCAGGTACTGAGATTGGTAAGGAATGCGCCTTGTGTACCCACGGGCGCCCCAGAATCATGTCGTAATCCGGATGTTCCTTAATTATATGGAATCTGGCTTGTGTTGGAGTGTTACCGATCTTGACATCAAGGTAAATGTATCCGTAGACATCCACAAACTCTCCTGCTGGGATCTTGATCACAGTCGGACCACGGGTAGCCTCCTGCTTTGAGATTTTCACAGCTTGCAGGGTCTTGATAGTAACGATGTTGAATTAAGAAGATGTATCGATTAATGTGCTATCGAACTTGACATCTTTCAAATGGGCTACGGTCAAAAGTCTCCAGTTTCCTTTGTTGGCGCTATCTTCCAAGGAGGCTTGAGATGCTGGAACGACTTCTTTTTCTGGGTACAAGCGCCTGCCTGACACAATACGGTTGAGGGACATGAATATATCTTGACGTTGTACCTTGGAAAGGTACAAGATTTCACACAGGTGTTCCATCATGGATTGTCCAGTCTTGCGCACATAGTCTCCAGAGATCATGCAACTTCGGTCAGTAAGAGGGTCTCTGTGAACTCCTTCATTTCCCAATTGAAGCTCTCCTACTTCTATCTTTTCCCTGAAGATTTCTTTCAACTTGTTGCAATCCTTTGTTGGGTGGTGGACAAACCTATGATAACGGCAGTACTTAGGGTCTGCCATGTCTTTCTCAGTTGGTGGACGTCTGATAGGAGGTAGCTTGATAGCATCATCCTGAATCCATGCCTCCAAGAGTTCCATTACTTCATTTATCGGAAACGGGAAGCATGTGTCTTCGGTGCTCTGCGCAGGATCTTTGCCTGTTCCATTTCGAGGCGAAGCTTTATGCGTTTGAGCCGCACTCTTGGGTAGTTGTTATGCCGCCGCTGGAGCTTTTCTCTTTCCGCCTTCGCTTACTACACTGACAGAAGGGCCAGTATTATACTGCTTGTTGATGAGGCGCCTATTTCCCCAATTATCTCGTGAATCGTCGCTCCGAACGATCCTGGTTCTTTCCAATAATGCTGGGGCGGTAGTGGCTGAATGTTTGGCTGCTTCATGGAGCTATGAGAACGTCTGGAATCCCAAGTTTTCCAGCAGGGCGCGATATATGGGTATCATTCCGTTGATGCATAATTCCACCAGCTATCGTTCTGTGATATTTGGTTCATGGCAGTCCAACGCTTGTGTTCTGAACCTTTTGACAAAATCATTTGGATGTTCGTTGTTCCGTTGGGAGATTCTCCCCAGGTCTGAGAAAGTAACTTTCTCAGATACAAAGAAGTACTTCTTGTAAAACGCGCTGACCATCTCACTCCAATTGGATATATTGTCGGGTGCAATGTTGTTGTACCACGTATAGGCTCTCCCCGTAAGTGATTTGGAGAATTCCTTCAGGCGGAGAACGTGATTGTATTCGTGTTCTCCTAAGGATTCTAAAAATCGAGAGACGTGTTCACGAGCATTACCGGTACCATCGTAAAGGGTGAATTGAGGGGAGGTGTATCCCTTGGGAAGAAGAATCCGTTGCACGTCTTGTGGATATGGAGGCTGGTGTCGATGCGCGTCCATTGGATTTTCTTTGCCACGATTTTGGAGGAGTCTCTCCAGATCTTCACGTGTAATAAAGTTGGATGGTCGGCTCCTTTCCCTGAGATGCTCCTGGTCCCTTTCTCTTGCGTGGTCAGAAGCATAAGAATCTTCGTTTAGGTAGGCTTGCATGACTGAGGCACCTACTCCAGGTGTGCTGAGCGTATTTCTTGTTGGCCCCTGGGGATGTCTCGACTCTTGCGGTAATCGATCGGTTAATGTTTTAAGGAAGGTTAGTACCTCTTTCTGAGTGGTTGCCATGTCTGCCTGAGCTTTAGCGAGGGTTTCTTGCCTCTCCATCAAGTCCACCATGGTGATAGGAGGTTGTCCTCCTTTGGATCCTCCGGATCCTCGTCCTGAAGGGATAGTAGCAGTCGTTCTGGTAACGGACGGAGGTGTCATGCTTGAGGAAATGCCTGGATTTGCAGCCGCTCTAGCTCTTATAATGGGAGGTGTCACACCTACTGGAATGTCCGCTCCTGCTCCGCTGGTACCGGTGGTACTGATGGTAGAAGACGCAACTCCACGGGACACGTTGGTTGTACTGGCGGGTTGTATAGTGACACCAGTAATTGGGATATCAGCGCTAGAAGTGATGTCGGCGCTACCTCCCTAGGGATTGGTTGCTGATCCAGATCTAAGATCCACCATTCTTGAAAATTGAAATGATATTGAAGAGATCGACTTCACAACCGATAGATTAACCTCCCACTGTGGTCGCCAATTGTTTGTGGGAGAAAACTACTTCTGCAGGTTTAGGTAATTTTGGGTGTGTGTGGATGAGAAGTGAATTTAAACCTTCAACAAATGTGCTGCACGATGAGCACTTTTGATTCGAGAGATAATCTGTACAATTCTGGCCTAAACCGAAGACACGGCCGTTCCAGATTTGTTTCGGTCACAAGTGAAGGATGTGAGGTTGATCTTAGGGAGGGAAGCGAAGAAGGTGTTGAGAGTATGAAGGTGAAGGCTATTTGATGACTTGTTAATGAAGGTTGAGCAGGCTAGCAAATGTTGCAGGCGGGCTGCTCGGGTGTTGAATACGATGGTATTAACACTTGGTTTTTTCTGTGTTGTTGGAAATAGGGAGGAGAACCTATTTATACAAGTCGATAAGCCTTAATCACGTCTCTTGTGGGAAAGTGGAGGAAGTGGAGTGATGGAGGAAGTGGAGTTGTGTGTTAGTGTCACACGGTTGCTTGCCCACTTCTCCTATCATCTCTAACTTCCCATGTTTCCCTGACACGATCTTGTGATGGCGTGTTGCACGCTGCACGCTGTAAACCCCGAACCAATACCCAGTTTGTATCCCCCAGTTTTGACGTGATTAATGTCTCGAGTGAGTCGTGGGACCCACATAAGGTAGCAAACGGTGCTAGGTAAAATAATCAAGTTGTTTGTAGGCGCATATTGTATGCATGCGGTGCATTAAATATGCTTAACATTCTTGAAGCCTACACAACCTTGATGAAAAGATTGCAAGTTGAAGTGACTCAACTAGCTGTGTTCAGGCGTTGTTAGGAGGTCGCATGAGCGGGACCCACCTTGGCCGGTTATGCCATGGGGAAGTGTGGAGGATGGTGATCAAGGTGATACCTTGTTTTCCACCTAACTCCCTTCCTAGGCTATTCATCCAAGCATGCGAACTTGGACGGACGAGATTGATGGAGGAATAACCGTTGGATTAGGGTTGGGAAGGCTTGCGAGCTTCCTCTTTCACCCTAACGGTTTTATGCCTTGGGAGGCATGCATGGAGTGGCCTATTGGTCCTGAAGGCAGGCAGGATGCCAATCTACACGCCCATGTCAAGTTGAATCTCATTGGACCGATCTGGGTCGCCCGTTCTAGCCTGCGATGAAGGATGGTCGAGATTAGAAGTGTCCTTACATGCCACCTTTGGGCACGCAAATCGAGATACATGGCAGTCAGGGGAGCTGGACGATTGGTTCACCGTGGAGGTGGGCCCATGGTGAGCATGTAGACACCGTCGGCCAGCAATTCCGCCTCCTGGTCGTTCGTACACACCCGCCCAAAGTTGCGTGGTCGCAACTTGTCGGCAATCCCTAATTTTAGGGTTTGCGGGCCCAACCTTCAAGCTAACGTTTCCCAACGTCCGTGACTCCCACAGGAAAGCCGATCATACCAGCAGGGAGGTGGGTTGGTGGCGAGCATGTGCATGCTTGGTTTGTGACCATAGGCGCGATCTAAGCCATCCAAACACGCCTGCGATGACGGATGGCCGAGATTAGAAGTGGCCTTGCATGCTACCTTTGGGAACGATTTTCGAGACGGCCGGCTACAACCAACTATGGACGATTGGTTGGCCGTGTATCCCATGGTGAGCATGCAGGAGCTGCCGGCCAGTGGTCTCGTCTGTTGGTCGTTTCCGTGCGTTGGCCGTAATTAGGGAGGTTGCGCCCTGCGGAAACCCTAATTCCTTCAAGTTGCGGGATCGCAACTTGGAGTTAGCGTATTTGCACCTTCCACGAATCCCATGGGGAAACCCATCACTCCAGGAGGAAGGTAGGCTGGCGGTGAGCATGCGCGTGCGCGCTACTCGGTCCCGCGCGTGATCTAGGCCGTCCAACCATGCCTGCGAAGTTGGACGGATGAGATCTATTTTTGAGTTTGTTTTCAGCAGGTGAGACTAACATGGGTAGTCTTGCATGCATTCAACGTGGCTAATATAACCCGCCGTCAGGTATCCTACGGGTGTTTGCATGTCGAACACAAGGCTTTGAGTAGGGCATTAATTGTAATGTTGTAAACCTACAGAAAATCGGGACGATTGCTACATGCTCCGCTCTGGGTAGGTTATAATTCTCAGGGATGGTTGAACATGCTCCAATGAATTATCATGGTGAGAAATATTCATCACCTGAAGGCTTTATCCTTTGCAGGACGTCAGCTTACAAAAATTGGCTTTTTACAATTTTAGCCTTTAAATAGAAATCCACTATCAACAGCCACAAGGCAAGGTTAGTTGCAAAAGGTTATGCCCAAAGAGAAGGGATTGAATACAATGAGGTGTTATTTCTGGTGGTAAAACACTCATCAATCCGTATTTTGTTGACCTTGGTAGCACAATTTGATTTATACCTAGTTCAACTAGATGTTAAAACGGCGTTCTTACATGGTGATCTAGAAGAGGAGATCATTGTGTATGTAAACTGAAGAGATTGTTGTATGGGCTGAAGCAGTCTCCAAGACAATGGTACAAGCGATTTGACCAGTTTAAGATAAGCCAAACATATATAAGAAGTCACTATGACCATTGTGTATACTTCAGGAAGCTACATGATGGGTCTTCATATATTTTATCTTGTAAGTCGATGATATGCTGATTGCATCGAGTAACAAGAAAGAGATTGATAATTTGAAGCACAAGTTGTCATCTGATTTTGAGATAAAAGATCTGGGAGAAGCTAAGAAGATTCTTGGTATGGAGATTCAACATGACAGGGAGAAGGATAAAGTGTGTTTGTCTCAAAGGGCATATCTGAAGAAAGTGTTACAGAAATTCGGTGTCTATAAAGGAACTAAATCTGTAAGTACTCCCCTTGCTGCTCATTTTAAATTGAATGCTCTCATGTCTCCCACTACTTAAAAAGAGTGAAGGTATATTGCCCAAGTCTCATATGCTGGGGATATTAGTAGTTTGATGTATGAAATGGTATGTACAAGGCCGGACATTTCACATGCAGTTAGTATGGTCAGCCTTTATATGAATTGTCCTGGTAAAGGACATTGGAAAGATGTGAAATGGATTTTGAGGTATATTTATGGTACAATTGATGTTGGCTTGTATTTTGTGAAGGATGGAAGTAACAATCAGTTATGTGTTGGGTATGTGAATGTTGACTATGCTGGTGATTTGGACAAGATACGTTCAACTACAGGGTATGTATTTACCGTAGCAGGGGCACCAGTTATTTGGAGATAAATATTGCAGTCTACTGTGGCGCTTTCAAATATGGAGGCGGAGTATATGGCAGTGGCATAGGAATTCAAAGAGGCTATATGGTTACGGGGTTTTCTATATGACTTAGGAGTTGTGCAAGACCAACTTCCTGTGCATTGTAATAGTCTAAGTGCAATTTATTTGGCTAATAATCAAGTGCATCATGCTAGAACCAAACATAAAGACGTACTATTTCACGTTGTGAGAGAAATTATGGAAGAAGAGGACATTCTACTTGTGAAGATTGATACCAAAGACAATCCAGCTGATATGTTAACTATAGTTGTATCTGGGGTCAAGTTTCGACATTGTTAGAAATTGATCCACATTCTTCCTGTTTGGTAAGAGACCCTTTTGGGGTGGAGGTTCTTAGGAACCGGGTGGATACCTTCTAGCAAGGCCATTTCAGAGAACTACAGTCGGGTTTGATTCCTATTGAGGATATATAGGCAGCCAGTGATGGTTCAATCGACGTTGGAAGACGGAGGTGATTTTATCTATTGATTATCTCATGCATGAATGCATGATCCTAGGTGGAGAATTTTTGGTAGGATGGTCAAGGATATATTAGGAAAATCTATTGGTTTAGGAAACCAATTACTAGTGTCCTAAGTATAACAACTTAAGAGGTTTGTCTCTTAGAGTTAAGTTAGGAAAACTGTTAGAGCATTGCTCGGTCGAACTCGCATGCGTTGCTATCTCAAGCATGTTTGTCAATGTTAGTGATCAAAACTATAAAGTCTTGATTTTTAGTCTACTAAAGCTATGGTCCCGGACTAAGATAGAAAGTGTAGTTGAGCTCAAGAACTCCATGGAAATCATCATACAAGACGAAGGACTACTCAAGGAACCAGTGGATCTTCATCGACTAAAATGTATGTGGAGACTTGAAATTATCTATCACTCAAAAGTATATCTACTCTATCTCCTATCTTGGGACAAAAGTCGTATTACTATATAGACTAAGAATATACACATGTGATATTTCGAGTTGAGTATATCTCGCTTATCTATTTCTCGAAATATGTGTTGGTAAAGCTTTCACTTTATCCAAGTTTATCTTTACCTAGTGACGAAAGTCATGTTATGTTTCAATCACTTTGGAAATCGCTCTGACGAAAAATAGTTTGTGAATAACAACTATATGACGTCCTCTAAGAATGTTTTAATGGTTGAAATGAGAGTTTAGACAACATAACCTCTAGGGGATATAAACATTGTTGTGGTAACACATATATGTATAAGTCCTTAGCACTTGAACCGAAGTTTGCGAACTTTGTTGATCAAGTGAAACCGGAACTTGAGCATCCAGTCCGAGAACTCAGCCTGCGAATGTGCATAGTTCTCGAACCCGAGAATTTCTGCTGGAGTTTGTGAACTCCAACCGGTTAACTTGAGTCCGCGAACTTGAGTGGTTATGTCCAAAAACGATGTTCGTGAACTTATCTAAATTATCTAAGGAATGCTATTGCAAAACGTGGATTTATATTTCATGAATCGATTCGAGTGAATCACATCGTTTTTGCTTCAATTGTGTCTTGTGTAGTACATGAGATCTCATAGCAATTGAACAACTCTCTAACTAGTTCATTTGAGTCATTTGGACTAGTTATATATGGTGAAGAAGGATATGGTTGATATGAAAGTTATCATTTGGCTAACCATTTGGTTGACTAATATTGAACCAACTATTGTACACATTTGGGTATGGTTACACAAACCCAAATCGTCAAGTACATGTGTGTATGGCAAGCTAAGTTTTCGATCGAACGGTTGAGAGATATTAGCTTGTATCTAATCAGGTTTTCATCTAACAGTGAACATTGAATGCTTTGTTACTAAGCTAACATTGATTGCAAACCCTGATTTGAAAGACTATATAAGGGAGAACTCTAGCAACTGGGAAACCTAATCTCCACACATTTTGTGTGATACTAGTTTTCTAAGCTAGAGTCGATTCTCCTTTAACCTTTGGTTTTCTTCTTCTAAAACCAGGTTAACGACTTAAATACTTCATTGGGATTGTGAATCCATACTGATACTACTTTTCTTGTAGTTGTGTGATCTGATCTTACTGTTTCTATCGTACGAGTACAATTGTAATAATTGGCTTGAAATTTCTATATCCGATAGGAAATATATAAAAGTAATCACAAACATCTTCGTCTCATCGTTTGTGATTCCACGATATCTTTTTTTGCTACGTCGATTAAGACTATTGTGAGGTGATTAATAAAACTGAGTTATTCTTCGGGAATAAAAGTATGGTTTTATTGATTGGTTCCTGTTTACCTTGATTTATCAAAAGACAGAACAAAACTCATAGGTTTATTCGTGGGAGACGAATTTATCTATCTTGTAGACTTTTCTGTGTGAGATATATTTGTTTATTAAAGTCTTCGACTTTGGGTCGTAGAAACTCTTGGTTGTGGGTGAGATTAGCTAAGGGAATCAAGTGCGCAGTATCCTATTGGGATCAAAGGCGTAGGAGCATAAGTGTACCTTGGATCAGTGTGAGATTGATTGGGGTTAAACTACAGTCTAGACCGAAGTTAATTTGGAGTAGGATAGTGTCTGTAGCGGCTTAATACAGTGTATGTTTAATCTGGACTAGGTCCCGAGGTTTTTCTGCATTTGCGGTTTCATTGTTAACAAAATTATGGTGTCTGTGTTATTTGTTTTCCGCATTATATTTTTATATAATTGAAATAATACAGGTTGTGCGTTGTTCAATCAATTAGAATATCCGACCTTATTGGTTGTTAATTTAAATTGATTGACACTTGGATATTGGTCTTTGGTACCATCCAAGTTATCTCTCTTTAATTAGACTCGCGAATAATATTTGCTTGAGTAAATAAAATTGATAGATTGAGATGATAACTCCTTGAGTATTTTCTATTGATTGAGTCTAATTGATTCTCTAGAAAACAACTCGAAGTTGTCCATACAGATTGCTAATCAAAATATTGGGTGTGGTTGTTAGATCCCCGCTTTTTCAAAACCCTATACTTGTAGGAAACTAATCCTTGTTAAGGAATGTGTCTAGTCCTATTGATATGTATAAATATCCATAGAGAGAACCTAGTAAAAACACACCAGAACTAGTAAGAGTTTTCTTCTTCTCTGCTTAGGCTTTATATATTCCAACTAATACGGTGATATATAAAATTACTTATTCCTTCACGAGGATTCAACCTCGTTAAATAATTGTTCTTCTTGTGTGATTGTGTTCTTGGAAATATTGGAGTACCGTCGTAGAAATGCAAACTTAATGCTTCCACAAGCTTTGGCGTAACAATTGGTATCAGAGCGATCCAATTGTCCCAACAAAAATGTCCTCCGTTTATAAATTGTTCACATCCAATTTCAATGACAGTAAACTGAACTTCCTCCATTTAGATTCGTAACCAAGAGTCTAGGTTGTATTGACTTCTAAAACCTGGTCCTAATCTTCATTGAGAACCATACGATCCCCATGTGTTCCTGGCGTTGAGACTTGACAGTAGCTTTGCGTGAGCATGAATAAGCTTGGACGTGAATTGAATAAGAAAAAACAATTTGTGGGTGGTTCAGTAGTCTAGCTAGTAAAATAGAAATAAGTGACCCTAAGCGCAGGATTCTGTCTGTCTTTAGTGAATCTGTCAGTAGGTTGCTCCTTATGCTCGGCTGAGTTCCAAATAACACTTGCCTATGAAATGACAATTTTGATCTTTTGCACCTGTTTCTTATTCTTTTACTCCAATGACTCCAAAATGCCTATAAAACTCAAAAGCAACGTAAAGTACATAATTCACACGATAAATAGCAAAGAAAGCATAACCGATTGATAGTAAATCAAGGTGTTTAAGGCACCTATCACACACCTATAAAGACTCAATCTAATGAGTTAAATATACAAAATAAATAAATAAAGAAAAACCTCGTATTCTTATTGGGAGAAGACAACTTCGGGATCCGGGATCTTTAGCTTATAGGCTAAGGCCTTAATTTACGGGGATCAGTTAAAAAACTTCCTTAATCATATACTTCACATGAAGCATAGGAATTAAGTTACACTAAGGTTTTAAAGTATTCTTAACAATGGGTTTAGACTTGGAACCTTACGATATAAGCCGTTTGGGCTTATATGATAGTTATTGGGAAAATATTTTAGGCGCTTAGATTAAAAAAAGGCTACTAAGCACAGTTTGCAGAGCTGGATTTCCAAAACAATATATTGGAAAATAAAAGAATACCAAGTACACCGCCAACTTTTTCGTTTTGAAAAATCATAATATAAACAGACAAGGAATATCTTCTCTGTTTCGAGAAACCATAGATAAAAACGGACAAGGAATAACGATGGACAATTTCAAAATAAGATTCTTAAATCTCAAAGATGATTAACAATATTGGTCTAGTGGCAAGAATTATACTTTTTTATATGATTGGCGCCGAAGATTTGGTATCATGTTTTTTATTTCCTCAAAAATTAATCTCAGATCGTTTAGGGAAATGATGTCTATGTCATACAGGATTAGGTATCCCACTAGACTTGAGTGTACATAAAAAGAATAAAAATAAAAATAGGAAGGATCCCTTCACACTATCTCACACTTTGGACGTTAATTTTGTGGATAAAAACCAAACCATAACGTTTTTTTTTTTTTTTTTGGCTAAGAAAAACATATGCATTAAAACTGAAAGAAGGTTACAAGTTTTGGTTTAGGAAGTGAGGGTACTCATCATTCAAAAAACTTGATACATTCATCCTTCTACTAAACTTGGTTGCTTTATCAGCTAAACCATTAAAATCCCTATTAATGTATTCAGACTTGAAGGAACTAAGATTGTTTGCTAACACAACACAATCATCTAAAATTGAACTACTATACCAGCTAATCTAGTTAGTTATTTTATTGAGATAAGAAATTACATTTTTTGCATCACTTCTTAGGCATATGTAGTCCATCGCTCTACTACCAGTCCATTGTAACGCTTCAAAGACCGCTAAACTTTCCGCATCATCCGGGATGCATGTGGTTCCATGAACTAATTTGCATCCCATGTAGTTACCTGCCAAATCAAAACAAACAATACCGACACCAAACTGATGAGAGACGTTATCAAAAGAAGCATCACAATATACCAATATATAATCATTAGGTAACCCTGTATTAGAAGGAGGCTCTACATCTATAGTGACAAGTGGTTGGAAAGTACTACTGTTGTTGCTAAAATACTGAATGAACTCATCAGTTAGTTTATTTTCTATCTGGTTGTATTATGGTAAGAAGAATTTTTGTCTTGAAAGATTTTGAAGCATCTTTCCTTCCAAATATGCACCAAGCCGTTGTGAATAAAGCACATAACTGTTCAGCTGAAACAGAACTGGGTTATTTGATTTTTGGTACTCCGGTTTTGACCAAAAACTGACTTTGGTCTAACATTTGTCCAGTCTTTGTGTTTGGTCTAAAGACCGACGTTGAATTGGATTGACTCGGTTAAGTATAGTTTTAATTAATTGACCTCATATATATTATCTAAACCATCCATCTAAGTCATTCATCCACGGTCAAAATATTTCAACGTCATTAAGACTAATATATCATCTTCCTTCACCTCCCCACGGCCTCTCCACTTCTCATCAGACTCTAAAAGATATCTAGTACTTCCAAGAACAACTCCATCAACAAAGCCGACTTTCAACACAGAATCAATCAACCACAGCATCCATCACCGTTGTATTCAATCTATTCTTTGTCGTTGGCAAAACTAACCCACGGTTTCATCATCACCGGTAATCACCATTATTAACTCTTTCTCACCACTAGTCACCATTAATTTAGCTCATTTTAATTTTGTTGTGGATTGAATCAAATTAAAAGGTGGGGGTTCTGATTTTAGGGTTTGATTGAATTCAGTAAAAGATTTTGGGAGTTTTATTGTTATTTGGTATGTACAATAGATTGGATTGGATCTAATTGAATTGAAAAATTAGGTTAATCCTTATAATTTTATTGGAGGAGGAAGGAATTGATGCAATTAGGCTTGGTGGAATGATTTTTTTTTTTCTTGATTTGTTGTTGGTGGATCTTTAAACTGGATTTCCCCAATTTTGGAACCCTAAAATCTGTGAGAGTGAGAAAGAGATGGAGAAATGTTCTAATGCATGAACCTCGATGGGAAAATCAATATTATCTACAATAGGAGACGATGTTCTTGTCGTTAAATCGTATGATTTTTTTTTCATGGTGATTTAACTCATTCAAAGTTGGAAAAGGTTTTTATTTATATTTAAAGAGGAATTGAATTCACCAAACTAGTTCCAAATTGTTCCCTATTAATCAACAATAGAGTACTATTATCTATAATGAACACAGATGAATAACCCTTGTGTCTGTTAATCAACACGTAACTAAAACTTTGAAGAGGTATTTCGACTATCTCATACTAAAACTTTGAAGAGGTATTTTATGATCTCAATCTATGAATTTGAAAAAGTAAAGGGCAGTTTCAAGTTCGTTTTATAAGTTCAAAAGACCAAACTGGCCGATATATTTACGAAAGGGATAGGAACTCAAGTACAACTTGAGGGGAGGTGTTAAGCATGAGAGTCTTCCTTGATTCTTGTGATTTTTTATATGGTTGTATCACATACTCTACTCGCGTCATCCACTTATGCTACCTACAACAACAATCTCCACCATCTTTCACACCATCAAGACATATCCCAATTCCCATCAACACCCTCTTTCAATTTTGGTTCTTATTTGGATTTTGTCAAGTTCGTTTTATAAGTTCAAAAGGTGTGTTAATGTATTAGTGAAATGTTGTTTTGCCATTTTCTCTAGGTCCTTATAAGTTAGCTATTTTCATGTTACTTTTATGTGTGAATTCTTGTACACAAAGATAAATAAGAAACACTAAAGTTTTGAGATTCAACCTTTATAGCTTGTGATTTTTTATATGGTTGTACTCTAGAATTTTGGTTCTTATTTGGATTTTTGTGGGTGTGTTAATGTATTAGTGAAAGTTATTTAAGACTTACAATTTGACTTACAATTTGGAATAAGAAGACAAGATGAATTGCAATGAAAATAAAAAAAATAGAGAAGTGAGGTGGTTGAGAATTTTGTCATGGTGGTTGCAGTGGTAAGTGAAAAGAGGAACAGAGAAGGTGACGTCGACGGCGATAGGAGAAGGAAGAGGGTTCCCCACTTATTATGTAAAATGTTATGAAATTGAAGGTCATAATAGTAAACTCATTTAATAATTACATTTTCTTTTTTCTTTTAAAATTTTGAAACGGAAATCAAGATTTAACCTGATCAATACAAGTCAACGTTGGTTTTTAGACCAAACGCAAAGGCTGGACAAATGTTAGACAAAACCTAGGTTTAGGTCAAAACCTGAGTACCAAAAACCAAATAACCCAACAGAACTGCACAGCCATTTATGTATCCAATCCTTGATGTCTACGTTTGAACCTGAGTCTAACAGGGCTAAGTGACCATGGGGGTTGCTGCCCAAACATCTTTAGAGAACTTACAGCGCAGAATAATGTGTTATGTAGTCTCAAGACAATTATCTTCACACATGAGACACATTGTGTCACGGGTGGAGTGAAAGTCTGGCTCTTGATGGAAGTATGTTATGGACACATTTCCAAAGAAACAAGTGGATTTTAGGAAGAACAGGAGCAGACCAAAGTTGTTTGTAAGATGAGAAAGAGTTTTGGGAGGTCATAGCACTAGTAGAACTACTACACAACAACTTGTAGGCAGACTTAACAGATTTGAAGCTAATACTTTTAGGATATGTTCCTCTTATCAAATTTTTAAAACCTTTTTGGTTTTATCTATTCACCACCCACACTTTTCCTATTTGTCACTCACCTTAATTCCCACCCATAATTATCCTATTTACCACCCACATAATTTTTGATATCTCCTAATTACTACTCATTGACTTTTTATTTACACCTAGTGCCTGCAACCACCAAAAAGCTAAAGTTAGATAACTCGACGTTCCATTCAATTCTTATTTTTCATCTCCAACCGCCCGCAAACACCTCTCTTCTCCGTCTCCACCAACCCGCTCTTTTTTCTTTTTCTTTTCTATTTCATGATCTTGTTCAAGATCCACCAAAGAAACAAGAGATTTCTAAAAAAAAATCAAAGCCAAAAAAGAGGTAAAAACTAAACCTAGTTTTTCTGAATTTAAATTCTCTTTAATTGTTTTAATTGTGATGAAGAACTAGTAATCGACATTGGGTCGACTTATTTTACATTGATTCATTGATTTATTGGATACTAACGACTACAATTTTTTTGCCTTATCATATAAACTGGTCATCTCATTTTGGACGACTGTAGATATTAATTTAGCCAAAGATTATAGTTATTCATATTGCGTGATAATAAATTGGCCATGTGCTATTCCAATTACAACTGTTATTAGGTAAAACCTTTTTTTCTTTTCTTTTTGGATACGCGAAAGCCGGACCCTGGCCCCAACCCGAACCCAGCCAGTTGGACTAGCCCCACTGCTAGACCCAACACCGCTAAACCCCCTATACAACTAATCTATTACAAACCTTTACGGTGGCGGGGATTGAACCCCTGACTTCCTCCTTACTGGAGTTGATGGGATACCACTGAGCTATGCTCTTGGGCCCAGAAATATAAAACCTCACAATATACCGATCTTAATTTTGACGCCCAGAAATCCGTTGATTTTCAACGGCTCGTTTTCAAAGTAATAGATGATGGTGTTATACATTTCAGAATACACTCATTTTCGATAGGAACTTAGAGTTAATAGTAAGTAGGAAATACCATATGGTCCTAGAAATAATATATCAGAGAGAGTCTAGTCCAATTGACCTAGTCAATTGTCTGTTTGGTCCTATTTGGTAATATAAATTATCATTTGGTCCTAAAAATTATAGTTTGGTCCTAGGATGATGTAAATGTCATCTTGTAGTGACAAAAATACCCTTATATTATTGTTTGGTCCTGAAAAATAATGATTTGGTCCTAAGGTGATGTCACAGTCCTTTGTTTTTTTCTCTCTCTTAATAAAAATAAATAAATAAAACTTAAAACTTAAATATCTTTTGAACCATGTCTAAAAATGATAAATTTTATATATTCTGAAAGCCCTAGACGATAGCTTTCCAACGAGTACCATTGTCGCTATGTTTCGGAGCTTTTAATTTTTGCCTTACTTTTTAGCTATAAAATGAACTATTATACGAGTTCATTCTACAAAATGAACTACTTTGATGAACTATTATGTTCTGGAATGAAGTCCATATAAAAACCTAAAAAAAGAACAGACTTCATTCTAGAAATGAAGTCCATATAAAACATATACAAACATACTTCATTTCTAGAATGAAGTCCATATAAAACATATACAAACATACTTCATTCCAAAAAATGAAGTCCATATAAAACATATACAAACAGACTTCATTTTTGGAATGAAGTCCATATAAAAACATGAAAAAAACAGACTTCATTCCAGAAATAAAGTCTATATAAAAAGCCTAAAAACACAAACTTCATTTCTGGAATGAAGTCCATATAAAAACATCAACATCTTCATCTTTAAATGAAGTCTGTTTTTTTCATTCTCAGAATGAACTACTGTTATACCGAAAAAAAAAAAAAAAAGCTCTGAAACATAACGACAATAGTTCTCGTTGGAAAGCTATCGTCAAGAGCTTTCCGAATATATAAAATTTATTAATTTTCGACATATATTTTGAGAGAGATTTAATTTTTAAACTTTTAAATATTAAGATAAGAATGAGAGAGAAATTAGTAGAGAAAATAAACAAGTGAGAGAAACCATTCACCTGAGAGGAAAAAATACGAGAGAAAATGGTACTTTAGATATTTTAATAATTATGAACCAAATGGAAAAGGTGATTTCTGAAATGACCAAATAGACATGGAACCACCTAGAAAAGGACCGAACCATATTTTTCCCTAATAGTAACATATCACCAAAATATTAACTTCAAATCTATTACTATTTAGTTTTTATTCACAAAAATGTTGTACAACGTGTAAGATAATGTGATAATAAAAGTGTGAGGGGATACCTCCTCAAATAAAAATCCATTGGATATATCAGGTAGTTGCATTTAATCATGTATACAGCCTCCAAGAAACTTAATGAGGAAACAAGAAGACTGATGCATCTAAAAGGACATTAATTTCAAAAGGTAGAAAGAAAAATGGGCTACAAGATTACAACAATTACCAACTACAAATTTAAAGTGGGTATAGAATGCATGAAATGTACAGATTCTCTAACTAAAAATAAATCGTTCATCAGAAAATACATAACAAAAATTAGCTTAAATCAATCTAACACTAACTACTATTCAAAACTTGTGAGTGTGAACCTAATATATTCTTCAATAAGTCCTCTTCTTTATAATTGGCTTTCGCATTTCCTTCTTTATGGACGATCCTGAGGAAGCAACGCTAGACTGGTATAAATCCTTCAACCTGAAAAAAGTAGATTACAAATTCAAAAATAACTTCATCTAGAACTATCAGAGCAGTACTTTTCATTTGTGTTTTTTTGTCGAATAACCAACCTTGGCATACTGATAACGAGAGCGACTGCAGATAATCCAGCAATTAGAGGAAGTAATGGTGCCGATGTTAATTCCTGTACAGCAATGAAGAACATACAGATATAAAATGTATACATATTAGCTTCCACTTCAACCACATAGGTCTCACAAACTGAATGCTTCAAGAGAGAGGGGGAGAGTGGGAGATATACCTGCTTTTGATAATCCTCTTTGACTGTGTATCTGATCGGACCTATATGGAAATGAGATTGTTTTTCTAAATCCACCTCGATGGGGCTAGACTCAAATTTAAGGATGCTTGATCGTGCGCTATACTGAAGCTGTAAAAGGTGCTTAGCCCTGGGCAAATCCCGAATCTGGAAGAAGTTAGAAAGTGGCAATTGGAGGACCTTTGAAATCTTGGATGGATCACTTGCTGACTTAACTTCCACAAACAAATGTGATTGTAGTTCTTCAAGGTCATCTCCTTCAACATGACCAGTTAAGATAGTCACCTCTGGTTGTTCAAATACCACAAAATCCAACCCCTTGGTGTCCTCGGTACCAACCTACAAAAAAACATATCCTGAAATTACATCCACGCACACACATAAACATATGTGCTTGCGAGGACCAAAATGAGCATACCTTCACTTCGACAAATTCTGGAGATGCACGTTCCACTCTTGCGCTTCTGAAGTCTTCTTTTGCCGCTACTTTGACCGAATAGGAGGTGTCAGGAAGAAGTCCTCTCAGTCGAAAATTCCCAGAAGAATCAGTTGTAGTTTCTTCATAATAGCCTTTTGATTCTGATCGTGCTTCCACAGAAATGCCTTCCATTGGTTGTCCAGAAAGCAAGGATACTGTACCCATAGCACTGTAAAAAGTTCAAACTATATTTAAGAAATCACACTTATAATAAACTAATTTAGAACATTGTTTAGGTGATTTAAAGCTCCAAACCACATGTAGTGGCTGAAACTACAATCACATCAGTCCATAGTTTATAAGAGAGGAAAATGTGGATACATATGGATTGCATGGACAGACCTGTAAGCAACACGTGTAGCCTGGAAGACAACCTCTTTAGACTCGCCAGAACCCAGTTCTATGGCCTGAGCTGGAGGTGAGAAGGAGTACTCCTACAACAATAAAATGCATTACAATGGCTAGTTCAAGTTGTAACACAACACTTAATATTCACGCCGTAGCAAGAATATGATATGTGTAACTACAATGGAACACGTATATTATCGAACAGAAATATGTTTCACAGATATTGTGTGTGAATAAAAATAGATGTTGAGAGGAGTACCTTAAGCAATGGACGAAGATAAAAACTTCCAGGAAATAAATTCTCAAAGAGGTAAAAACCACCAATAGCACTAGCTGAGTTGTTTCTGTAACCATCTTCACCACTTAATGATAGTAGAACGGAAGGAAATAGGTTAGAAGCATCCTCTTCAGAATGTATGCGTACAGAAATTTGACTGAGTTTTTGACAAGAAAATGAAGTGGGCCCAACTCGTTTGAGATGGTAGCCAGACTGCACAAAATAAGCACAACGTCAACAAAGAAAATCATTTAAGGCAAAATCGATAATAGACTTACAGTACACCAGAAAATATATGGTTCTAAATCCATGCAACTAAGATACATTGTTCGAGAAATGTGCAGTCCTAGAATTAGTTCCGATTTAAGTCTAAAAGTGACTCCGTAAAATGTCACAATAGCAAGAAGATCACTCCAAACACCATTAGTACCTTTGAGGCCTCAACGGCGTAATCTATATCATCATATAGAGGACCCGCAACAAACAAACCATCCGATCCAGTTGTAGTTTTCATTGCTAATCCACCTTTCTTTAATGGAACATTACTGCTTTCTCCTGCTGCTATAACTCTGATGTCAACACCAGGTATGGTTGGGGAAACTGATCCTTCAATGTATAATCCGAGACGACCAGAAAAGGAAGGAATAGCATTTTGGCAACGATTAGTGGTGACTGAAACCTGTTATAACAAGAAAACTAATCTAAGATCACCACTTGTATAACAAACTTAGATGGGAGCAATGACTAAAAATAACTGCAGATACTGACATAATGTTCTTTAGGATAAAATAGGATCTTCTTTCCATCAGTATTCCTGCAATAAGTCACAAGATCCAGTCAATCAAGCAATTAATATAAAGCCTGCGTGTTTGTCCGATAGAACGTAAATGACAACACATATCATCAACTTTGTCAGACTGTATAAGATCAGGCTAGCATATGTTGAATTGCAAAACAAGGAGTAGACTTGTCTAAGCCACAAAAACAAGTATAACTAGTCTGAATTTACCTTGAGTCACGAGGGACAAAAGTGAGTACATCTCCAAGATTAGCCCAAACAGAATACTCATATACAGCGGTGCTTGTTTGAGCATTGCCATCTGACACTAGGCTAGCTAGGCTAGCATCAAAAACTTCGCCATCACTATTTAATATATCCACTATGATATTCTTTGATAACTCATCTTCAATATGACGTAAGCTGGAATCAACATGGATTTGCCCTCTAAGAAGATATTTCTCTCCATTCAAAACTATAGGCTGTCGCAGCAACATGAAACGAATGAGAAAGAGAGAAGTGAAATAAATGTAGGAACAGAAGTTTCTTTGAATGATGATATAGAGTCCTGAGCTACTTGGTAAGTTACTACATGGTCTCCAAGAAAAAAACACGAAATAGCAGCAGTCTTTTTATTTCATTAAAAAATTACAGGAAAACAGTTAAAGAACCACACCATTGGGTTTGATGTGTCGAACTTCACAAATGAACTCCCAAAGGAAATGCATGAATTAACAAAGTGAAGCTCGTGTACTCCAGGAGATTCGACACATATACGTTGGGCCCCTGTCTGCATTTCAAACAACAAATAACTAGAGGTAAGCATACCAAACATTAGGTAAGCAAATTACACGTTAAGTATTAAGAGTTCCAATTCGTGCAGAGAAAAAAGCACCTTAATCTTTGTTTTCAGAACAGAGGTATCAGGCTGATTTATGAAACCATCTACGTCGTGGGTGGAGGTTATATCAATCCAGTATCCTTTTTGGACAAAGGAAATCCCATTAATATCTTCCGTGCGCACTTCCACGTCAATAGAACTCTGCTCCCAGCACCATTTATCTTCATTGCTGTCGGATGAAGATTTATGCTTAACCTGAAAGTAAATAATCATTAACAAACAAAGAACAGACCATAAGTTGACAACAGACCAAAGAGGATATATCATTTGGTTATGCTGTAACTTGACGTTCTAGAAATAAAATCTCCGAGAAAGGTCAGGGAACATGTGTCATACCTCAAGCTTATATTTTCCGGGAGAAACTTTTGAGAATGCAAATTCATTACTCTCTTGGGTCAAGATCACTTGCTGGCTTTTCTCTTTACGTGTACCGGATGATCTTCGAAGTGAAACTAGAGTAGAGGGACCACATTTCTCCTTGCAGAGTACAGTTCCACGTATGTCCACCTGTGCCTGAGTTCCAAGAGATAATGTATTATTAGCAGGATTCATTCTCCAAAATGATTGTACTTACGCCATGATTAATATCAAATCATTTAAACATCAATGATTAAAAACCCATGAAATTGTGAAACCAATATCTGATCCTAAGGAAATGGTCCGAAGAAATTACTGGAATATCTAGTCTTTTTGCAAAATCAGATAAGCACATAAACCCCTAAATTTTATTTATCAAATTAAACTTATCCCCTCTTGAACAGGTGATTTCTTTCTCAAGCCAAATGCTCAAAAACCTCCAGTTATGTTATTGGATAGAAAGATTAGATCCAACATATATAAAGGCTGAAAAGGAATAATACAAAGAAAATGGCACCTCAAAGTTTGTATTGTAAAATTGTGTACCTGCGAAAACTCTACATTCAATAAAGGACTCTTCACTGTAACATCCAGCTGAGCAGGTAAAAATAGAAGTTCAGAGGAACCCCCGGCTGCTATGGCAACTAAGTGGTACTCGCCTGCTGGGACCTGATCAATATCAAGTCACATCAAAATCAAAATTAAGGACATAAAGGATAGAAACGTGACATACAAAATTCAAGATTATGTTACAGGGGACTTGTATTGTGGCCTCCACATGATCACAGTGGTAATGTCAGCAACATCGCTAAAGTAATATTCAAAGAGCACAGTTTCACATTCTATATTTAGTAAGAAATTCGTTCTTCAAGCAAATCTTCGAAAATAACTTTACACAAAGTTGGGAGTACGACTAATATGTAAAACTATTTGAACTTCAGTGAAATAGACCTGTTCAGTGTTCGCTAATTGCAAAGTTCAGATAGCATTCCAGAAAAATATTCAGAAGGGAACAACTTACAAAAAAAAGACTAAAAGAGTACAGTGTCGTAACTGAATCTAAACAGCTACACATCAGTTTGTAAATCCAAAGGAAAAGCATTACATTATAGTTTATAAAGCAACAGCATTCTTTAAATGAACAATAAAAGCGATGTTGTACTCATAGACTAGCAGTGTGACACACCTGAAAGCAAAATCTTCCAGCCTCATCTGTTGACTTAGAATCAGGTTTAAAGTTTTCTGGTCCAGTCAATGCCACCTGGAAATCCACGGAACTTAGTTCAACACTCGAAATAAGCTGCATATAAGCAGCGAGCCTTGAAAAAAATGAAAGGCAATAAATACCTTAGCTCTTTGACCAGAATTGACCATACGAACGACACCACATATATCATAGTATATTGCTTTAATATCAGCAACTGAAGCCATATTTGGCAGAACCTATTATTATACAACAAATGAATGAGAAGAAGTATAAAAAGGTAAAAAAGACACGTGAAGATTGACCGTAAGAAAGGGTCGTTCTGCCATACAATGAAAAAACACTCAGGAAACCAGTCGTATATATTACCAGAAAATTTTCCAAATTGTCAAACTGGTAATGTTCCTTCTTTGCCACAATTTTGTAACGTTTGGATGTAACCTGGAAAAAATTCAAAAGAAAAGAAGAAATTAAACATAATAAGGTTTCAATGTCTTTTGGTGGTTATGAAATGCATACAACTTTACCTGGTCGAGCTTATAATGCCCTTGTGCATCAGTGGTAGCTCTTTCTTGGCCATCCACTATAATCACAACCCCATCCACCCCTACCCCATAGCCATCAATCACACGGCCACCAACAGAAAACCCAGTGACCTGTGCGAACAACAAAGGTCAAATGATGCCATGATAAATTAACAGAAGTCGAGGAAGAAGAGTACTTAGCCTAACTAAGCTACTATTCAGAGGGCTGTAATATTAAGTCAAAGCACTTCCAAATTAACAGAAACATGTACCTGGAATTTTTGTGTTACTGCAACGTGACGATGCTCAACAGAGACCAACATCGATGGAGGAGACACGTCAAAAACTGTATTCTCTCCCTTGTAATATGGTAAAAGCTCATAAACCCCTACAAGAATGAAAGAGGAAATGAGAATTGGGTTCTACAAAATGGAGAAATTGTTTCCTTGCTAATTATTGGCCACAGCACCAACAGAATTCATATTCATCTTCCAGAGACACTAAACTTCGGAATGGTGGTTTCACAACAGACATGGGCAAAACAAAGCTATGGTACTTTTAGCAGAGGTATTAAACCTTGCACAGCTCCAGAAAAGTCATATTTTTAACTAAAACAATGTAGAACAGAAATGAAAAAAATTCTGTTCACAAGAAATATTTGTCACTAGAGACTTACCACAAGGTATAGAATTAAATATGAACTTTCCGTCTGCATCAGAAATGGCATGACACAGAGAGCTCTTTTGCGTGGGAGAGTTACCAGAACCTTGTGGACAGTCCACTTTATGGACATCATCTGAATACAAATATATATGAACACCCAAGATTGGATTACCCTGCCATGAAAGGAAGAGGAAAAAAACCCTGATAAGTTTATCGAAGGAACCATGGGTACGAATATTGTTCCAGAATAAAATAAGCCCGACTGGTTATCACAATGAGATGCTGCTAGAAAATTCAGAGAGAGAGAGAGAGAGAGAGAGAGAGAGAGAGAGAGTGTACTTGCGCAACGACAAACCCCTCGATATTATACCCAGGGACATAGAAGATGTCATCTACAACGCCATTCCCGAAACCAAGTTCCACCTGCAAGATGTATTGTGCATATGGTCAACATAAAGATGCATATGCGAACAGAAGATACCAGGCAATATAATAGTTGGGGGAAAAAAAAAACAGAATTTCTCACCTCCGAGGAACCCCTAACTTCAACTTTCAGATCTGAGTGAGATGCACGTAGTTTGTACTTCCCTGCACACCCCAGATATCTAAAATTAAGAATAAGAATTTGCTGGATGTAGAAATGTAGAAACAATTAGGAACCCTATCTAAAGTGATAGAAGAGTGAGACCGCAGGACCTGGAATGATATTTGTGAGCAAGTAGCTGCCTGCTGCAGTTGTGGAAGTTGAAGAAACAAGATCATCTGTATGTGATAGAAGTTCTATTTTTACATTCGAAGGTCCTTTGTCTTTCACATTACAACTGTCCCCGCCAACGGCTCCATTAACTTTTCCAGACAAGGTGAACCTACCCAAAGATGAATCCATCAGCAAATATAAAAACAGAATCCCAGTTAATCTCAAACTCAAAACTAAGCTAAACCATGTAATGTAAAGAAGACAAACCCAGTGAACCGGAAATTAATATCTGCGTTCGCATTGCAACCGTTTTGATCAATTACAACAGGAACCTACAATATCGAACTAAACAGTAAGCACATACAGAACACGATCCCATAACTAACTGCACAAATACACTAATTTGCAAATTAGTATACCTTTTCTGGGTCCCATGACCATCCTTCAGGTCCTTTGATTTTGATTACAAATGAACCCTATAACCAAAATAGCAATTCAACTAAACATTGTAAACTCCAGTCAAAAACATTAACAAAAAAAGAAAGACAATATATGAAACAAAAACAGCAGCTCCAGCAAACGTGAGTGGAAATGAGAGATTACCTTGTCATACACTGGAATAAAGTAATAACCATTAGGAGCGCATTGTGTGCTATCCTTCACCAATCCATCTACTGTTCGAAGCTCAACCTACACAGTTTTGCATAAAATTCCATCAACAAAAACACATAAAATTCAAGATGTCACTGAGTGAGACTTTCTCAATTACTTCATTTAGCATTTTACACTACGAATATGCAATTCAACTGTTTGTGAAAAGTTTGACTATTGTTATTTAGATAACTTGAAAACTACAAGAAAGTGAAGAATGTTATCTTACTGTGATGTTTGAATAATCCAACTTGGAATCGGATGATTTCCTTGACTTAATCAAATACGAACTTGCCTGAAACCAAAACATAATGAATTCAATCGAATCTCAGTTACTAATGAAGAATATCCAACAAAAAGTGCATCAATCTACAGCTCAAATCAAATCGATCGAAGTTAATTTTCGAGAATACCTCGACGAATCCGCCACAACCTTGGATCGAATCGGCAGTAACAAAAGTAGTACTTGAAGCAATGGAAGCCAAGAATGCGAGGATTACAATAGTTTTGAGCTCCATTTTTAGATCTGAAGAAAGAAAAGAAAAATAACGGATCGAATTCTTTAATCTTTCTCTATCTCTCCATGTAGAGCTGGAGGGAAGAAGTTTCTTTGCTCTCCTTTTTCGCTCACTCTATGACGGAGAAGTCTTTGATGAAGAGAAGGTTTTACAGTAAATAATGGTTTTACACAAGGTTTGTTACGTTCGATCTGATGATTTGATCCAATGGGAATGAATTTTACGAGTGATCGAGTGAACCTATTCGATGACTAGTAAAGGACTCGGACTGAGTCGGATGTGAACGAATGGACAAGCAGATGGGTAGATATTATATTCCCGAATGTTTGCCACTTCGCCTGCCCAGCAGTCATGTGATGGGCCGATGGCCTCTGAGCATATTTGAATATTTGAGAATCCACTTCTAATTTCGTTTCGACTTACTCCTTTTCTACCCATCTACAATCTCGTACAAATCTCTTCTAATCTATAAAACGAACTACCCTTACTGTTTATCTACAGTAATTGAAGATGTAAAAATTAAAATTCCGAAATTGCCCCCGTTTTTTATAGTGTATTTGTTTCTCACAGAAAAATTATTTGAAGACATCATGGTAATTTAAGCCTATATATAATCTGAACTTTGCATTTGCACGTGATGGGGAGAGAATAAAGTAATTACTTTGTTGTATTTTTTTACACATCATTTAGATGTACGAACGGTTGGCAATACGCCACGTGGGATCTTCTAACTTTTTCATTAATCTAAATCTCCCGCCACTAACTTAAGTTGGCACCGGCCATACTAAAGCATTACTGTTTTGTGCACGTGCAAAGCATATTATATAAAACGAACTCCCATTAGCAACAGTAATTGAAGCTGTAATTTTTAGTTTCCATTTTTGCCCTCAACTTTATTTTCTCTTTTACTCATTACTTAAAATATATCAGATACATAGTAATTTCCATAATATCAAAATTATACACATCCAGACTTAGATCTCCATAATCAGAATGAAATCACTATAATAGAAAAACAAAAAAAAAAATCAGAATGAAAAAAATACATCGACCATCGGAAAATAAAGGTTTATAGAAAACCGACTGATCCTAAACTTTAGAACAACAAATGAGTCGATTAAGCACCTTTAATCCATAAATCATAAAAATAAATATAAGGAAATTATAGAATCTATTAATGTTTTCCACAAATATTAAAGTACATATATATGTGGTGGTCTTCATGGATGAGAAGCAGTAACAAGGTGATGGTGGAGGTGAAACGAGGGAGCAATGGTGATTTTATCTAGGCTTAGGTTGGGTCTAACCGTGGTCCAAGATTCAAGTTATTTCTTGGATCCACATCACCAAAATACAACGCCTGGGCACAATGGGAATCTGAGATTCCGTGTTGATGCGTGTTTTAAAACTGCGTCGCACGCAGTTTGTAACCGCGTTTCCTAGGAATACTCAAAAATGCGGTTTCAAATTGCGTATTGAATGTGTTGACCAGTCCATGCGCAGTTTGAAACTGCGTATTGACCATGTTGACCGGTCAAAGCGCGGTTTCAAACTGTGTGTGGAAGAATATTCTCGTAAATTATTCTCTGATACACATTTAGGAACTGCGTGTGATGCTTTTTCAGCACGCAGTTTCAAACTGCGTCCCTTGGGTACTTCCAACTTGGATCCAAGCTGAACGCATCATTCATTCTAGATCCAAGCTACTGTTCACCCATTAATGACACTTCTACAGTTGCAAATCTTGGATCTTGGTGGCCGTAAGAGCCAGCCTTAGCAGAGAAATAGCGGTGAAGAAAGGAGGAAGATACGAAGAATGAGAATAAGATCCAAGCATTGAGGTCAAAAGGTGGACTAAACTTTAACTAGGTTATCATGACCTGTGACAGCTGCTAGCTAGCTAGGGTGAGATTGAATAAAAATCTTGGTGTTATGGCAGAACACGTCTCATTTATTTTTGCGACCAGTAAAATTGACGTGGTGTGTTATAAGCACAACTCACATGTTGATGAAATATCATCCATTGACACGTGCATGTGTGTATGCACGTGCCTAACACTCTTGTCTCAAATAAATGTGATCAATATATGGGTATTTTGTATTCTTGGATATTTTTCTACTGATTGTTGAGCAGTCATGTAATGGCCTCGGAGCAGTCATAGATTGGTCACTCGCCACAGTGTAGTTGTCAATGGCTAGTTAATCCAACAACTATATTAAAACATCTTCAACCTCATCTCAACCTACATCTTCTTTACATCGTTAATCATACGCAACTCTTTTTGATCCCCGACAAATCTCTTTGTTTGTACCGTGTATAAAATATACGAGAGGCCCGCAAATCAACACAAGGAGGCATGCAAGGCAGATTAATGCCAGGAAGCATGCTGGGCAAGTCAATAGGCATGTATGGAAGTTTCATGCAGAATTAACTACACATCAATTGTTCCATTCGTGTAAGGAAGTTTCATGCACGCTTAATACCTGGAGGCATGCAAGGGAAGTAAATAACCTTTAGTTTACCTTAAAGTGAGGATAAGACCCTAATTCTCAATTTTATAAATAAGGGAAATGTAATACTGTAAAGAGGAGGGGGGGGGGGGGGAATGAGAGGGAAAAAAAACATGAAAATTCCATTATCAATAAAACACAACTCCCCAAGGGGATTCGTCCGTGGATGTAGGCAAATCATTCCGAACCACGTAAAATTGGTGTCTCTCGTCTTATGTTTGTTTATGATTTTAATCATGCTTTCCTCATCATCACCAAAATCATTGTGTTTAGTGCCCAAAAATATTTCCGGGTGCAAACATTGGCGCCGACTAAGGGGAACGAGTGAAAGAAACGTGTTTTCCCGTGCAACAAAGGTTTTACAAAAGCTTAAAAGTTGTGTTCATAAAAGAGGATGTTCGTCTTATTCAGCAGAAGACTCGTCATATCAGCTGTACGCCATCGAGTTACCTCAAAATTATATCCGGTTGAATATATAGTTGGAAGGGTTAACATGGACATAAGGAAGAAGAAGAACAAAAACAAAAAAAAAATCTGGTGACGAATCTCATAATCAGTCCGAGAAAGACTTCTTTGGTCGTTGTTTTAATTAAAAAAAAATGGTGATGGTACACTGGAATCTATTTCCAATTCGTATTGTTAGTGGTGGAATCACTTTCTAGCTCGTGTTGCTGTAAACATCAATGGAACTAATTACAAAAATAAAATAAAGCCCTGCAACCTTCGTTCGAAATGGGAGGTTTAATAGATGAAGCTCGCGAAAGGTGTTTCCAACAAACTTCTAGGAGATTCGCTCCTAGGCCAATAATCGTGTTCTCCCAAAAACAACGGCAATGAGGAACATCTATAAGATCTGAAGGCCATCTCATGTCCTTAATGTCTAAATAGTATTGGTGAAAATCACATCGTTTTAGCATGCTTGAATCACAACGGAAGCAACCACCGAATTCGCATGAGACCAAATAGCAAGCTTAGAAAGAATTCGGTTGATATCGCCAGCTTAGAGCCTCAGACCCAATGAACTCGTACATGACAACTTGAGAATAAGTGATGCGGAGACAACCAAGCTTCAGGGATTGATTAGCTAACTCGTACCAGTCGATATAATTCATCTCCGACAGTGCCTGCAAAAGCAATAGGCCAAACTTTCTATCCCTTATCTCTTTGAATTCTTTTTCGTCTAAGTCCATAAATTAAATTGCATATTGAGCGAATACATGCTTAGTAAGGCATCAGATGAAACGCTCCATATGCTTCATATCATTAAAATTTCAAGCAACTTGCTCAGCATAATAGGAGTTCATGGAGTTAATGATTTATGCTATTTTGCATGCATGGTCCTCTTACCAAGCATTTTTCAAGCGTTTCAAGCATTTTAAAACGTCTTAAGCATTTTTCAAGCGTTTTTAACATAGCTGCGTATGTTAACATAAACCCTAGCAGCTTGGATACTGCTCGGTAGATCATCCATCAATTTATAGTCAGTCAGTCACAAATTTTATTTTTATTTAGCTTTACTGGAACTACTATTCTGCTAAATGGCAATCACACTTGATTCTATATAGAACCTGACATTTCGTTGAGAAATAGGTTGTATCAAGAGGTCGACAATAACCTTTTAAATATGAAGGATGGTTACTGGTTCAAAAGATAAGCCTTTTCTTAGCCACGAGCACGTCCTAGCCCCTCCCAAGTCTGCATCGTACTATACGACCCTTACCTGTGACAATTTGATCTCAGCTGTTTGGGGTATCAACACACAACACAAAGCAGGCCGCACTCTGCAACATCTCTAACTCTACTATTCGAGGAGTATATATCGCAGAAGAACGCACTTTTCTAGCCTTGCAGCAACCAAGACCCACGTAAGGCAAGATTTCTTCTCGCACTACATACTTGACGTTGTCACTGCTACTACAAAGAAGAAGCTACTTCCTCCGTCAAGACCTTTTGATCCAATATTTGTGGCCATAGAGATTAATTTTTGACCTCTGATTAATTGTTCGAGTTCAAAGTCAGGATATGGTAACAATTTTCTTACCACACAACTTCGTGGAGTTCAATGGTGATTACCCTTCCGTATAGTTATCCGCTGGCATAGGATCAACTACGGGACAAGTTCAGGAAATCTGATTAGCCACTCAATAAAAAGCACATAAGTTCAATTACGGAAACAAGTTGCTGAAGAAAAAAAAACGAGTTTATAACTCTGGAAAAGGCATACATCCAAGATGGCCGCCAAGTTACACCCGTACGTGCTTACCAGGACGAGGAGAGGAATCGCTAGACTCTAACCCTAGATGTAGAAATTAGTCTCCATGCATGTTCCGCGTTGCAGCCGGCCTAATTGTAGGAACTTGATAAAAGCATGTGGTGATACTCAAATGAGAATATCATATTTGTTGATTTGGATATCGATGCTAACAGCGAGGTTCCACCAACAAACTCAATTTGCTGGTTGTTTTGAAAAGCGGAGGACGATTGCGCTTGTATGTGATTCACAAGTAAAAAAGTCTAGCTGCTAATGATCATCGTATATCAATAGTAACGATATGACCAGCTCATATTATTCATCTCTTCCACCGCGGCAATACTGGTTTGCACGTCTTTTTCTTCCTTTTATTTTATCGGCTTTATCTTAATGATACACATATGTATCTGGTACCAACAATTTGGTTCATGTCTTTTGTCGAATATTTTAATGGATATAGGTGAATAATTTAACAACTTTCGGCCATGATTTATAGAACTGGATAAAAAAACGAATACTTCATTCAGTAGTCAACATGATAGACCCAACAAATGGCTATTTTCTAAATTTTACTTTGTCTTATGTTATTTCTGAAAAATCACTCTTACCATATCATCTAGGGTCATAACTCCTGCCTTTAGCCATATATGAAATTCTAACAATCTGGGTACTTCCATGATAGATTTTCCATTTGCAATCACTTGAATGTGTCAATTTTGCAATTTTCCTATTGAATTTAAGTTGAACCTGACATTTCATTGAGAAACAGGATACACCAAGAGGTCTGTATATCAGGGTCGATGGGTGCTTTTCATGGCAATAACCTTACATACACTTTCTGCACCAGCCAGTTATATATCGTATGTATGGAAACTACATGAGTTCCGTTGAAGCACGAAGGTTCAGAAAATGGTGCAGCGCTAATGTAACCAAGAATACTGCCTCTACCTGTTCACTCCAATTAACTAATTACTCTTATCTTTGTCTTATATGATGACGATTTTAGTTCTCAAGCTATAATAATATACTTTCAAATGCATCTATTCAGCACTAGAGTCTCAAGCTATCCGGTGGTCCGTGCCTAGAAATCTATGTCCGACGGTCAGTGCCCGGAAACTCCTGTTGCGAGCATTTTTGTGTGCCATGCCATGCAAGAATGCACATATCTCGATTATGCGCGCATCTTGAATAGTAGGATTGGCCCCCTACGCGAATTCTTGATAGCAGAAAAACTTCAGTACTCTTTTCATGCGCGAGCAAGTTGCAGCAAGGAGGTGCACCCTTGTGGGAGCATTACGCAACATGACACTCACAATTTGCTAGGGACGAGTTTCATTTTACCTCAACCGCGGTAACCACCGCTTGGGGGCGAGATATGTAACACTTCGGAGTATCCAAGGTTCTTTTAAGCTTTTATAGCTAAGTTCGTGGAAGTTGTGTTGATTTTTATCCATAACATGATCGAGTTCGAGGTTCGTTTAAGATTTCATAGCTAAGTTCATGGAAGTTGTGTTGATTTTTTATCCACAACATGATCGAGTTCCAGGTTCGTTTAAGCTTTTATAGCCAAGTTCGTGGAAGTTGTGTTGATTTTTTATCCACAACATAATCGAGTTCGATGTTCGTTTAAGCTTTAATAGCTAAGTTCGTGGAAGTTGTGTTGAGTTTTTATCCACAACATGATCGAGTTTGACGTTCCTTTAAGCTTTTATAGCTAAGTTCGTGAAAACGGTTGCGTTGATTTCATGTCTGCAACATGATAGTTTGTGAAATATGTTGTGTTGATTTTATATCCACAAAATAATTAAGTTTAAATATCATGAAAGTTATTGTGTCGACTTCTTATCCACAATGTAGTCGAGTTCAAGATTCATTCATATTCCTGTTAGAGAAATTCTCGAGCAACTTAATCTATATTGTTGAAAGTTGTTGGCTAAGACCGTCACTGCTGTCAATATATTTATGCATCAAGCATAAATTATCATACTACAGTGAGCATCGACCATACATGATCAAGCAAGTTTACTAGCATAGACGAGTACTTCAGTTTCTTCGTATCCATATATGCAAGTGGGGGCGACTACATAACTATAACTATGGCATTAAAGGAGTTCCTTCTTTCCACTACTGTTAAACTGAGATTTGATATTTGGATTTCGCTTCTTCAAAAATGTGGCAGTCCATCCTATGCTAAACAAGGGAAGTGTGGATGAATACGCTCTCAGACAAGTGGTATTAGAAGTTGGATAAAAACATACTTGGCGGCGGATTGGTTGATGACTACACGAAAAGACAAGCTGTATATACAAAATTCTACTACATCTAATAGTAAAAGGATCAAAAATGCTGCAATAAATGGATAAAAAGAAGGGAAAAGATAACAAAGATGGAGGTTAAGAGATTATATGATGTTTCCATTAGTACATTCAAGTCTTAGTCCAGTACAACGCTATGCAGACCATAGTGACAATGAAGGGACCAGATGCTAGAGGTGTTGGACGCCGAGATGGAATGACGGAGCTATCTACGCAATTGGTGAAGGTCCTATGTACAACTGTGTGCTCATCTTCCACGTGAGATCGCTTGCGAGATCCACTACCCTCAAGTCCATGGCCTTAATTTGTAACCGCATCTTCTAACACACCAGTGCAGTCTTGTCTCTTTGAGCAAGGCGCAGAAACAGATCTAGGGTCTTTCCTTTTATTTTCGGTTGTATTGTCCGAATTATTCTGGGCAGTGAATTTGGGGTAATCGAGCTTCGTTGGAGGTGGTGGATAATGCATCCACGCCATTCTGGTCTTCATTAACTTTGGAATAATTCAGAGCATCATCTCAAGAGTGCATATTGTCAGCTACATCTGTCAGGAAAGCAACAAATGACTGTCAAGGTAATAGTCATTCCATCAATTTAAAAGTCAACTACATAAACATTGAATTTTTCAAGAAAAAGGCAGCAATTTATCAAAGAAAGATACATCGGTAATAGCCAAAAATGAGGCAGTTCCTCAGGAATGGAGATATATTCTATTGATTCACCCTTGGTGGAAGAAGCGCCGAGCACTACAGTAAGAGCCACACTTGGGGGTTCGTCCACAAGAAATTTCTTTGAACTGTCGCCATTTCAAAATCCTTCATGACTCTCACTCTCATTGTTCTTCCGGGGAGGAAAGACAAAGCCAGTGGCAGTGTCAACAAAGTCGGGGTCTTCATGTGAATTTTACGTTATTGTTCGCAAGGCTGCTATGACGTAAAGGATACACACCTTCCTAAACATAACATCTGGGATATTCGTAAGGTTAACAGTTTTGCTCTAAAGAGGCCTCTTCAAATGACTGACGGGATGCGAAGCCTCTTGAGCTTCACCTCATCTTTGCATGTGTGTAATGGGTACAAATATCATAGTAGAGTTGGAAGCCTACTCTAGAAAGTAGTACATGGTTAGCCACAAGAAGTTAGCTCTGATTTCTTAGTGGATATCAACCCATTTTATAGCCATCTATCTCCTTGACCTTATCTAATACCCATCCTTTTATAAGTATTTACAAGCATACCCTTTCTTCCTTTCTAAGTTTGACATTTTAGTCTTTCCTTTTGGACTTATCATCTTGACTTCCTTTAATGGGTCATTAGGACTTCTCTCCTTTGAGCCCAAATTATCTCTTAAACCTTTCTTTAAGCACTATTATTATCATACTTGGGTCATTTATCCCTTTTCATTTTCCAGGTATCTACATTAAGTCCCCTGGCTGTTTGGGAAAGGCGTTAGCCTTCTCAACAGTCTATCATTTGCTTTCTAGGCTCTTCTGTCGTTGCGCACTTTTTCTGGTGCCTTCACCTTGATACTTGCATATCCTCAAGTCCTCTTGTTTTCAATCACGGATGGTTTCGACTTGCACGCTTGCCAATTGGTGATTTCTGGCTTGTGCACTTGCTACAAGTCACGTAGTCTTGCTTCAGAACCGCTTGGACTTGCTCAATTCTTGCAAGTCCCCTAGTGCGGCGTCTCTTAGACTCGCTCTATTCTCGGTGACTCTTGTACTTGCACTCTTCCTGCAAGTCCCCTAGTGGTGTCTCTTCGACTCGCCTTCTCCTCGGCGTCTCTTGGACTTGCTCTCTTCTTGGCGTCATTTGGGATTGCTCTCCTCCTGCAAATTCCCTTGTGTGGTGTATCTTCGACTCGCCTTTTCCTCGACGTCTCTTGGACTTTCTCTCTTCTTGGCATCATTTGGTCTTGCTCTCTTCCTGCAAGTCCCCTAGTGCGGCGTCTCTTCGACTTGTTCTCTTCTCGGCGTCTCTTGGGCTTGCTTGCTCTCTTTCTACAAGTCTCCTTGTATGATTGTTGGAGCGATTTTGCGCCTTTGAAGCTTATGATATCCACGTTGTCCTTACGACTTGTCAGCGTTATTGTTTCTAACATGTATGCTTTTACTCTAGACATATTTTCTTATCATCGCAAGCATATCACAATGTCGCATATGACTTTATTTTGTTGCTTGTATGATATAGTGATCCCATGTACTAGCTATTACTTAGTCCATTCATGTGGCGGCATACCATTACTTAACCAGGTAGGTAAATCTCCAATACGGTGTGCCTATGTTATAGGCGGCTTCATCATTTGTTCAGAATCTAGGTAGCCTTGATCATCTTCGCCAGCTGGAGTGATATCAAATATTTCACTCTCGAAACTTCGGCTATGGCTGACGTGATCTCTAGATCAAGTATTAAAGGAGATTATGTAAGATATATTAAGGCGCCTAGCATGGCGCGCCTTTAGTAAGATAGTTTTATATTTACTTGCAATAGGGTTATGCCAAAAACATGTGATCGGCGTTCTTACTCACTACTCTTTTTTTTTTATATAAGTAGCTCTTAGGCACTTTGGGTATGGCGTTTGAGCATTTTTTTGGTTTAAAATAAGCGTTGGTGGCTCCTTTTGGCAGGCGCCGATGAGGTGTTTCATGGGGCAATTGAGAGTTTCACGCTTTTGTCACCCCCTTTTTATTTTTTAGGATACTTTCCTTAGAAATGCGGAAGTCGTGGTGTACGAGCCGCTTCTTTGGTTTATTTAAGAACCGCTTTCTATATTTATTTATTTTCATCGTGGGAGTAAGAGCCTCTTTGGAGATGAAGGGTTTCTACCACCCTTCTTCGTGGGCGTAAGAGCCTCTTTGAAGTGCCGCTTCTTCTTCCTCTTTATTTTTTCCTTTTGTCAAAGGCGTTAGAGCTGCTTTGAAGGGTTTTGAGAGCCACTTTTAAGGGATGAAGGGTTCCTACCCTTTGTTTTGGTTGAAGGCTTAAGAGCTGTTTTTGGAGGGTTTCTACCCTTTCTCTTTTTTCTTTTTTTTTATCAAAGGTTTGAGAGCCGTTTTCATCTATTTATTTTTTTAAAGGCTTAAGAGCCACTTTTAAGGGCTTTTTAAGAGCCACTTCTTTCTTTCTTCTTTTCAAAGGCGCAAGAGACACCTTTGGAGTTGGAGGGTTTCTACCCTCTCTTTTTTAGGCGCAAGAGACGCCTTTGGAGTTGGAGGGTTTCTACCCTCTCTTTTTTCTCAAAGGCTTGAGAGACGTTTTCATCTTTTTTTTTTATTTAATAAAGGCTTAAGAGTCGCTTTTAAGGGCTTTTTAAGAGCCACTTCTTTCTTTCTTCTTTTCAAAGGCGCAAGAGATGCCTTTGGAGTTGGAGGGTTTCTACCCTCTCTTCTTTTTTGTCAAAGGCTTGAGAGCCGCTTTCATATTCTTTCTTTATTTTATATTTTTATCAGGCTTGAGAGCCGCTTCTTCTCTCTTTCTTCTTTTCAAAGGCGCAGGAGACGCCTTTGGAATTGGAGGGTATCTACCTCCTCTTCTTTTTTTTCAAGGGCTTAAAAGCCCTCTTTCGAGCACTTCCGTGTTTGTCGGAGGTGAGGAATTTCGTAGGTATTTCGGGTCTCAAAGAGTGAGAACAAAAGGGTTTCTTAGACACTCCCGCTTCTTATCAAGGGTGAGAGGATTTAGACACTGTAGTATCAAAGAGTAAGAGCAGGAGGATTTCTCAGATACTCCCGCCTCTTACCAAGAGTGGAAGGATTTATACACTCGAGTCTCAAAGAGTGAGCACAAGAGGATTTAGACACTCGAGCATCTTGGTTGCCGAGGGCAAGATGATTTCTTATACACTCAAGCCTCTTGGTTGTCGGGGCAAGAGGATTTCTTAGATACTCAAGCCTCTTGGTTGTCGAGGGAAGGATTTATTCTTAGACACTCGAGCTTCTTGGTTGTCGAGGGCAAGAGGATTTCTTAGACACTCAAGCCTCTTGGTTGTCGAGGGCAAAAGGATTTCTTAGACACTCAAGCCTCTTGGTTGTCGAGGGCAAGAGGATTTATTCTTAAATTGCTCGCACCTCTTTGTCGAAGGAGATTTTTTTTTTTTTGAACACAATCGATAATACCAAGTTAAATGCTTTGCAAGAGAATTAGGTGAGCATACTTTAAAAGAAGTAAACATGAGGCAGATACATTTCAGTGCCTAGATGACCTATATACTAAATATCCAAGATGGGATACATTGGTACAGATTTGGGGCTTAGCCATTGCCCCCGCCGCTATATTAGTTGTGAGTTTCTATATGGCGTTTATATATGCGCAGTATAATCACGACATAATGATGTGCCGAATTAAAGACATGCTTGATCAGAGATGCAGACATTCGCTATGTAATTCTCATGGAGACGTGTTTTGCCATTTTATGTTCAAATCGTTATTCCTTTGCAAGGAAGCAAATGGGCATTTAATATTCAAATTTCTATGGCATGATATCATATTTACTTTTAAATATTTTAAAAGAGAATCATGCGGCATGTTTTAAAAATAACACATTAGCATCCATATGGAACTGATGGAATATATTTCTTAGTGTTTAGATGACTTATATACTAATTCATTGTATGGAGTGTATCAGATCAGCATGTATGAATATGCATTTTTGTCTTTTGTGTGTGAAAGCGTATGAAATATGCATTTGATGTTATACAAGTCATATACTTTAAAGAGAACAGGCGGATATGCTTAAAAATAAGATTGATTGTTGTAAAGTAGTGAGTGAGTAAGTTATTACCGCCATGGTGTTTTAGATTCAGAGCATGTCCGTTTCTCCATAAGCGGATGCATACATTGTTTCACGCCATGGTGTGCCTTGTGGTAAGGTTCACTACTTAGATTTCTTAGGTTCTAATTTGATTCCTCATTAGTCTAAAACGGTAGTTGTTGCAGTTAAGTTCCATTCAAGTTCAAATACATAAAGTTCTCATTCAAAGTCAATCAAAAATTGTGAGATAAATGTTAATGATCTAACAAAGATAGATAGAACTTAGATTTGCATTCAAGGCTTCGACACTGCTGTCGTCACTGTGAATTACCAACTTTCCTTCACCATGAACTGGAGGTCAGCTGGGAGAGACATGGAACTTGATTATGTGTTGTTTGCACCTAAAACACGCATGGTGCTTGCATTCGGTAATGCTTTGTGGAGGAACCGACGTGCCTTGAAGCGTGCTTTGGAATGTGATCATGTTGGTGCTGACTTTCTTTTCTCAACATTGATCCTCTGGTCTCATGGGGGTAAGTAGCATTAACTGTGTCATCAGGAGTTGAACTGGCATCGACTGGAACTGGTCCTCTCTTCCTCGCCTCCTTTTCTGACTTGTTATTTCGTTTTCCATGGCCTCTTAGGTGCTGGATTGATGCCTCTCTAACAGGTGGTGGAAGATGTGATAGCGTTGATGCAGACTGAACCGATGGATGTCTGAGTTAGCGACTCATGGTGGCACTTTCTGTTGTGAAATTGTGGCATGGAATGGATCTGGTGATGAGGTAAATATCCACTGTTATGTGAGAATAGCCGCTGAATCGTAGGTGATGGCCGCGTGATATTTGTGGTGGTTGCTACCGCTTCTTAGAGTTGATAGTGGTTGTTACCGATTCTTAGAGTCGCGGGTGCTAAAGACGAGCATGTGATGTTGAGAATGATGTACTACATTCTTTCTTTCTTTTTTTGTGGAGTTTCTACGAGCAGGTGATGTGCATGCCATGGCCTTCTCCCTCCATTTACAACTTCAACTCTTTACGAAGGACACGGATTGACTGCAAGTAATAAAAACTCCTGCATTAATGATTGAATCATTAAAAGATTAAGACATTTAGTATAATCTTTGAATTAAAGCTAATGTACTTTTAAATAACAGAAAGGATATTCAAAGTTGGTTAAAAATTCAAACAAGTTTGTTTATGTAAGATTCGGGTGATAATGAGAAAAATATGAAATTCATCAAAAGGGGTTTTTCATCACTCATTATTATTATTATTATTATTATTATTTAATATTATTACATGAATCTAGTTGGAAGCCTAACAATCTAGGCTCCAACGACATACTACTACATTAATTGAACAGGTTGATGTGCTAGCCTACCAGCGAGCCTCATAGGTAACCTTGCCAAGGGGAGCCGAAGCGGGAGGGGGGCGAGATTGTGTCACAAGGGGGCAAACTAACACTACCTTCCATGTTAATTCCTGCAATATTACGCCATTGGGGACTTGAACCTGGGACCTCCTGGAACGCATGAAACTTCGGGGAACGGGGATAACCAGCTGAGCTAGGTCCCGTTCTTTTTTTTTTTTTTTAATTATTATTTTAATATTATTACATGAAACTAGTTGGAAGCCTAACAAGCTAGGCTCCAACGACATACTACTACATTAATTGAACAGGTTGCTGTGCTAGCCTACCAGCGAGCCTCATGAGTAACCTTGCCAAGGGGAGCCGAAGCGGGAGGGGGAGAGATTGTGTCACAAGGGGGGCAAACTAACACTACCTTCCATGTTAATTCCTGCAATATTACGCCATTGGGGACTTGAACCTGTGACCTCCTGGAGCGCATGAAACTTCGGGGAACGGGGATGACCAGCTGAGCTAGGGCCCGTTCTTATTATTATTATTTTATTTTTTTTCAGAAAGGCATTTTTATTATTAAGAATCAAAGTCAACATTACACGAGATGGTGGGCAACCGAGCGATAGTGCAGAGAAGTGAAGGGCGAAGTGAAGCCGCCAGTGGGTGATGTAGGCGATAGTGAGAGAGATGTGGAGGCGAAGTGAAGCCGCCGGTAGCTGATGTAGGCGATGGTGAGAGAGATGTGGAGGCGCTCGCCAGAGAGAGACAGAGGAAGATGAAGGCGCTCAAGTGAATAGGTCACCTTGGGCATTGTTTGGATGAAGATCAAGGCGCTCAAGAGAGTGTGAGGCGCTGCTGGTGATTATAAGTTGACGTTTGGATAAGTAAACAGGTGCTGGCGAGCTATAAGCTTGAACTATTGAAGTTGGTTGTCTTTTGAGAAGTTAAAGAAATATTGAGAGGGATGGAGGCGCTTGGATGGAATTTGGGGGAGAGAGGAGGCGCTCAGACAAAATTTGGAGAGGGATGGAGGCGCTTGGATGGAATTTGGGGGAGAGAGGAGGCGCTCAGACAAAATTTGGAGAGGGATATGAAGGCGCGCTTTTTGGAGTTTGTCGAGTTTGGAGAAATTGGATTAGTGGCGACTACGACAAAGGCGCCTTTTACAAGAAGGTGAGAAAAGGACAACAGACGCCGCCACTCTTGAGTTTTTTTCTTTCTTTTTCTTTCAGTATATGTTTAGAAGTTGACTAAGGCGCTGGATAAGATGAAGATTAATTAAAGACGCCTGGACTATTTAGTGGCACTACCTGTATTGACTAAAGACGCTTGAGCGTTAAAGTGACGCTTGGGTTATTTAATGGCGCCGCTTGCATAAGGAGGGTAATGTCGCTTTTGTTGAGTTTTTGTTTTATCTGCTTAGGGAAATTGGAGAGAGAGGCGGAGGCTGATTATTAGAAGCTGGCGGGTGATGTAGGCGCTTATCAAGGCTAGTGAGTGATGTTGCCGATGTTGTTGAGGTTGGTGAGTGATGTTGGAGATGTTGTTGAGGCTGGTGAGTGACGTTGGCGATGTTGTTCAGTTGTGAGCTTTCAGTGGCTGAACCGCTGTCCTAATCCTATGAGATAGGCTCCCACTGTGATCGCCAAAATGTGATGGGTACAAATATCATAGGAGAGTTGGAAGCCTACTCTAGAAAGTAGTACATGGTTAGCCACAAGAAGTTATCTCTAATTTCTTAGTGGAGATCAACCCCTTTTATAGCCATCTATCTCCTTGACCTTATCTAATACCCATCCTTTTAGAAGTATTTACAATCATACCCTTTCTTCCTTTCTAAGTTTGACATTTTAGTCTTTCCTTTTGGACTTATCATCTTGACTTCCTTTAATGGGTCATTAGGACTTCTCTCCTTTGAGCCCAAATTATCTCTTAAACCTTTCTTTAAGCCCTATTATTATCATATTTAGGTTATTTATCTCTTGGCATTTTCCAGGTATCTACAATGTGTACAGTTACCCAAGGACTTATCCCTGATTGGACGCGTCTTATAGTGATTTGGAAGGAGTCTCATTATACTAGGAGAAGAAGAAGCCTCTTGGAAGCAATGCATATCCAGTGGGTTCGTGTTTGTAACTTTGGAATAACTGCAGTCCGAGTCTGAATCGATGAATGTAACCTCTGGCCTTCGATTGAGAGGGATAGCATCAGTCGGGAATGATATCTGCCTTCAAATCTCTACGTCGGAAAGAAACAATTGTAGAACTATTTTATACGGTCATACTCTTGGTGTTGGTTGTGAGAAGCCATTATTTATAGCATTCAGGATGCACGTTAAACTGCCGCCGGCTTTGAATCATCTAAATTGATCGAGAACAAGATGCCAACGTGCGGTTGCACGGCGTGGAGAAGATGACAAACATGTAATACAAGAGAATCTGATCAGCCGAAGGACAGATGGATAAAAAAAATAAAATAAGGCTCCTCTGGACAAAGTTGTTGTGGGCACTTACAAGAACGTGGAGTTTAAGTTCTGGCAGTGGACAAGGTTAATTGTGAGCTAATAAATTGGCTTGGGGGTGTTAAAGCTAAGTGGATTTTAGAAGTTCTACTCCTTCTGGCTTATACACGGAGTTCCAGTAAAAGGCTAAGGGACATAATGAGCTAGAAGTGGCTACCAATTCCACCATATTTTGTATTGTGAAAAGAGTATCGTGTACAAAATTATAAGGAGAGCATCAGTGAAACAACAACAAATCAAGCTGAACACAACTCCACATGTCGGTAGCTGGAAGGAACACGAAAATCATAACAGAAGAATTTAGACAAAGCATCATTTCCAACTTTACGGAATTCGAATTTTGGAATGTACTAATCCAAGGCAAGCGAAATTCAGGTCATGATGAAATCTACAACATGTCTGGAACGAGTAAAAAAAAAATGGAGGAAACATAAAAAAAAATGCGGTGTCTCCACAAAAGCTCAATCATTCATGCATCAGCCAGGGGATATATAGCAGAAAGATTAATTATCAAGCCAATAAGCTCAGAAGCAAAGAGTAAAATCCCCAATCTAATCAAGACTAAGAGCACTGGCTTTGAGAGTCGCTATTTCCATTCGACCAAGAAGCATACAGAAGAGATACATATGCGATATGGTATGGGAATCCAGCGTGTCTATAGATAAGAGGAGCGATACCACAATCTACTCCAATATCCGCAAGCAGGTAACCACAGTTGGGGGCATCTTTCTAATGTCTCTACTCACACTTGAGGGTGAGTTACGTCATCAACGGTCAACACAGAAGGATAAAGAAATTTCTTAACCCCCAACAAGTTGGAGCTTAAGAGGGGCTGATGTTTATATCGTGTATAAAATACACGAGAGGCCCGCAAATCAATACAAGGAGGCATGCAAGGCAGATTAATGCCAGGAGGCATGCTGGGCAAGTCAATAGGCATGCATGGAAGTTTCATGCAGAATTAACTACACATCAATTGCTCAATTCATGTAAGGCAGTTTCATGAAAACTTAATACCTGGAGGCATGCAAGGGAAGTAAATAACCTTTAGTTTACCTCACAATGAGGATAAGACCCTAATTCGCAATTGTATAAATAAGGGTAATGTAATACTGTAAAGGGTGGGAAAAGGAGAGAGAAAAAAACCATGAAAATTCCATTATCAATAAAACACAACTCCCCAAGGGGATTCGTCCGTGGATGTAGGCAAACCATGCCGAACCACGTAAAATTGGTGTCTCTCGTCTTATGTTTGTTTATGATTTGAATCATGTTTTCCTCAACATCACCAAAATCATTGTGTTTAGTGCCCAGAAATATTTTCGGGTGCAAACACTCTTATAATATATTGTTCAAACTTTTTACTCACAAGCTTCGAAAAAGATGGCATCTCCATTATCCCAGGTTCGACAAAAGTTCGTGTCCGAAGTTTAGTATGGAAGATGATGCCTCTATTTGTAAGAGTTATGTACTGCAATATTGTGGATCATATCAATGGTGTACAACAACATCAGACGCTTTGGAAAAAGATTCATGACAAACCTTATCAATCTCCAACAACAGTTTGTTTTTCAAGTGTACAACAACATCAAGCTACATTTGTTTCTTCAGCTCCACCAACAATTTCACCATTCACCATACTCCTCGAAAAAATCAAACTCTTTTTACTGGCATCCCCTTAATCCCACTCTCAAATATTTTATATCATGTATCAGACATATATTTATTGTCATGTATCTGAGGCAGTGATATTTCTGCCGTCAGAATACTAAGATGAGTATTGATGCAATGCTGCTGTTAAGACACTAAAATGAGTGGTGAGGCAATGATGTTGTTGCCATCAGAACAATATAATGCGTGTTGAGGTAGTGATGCCTTCATAACACACTAAAGTAAGTGTTGAGGCAGTGATGTTTCCGCCGTCAGAACACTAAGATGAGTGTTGAGAAGTAATGTGTTAGAGCATTGCTCGGTTGAACCCACCAAGCGTTGGTATGTCAAGTTTGGTTGTCATATTTTAGTGATCCAAAACTCATTTAAGAGTCGCTTGATTTAAATGTACTAGAGTCAACTTCGTATAGGTTAGCTTGAAAGTATTAGGGTGAGACATTACAAGTATTGCGAAGACTTGAGGAAGTGAAAAAGAGCGAAGCTACAACGACAACATCATCCTTCCACTTGAGGTTAGTGATATTTGACTTGAATTGTTTCATTCTCTAACGTATCTTTCAAGTCGTGCATATTGAAAACATAAAACTGCGAAGCATGAACACTCTAGATAGACATAGTATTAAGGAATACAATATGAAGTTTCTTGCTTAACCATTAAACTTTGTATATAAGACATCGACATAATCGTATGAATGCTATTGTGATTATGTATGGGTATGAGGTGAGGATTTCATCCTATGGAACAATGTTTTCATGTGTTCTAAGGAAGTAAGTTCATGAAATGTTTTGTGAACCGAAAAGGAAATCGCCAGGCGTTATTAGGGATGTTCTTCATTACATATCTTATGAACGACCAATATGTGTGATTATTATAACCGCTCATGACTTGTTTGTGTTCTTGGTAAAATTATTCACATGAGGCCTGACTTATGTATTGGTATGACTTTTATTAGTGAAACCGATCTTAAGTAATCACATGGGGTATGATCGGGTTGTGAGTGTCTGAACTTATTACTGTGAGAAGGGGAACCGATCCTAGTAAGAGGTACAATGCTTCACAAGGGGAACCGATCCTTGTATGAGGTGCAACAAGGTTTATGGAAGAAAGGGGAACCGATTCTATGAACATGTGCAACACGTTTTTGGGAAGGGGAAACCGATCCTATGGACATGTGCAGTGCATACAAGTTAGATACCAAATATATGTGGGGAACAGATCCTAGTACCTAGTCAGCCTTATCTTTGGTAAGCTAGTGTAACTATGCACAATACTCACATGGAGGTAGAACCGAAACTTGCTTTGGTAAAACCGCAAACCCATGAGTTGTGATTGAGTATTACTTGATCAATCACGTAGTTCTTGAAATTCAGATGAACCAATTCTAAACTTGTTTGGAAGCGTGGTAAATCGGTTTCAAGTGAGCAAATATGAAAAAGGACTTGGAAGAGTAAGATGTCGACACACTTTGAACACAATGCATTAATGCTTATTCTATATTGTTCAAAGATATTCCTTAACAGCTAAGAAGGAAGTAAATCCCAAGCTCGAATTTAAATAAGTTAAGAATCTTTTTAATTAAGGGTTTTTAATTATATATGAAAAAGAAGAATTAGTAATGTGCATTTGCTAATTAAAGATTTTCCAAGGAGATTTCGATCATATTTTTGGACGGTGCATTCACAAGAATTATGAAAACTGAATTTGGGTAATTATGGAAAATATCTTGAGAATATTTTCGGTTTTGGAAATTCCTTGGTGTCCAAACTTCCTTGTCTATAAATACTTTGAGTTTGCATTTCTAGCAAAATAATCATGCGTGACATAGACTTACTCTTTTGTCTTTGTTAATGGTGAAGCTGCCTATCGGAGAAGAGAGTAATCTAATTAGGTGAAATCTTTTACAACCGCTTAATTTAAAGTCTTTTTTGGGATTGAGAAGCTCTAGCGCGACCCGTTGGTGGGAAACTAGATATTGCGGTTTGTCTTTAGTTTTCGTATTGATTTGATTGACTAACGGTGGTTGAACTTTGATTGCACCTAGTTTGTTTATGCTTGAGAATCTTCTCTTCTAATATAAGATTCACTCAAACTATTTCAAGGTTTCGATAGGGATCTTTAGACTGTTGTTAGATCTAAAGACGATCTTGTGATAATCCATTGTTAACAGACTCCGTCTTGTTGTGATTGATCACAAGAGAGTCAAGTAGTTGTGTGCAGGTGTTTATTGAAGATCTAAGAATATTTGAAGACAAAGAAGATATTGAAGATTTCTGACTTGGTTTTTATAATCTTTGGTGTGCACAATACTTGTTTGGGAAAAAGAGGATCCGACTATAATTGATTTATCCTTTTGGGTATTTTGATAGAATAGTTTAGGAAGATCGGCATCAATACGATTCCTTGTGATTAAAGGTATTGATTGGCTTAATCTTAACGATTGCCTTTGGATGATTTAATATAAGATAGATCTTGGAGCATGGCAAAGGAGTTTATGTTAAGATAAACAAGGGAACCTTTGCGCAACTCATATCACTTAGTTGAAGATAGTTGATACCAAACAGATTTGTTGTTCCTTTACTGTTTGGAATACAAACCAAAGGAATTGGTCCAAGTACGTGACTTGTTTACAGGTTGGAAGCGTGGGAATACAGCCAGAACTAGGTGAACTATAGGTTTAGTTGCTTGGTCTCAACTATACGAAGTCGGTTTATTTTGTATAGAAGCTTAATCCTGAGTGTAGGACCAGAATATCGCTACAACGTTATTCCTGCGATATTAACAACGTTTCTGCGAGCGTCACTGCCAATTCTTTAACAACGTTTCACGAGGGTCACAGAATATCCAAAAGAAACTGCCGATGGAAGAAATAAAAGAAGAATATGTTGATCCTGCGATGATCATCATTCTTGCGATAGAGAATATTATAGCGATCGCGATGAGATCGCAGAATAGATCCGAAATAGGAGGAAAACTTAGATGTCATCCATTATGTAAATCCCTATATAAAGGGCTCGATAGATCCAGAAAAGGATGATGTATTTTTGAGAGTTGAAAGAGTCTTGAGGAGAGAGAACTTCAAGAGAATATTTGTAATCTTGATTTCTTCCAATTCTGTAAACATTTCTGAAATTTGAATAGTAAAGTGTCGTTTAAATCTTTGAAGTTTAATTGATTAGATTTCTATAGAATCTTAACAAGGGTATAGTGTAGGAATTCCTGCAACTACATTTTGGCGCCTAGAAACAGGGAGAATCAAGCTAAGAAATCTCTAATTACAACTTCATATTTGAAGAAATTGTTAGAGTTGAAGAAATGGCTAGAAGAAGAAGAAATACATCAGAACCACCGACAACTGTGAGGAGAAGTAAAAGACTTGCAGGTGAGGGAACATGTGAATTGGAAGAATCTTTAAGGATAAGATCAGGAAGAAATAGAATAAGAAATGAAGCAGAAATTTCAATTCAACAGCCGAATCAACAAACACAAACACGAGATAGGAATGTGGATTATGATAGAGTGAGTGTGCATACTTGGAGGTCGGATTCGATGGAAGAAGCAGAAAATCGACAATTAAGAAATGAAGAAGGAAAAATAAATCAAGAAATAGGTGGAGGATTAATTCATGAAGGACGTGAAAATGAAATAGTAGATGATTTAAGACAAAGAATACAGGAAGAAAGAATATTAGAGGCAGAAGAGCGTGCGAATTTAACAAGACAAAATCATGAGCTAAGAATGGATAATTTGAGGTTACAAAGAAGGAGATCAAGAAGTACTGTTAGATCAAATTCAAGGTCACTCAGAGAAGAACCAAGGCAAAATTCTCCTATAATAAATGTTAGAGAAAATACTCGAGGAGAAGTGCAAAATAGAGAAGAAGAGATAATTGGTGATCGCTATAATCCGCGTGACAATAGAAATCAAGAGGGAAGAGACAACCAAATTGAAGAAGAAAATTCAGAAGAAGGTAGGAGGATATTACATGGGCGAGAGAATCAAAGAAATCAAAGAATGATTGAAGAAGAAATTGAGAGACATTACGCTGAACAAGCACGTCTAGCTCACGAGAGGGAAATATTAAGGGCAGAAGTAGAAGAACATGAATTTCGAGAAGAAGTGCGACAAAATAATCATGAAAATCGAGAAAGGAGACGTACGTAAAATCGCTACAATGGTAATATTCAGGAGGAGTATGATAGGATACAGAGGAGAATAGAGAGACAGCGAAGAGAAATGAGGAGAAATAAAGAAATCCGCAGAGAAGAAGATAAGCAATTACGATATCAAGAGGAAGATGAAAGAGAAAATCGCAGAGAAAGACGAGATGATGATTAAGAAGAAGATACACAAAATCTCGCAAGACAAGAAAGGCAAGAACGCAGAAGAAGGGAAACAACATTAAAGAGGCCAATGGAACAAAACTCAGCTGAGAATGAGCAAATATTGAGAGAATTAGCAGAAATGCGAGGAATGATAAACAATATAAGAGAAGGAGGTAGAAGGCAACTTGATAAAGCTATTGAAGAAGCTGCGAGAACTCCATTTACTCAAGAAGTACAGTTAAGAGGGATACCTCCAAAATGCAATTTACCAGCATTAACCAGCATTTTTGATGGAACTACTTGTGTTGTTCAACACGTCAAAGCTTATGTTAGATGTATGCTACAGTGGGAAAATCATGATGTTGTGCTATGCAAATATTTTGCATCCAGCTTAACTGGCGAGGCGTTGAAATGGTTCGAGGGATTACCAAAAAATACCATAACTTCTTTTGATCATTTACAAGCTACATTTTTAGGAGCGTATATTAGCAACAATTCATCGCGGCCGGGTATTGAAGATGTGTTTGGTTTAAAACAGAGAATTGGCGAGAGTCTGAAGCACTTAACCATAAGATGGAAATCAATGTGCAGTGAGATAGCAGGAAGAGTTGACGAGAGATATATTATCTTGTCTTTTATCAATGCAATGTTCGCGACCAATCTACTGTACATACAAATTTTTAGAGTCAAGAATACAATCACTATGACTGAACTGCGAGAACTACAGGAAGAATATATTGCTTTGGAGGAGAAACAAAATGAGATGGAATCATATCCAATCGCGAACACCAGCTCGCTAGCGGCAAGTGGAAGTTTGCTCCCTAAAATGATAAATAATGTGGCGAGCACCTCGCAAGCACAACAAGAGAAAGTGGTAATTGATAACCAACAAAAATTGGTAGCGATGGGTAGTCGAGATCAGGAAGAATATGAAAGGGAGAAGAATTATTACAATCGCGGTGGAAATAATAAGATTCAAAGACTTGATCATCCGCAAGAAACTTATGGCGGACAAAGGCAGAATAACTTTAGAGGGCAAGGAAATCAAAAGATAATATGGGAAGAAATTAAGATGCCACCTCTTAATGCTAGTATAGAAAAAATTTGGGAAGCTATCATTCTGATGGAAAATATACCATCACCATGGAACATGGGAAAAGAACCACATCCAAGCAATCGAAGTCAAGAATTTTGTCCTTACCATCACTTTCATGGCCATTCAATAAATGATTGTAGGAATGTAAAGAGGATAATTTTGAGGATGATTGATCAAGGGAAGTTAAATCACTTTCTAGTAGGACATCCACAACCTCATCAATTACCGCCAGTACCAGAAACTCGCAAAGTGAATGCTGTAAAAGGAGCAGAAACATTCATGATAGAAGTGGGGGCTAAAGCAAAGAATTTGTTTTGTAACTCCATTGTGCATTCATTCAGAACTGTGGAAGATTTCCATGATAATGTTTTAAGTAGAGTCTTCGCGAGAAATACAAATGGAAGAGAGATAATGAATATAACGAGAGCTTCGCCATTAGAAGAATGGCAGAAACAAACTCTATCTTTCACCGCATAAGATATACTAGAGCTTGGCGAGCAACATGAAAACCCATTGGTGGTACGATTAGAGATAAAACCAAAGCAAATGCAAGAAGAAGATGAAGAAAATGATGGTAAAATTGAAGACTCTTGGGCCATCAACAAAGTCTTAATAGATACCGGGAGTTCAGTTGATATCTTATTCTATCATACCTATAGAACCATGGGCGGAAGAGATGAAGATTTGATACCATTAACGTATAAAATCTATGGATTTAACTGTACAACTAACAAACCAAAGGGGGAAATTGAAATGCAAATACCGTTAAAAGGAATATCTTCGAAAATCTTATTCTGTGTTGTGGACATCGAATCACCTTACAATGCTTTGATAGGATGACCTTGGTTGCACGGGATATTGGGTGTAGCATCTACTTATCACTAGTGTATCAAATTTCCTCATCCTAAAGGTGTTGGAGTTATTAAAGGAGATTGGGGAGAAAGCAAGAAATGTTATGAAATCGATATGAAGTCTTGCGAAGAAAGAGCTGAAAAGAATAGCAGTTGGAAGTACAAAATCAAACAACAACAGAGATGTGAAAGGTTAATGATTGATACAATAGAGCGGAAAGAAGATGTGAAAGCTGATGACGAGCGTCTCGCAGAAAAAGAAACAACAGTAAAACGTAGCAGAAAAGAAGAATCAGAAAATAGTAAGTAGAGAGGTAAAATGATGAAATTTAGAGAACTCTATGAATGATTTGTTTAAAGAATATGTAATTGAAAAGAATATTCTGCTTGAAAGAATCACAAGATTTTACAAAAAGAAAGAAGATCAAAATTATGAAATTCCATCAAAGTTACAATACTCGCGAGAAGCGCGAATAAAATTTCGCAGAGATTAAAGAATGGGACGAACCTTTATGGCGTGCACCCTAGTTCGCGAATAAAATTTCGCAAGAGGCAAATGTAAGACCTAATAGCGCGTCATAGGAGGGGGTATCTCTCGACATGATTCAGGGGTAAGGTTATACCGCTGTTGGATCCTGAGTCATGCAGATGTTGGGGTTAAAGAAAACCTATCGGGAGAGAGATCTTGGATTTCCAACTATATATGGTTATACCCTGGTTGGACGACCGAGAATCTCTTCCAAGAAGTGCAAAGTATGACCAAGGCGCCGAGGTACATGGTTGAGCCAAGGGTGCCAAGGGCGTACGAAACTCCCTTGCCATTCTTGGTAAGTCTTGGCTACGATGCACTTGGCCTGAAGAAAACCCCACTTAGGGTGCAGTCTTGTAACTATAATCCATATAGGCATAAAGGACAAGAGGCTGCGAAAACAGCTGGTTGTTGGTAAATCTGGATGGGAGGAGCTAGTCTTGTATGGCCGATGTTCCCTCCTTGAAGGGGAAACCAGGGGGGAGATAAGGGCGGCACCCTCCATTAGGGAGATGATAAGTGTCTTAAGACGGCAATGTCATGGGGCTTTATGATCGCAAGAACATTTAGGCCTGTCATATTGTCGCATGACGTAAATGATACAGAGGCAACAAGCCACAAGATAAATGTTAAGATGAGATCAATGGGTTTTTGCATGAAAGTGTAAAGACGTCCTGCGATTTCATCGCAAGACGGCAATGTCATGAGGCTTTGATCCTGTGAAGGAGCTTAGACTTGTCATATTGTCGCAATACAATCAAAAGAATACAGATAAGGCAAGATCAATGGGTCAATACATGCAAATGTAAAGACGTCCTGCGATTTTGTCGCAGAAAGAAAGAGCGTGGCAAAATAAGACCTTTAATTAGGAAGGCGTAATAAGACCACAAGATTACTGCGATAATACTCGCAGATGTTATGAGAATTGCGATTTCACGCAGTTATTGCTGGCGATAAGATCGCCAATATTAAGGCAAATTTTATTTACCACTAATATCTAATCTTTAATCAATTTTTTATATTGCAGATGAATAATAGAGGCAAGTATGGGAATGCATGAGAACGATGAAATTATTATTCATCTATCATATAAAAATTGCATAGATAAATGCACGCAGATAATAAAAGAATAATAATTATATTGATTGATTGACTGACTTGCAGAAAAAGAACTGTTTTCTAATTCATACAGGTAGAAGCAAAAGAAATCCACAAAATTGGAGAAACTCACAGCAATGCTGTAGAAAGAAGAAAATAAATATACAAGGAAGATAGAAGGAAAAAGAAGAACTAGATAGATCCATCGCCATCCTCTTTATCAGACTTCTCTTCATCGCCAGATTTCTCCCTTTCATCATTATCATCACTATCTTCATTCTTATCAGATTCTTCTCCTCCACCAGATTTTTCTCCTTCGTCATTATCATTATCATTTTCATCCTCGTCAGAATCCTCAACTTCGCTATCAGAAATGTTAAGATTTGGGATTATTGCGGGGATTTCCTTTGCAAGATCAGGATATATAGAAGGATAAATTCCATGATCATTGCAGACCAACTTAACGGAATCATTATGAACAACAATGAGAGATCTATTGAAATTTGCGGTGGTAATGTCAAACTGCTCTTTCAATCGTGAATATTTATTATTGCGAGCAGCAAGAGTATTCGCGAGCTGATTCTTCTCATTTTCAAGTTCCCCAATTCTTTCAAGATATATTTTTCAGCTCCTGCGAGAATATATGATAACAAGTTAGAAATTTTGTAAAGAAGAGTAATAAAAACAGGAAACTAGCGAGAAGAAGAACAACAAACAACCTTCTCTTTCAGAAATCATATCTCTAATTAAGGCCGCTTGTTCAACTTGAAGGCTAACATTTACACCTAAGTCATTCCTGGCATTGTCAAGAACCTTCGCAGCCCAAGCAAACTCATCATCGCTATTAATAAGGAGGCGAGATCGAACTTGAGTCTCCCTCGCAAGAAGATCTTCATTCTCGCGGATAAGTTTATCTCTGTCCATTTGAACATCAAGGAGAGTTTTATGAAAGTCTGCTAGGGTCTTGGATCCCTTTTTGATGGCAAGATCTTTCTCGTCAATAAGATCGCTATTCTTATGTCTTAATCTATCTATTTCTTTCTTTGAATCAAGATAAAAGCACTTATATTTGTCAGTCAAACCTAAATTGAATCTGTGTTCAATTTTTAAGAGATTAAACTTGGATCTAAATTCATCTATGGAGAGGGATTTAATCTTATCATCTGAGAAATTACTTAAAGAATTATTAAGACAGGCAAGAAGAGTATTATCATCTACAGGTTCAGGGAAATATTGAAAGAGTATAGCCTCGTCAGTAAGACCATAAATATCTGCAAGTTAAAAGTGGTCGCTTGAATAAGCTGCGATAGAGTAAAAAGAATTAAGAGAGAAAGGAAATCAGTCATACCATAGAGTTGTTGGTTAGCTCTATCAAGATCAGAGATCTTTTGCTTATAAACTGAAGCTTCAATCTCCAGCCGTTTATTCTTCTTGCGAAGCTCAATAACTTCAGATTCTAATTTTTCTTTATCCTAGCGAAGTTTAGCAGCTTTCTCTTCAGAGTTGGCACGTCTTTTATCTAAATCAGAAGCAACAGCAAAAGAAGCTCTTCCAACCTGCGAAAGAAAAATATAAATTAAGATCTAGCGATGGAGAAAATATATAAACAAACGAAGAAATGAAAACATACCAAGGCACCAAGAGAATTTAAGAGACTAGGAGTCAGCGATCGTGATACTCCTTGGAGAGAATCATTGTCCACCAGTATGGGAGCATCGCAGACACTGGCAAGAGCTTGGGATGTCTTGTTAATAACTTCATCCTCGTCATTACAAGTTATGCTGTGGGAAATATCACTAAAAATTCTGGATAAATGAGTCATTGAAGAATCAGAATCAGAAGAATTTTTTATTGAAGGAAAACCGCTAACATTAAAATCCTCATCATTATTATCCTTATCAAGATCAACACTTGGATTTTCTGGAATTATTTGAGGAATTGAAGAAGAAGAAGAAGTTTGAGTTTTCCTTCTCTTTAGTGGAGGATCGCTAGATTCTTCATTTCGAGGGGCAGAAGACTTTCCCCTGGAAGGGGCAGTAGATTTCTCCTTTGAAGATTTCCCAGATTTCTCTTTTGAAGATTTCTCCTTGGTTTTTTGCGGGTATTAATGGTTCTAACTCTTCGATTTCCTGCGAGCACAGATGAAGATAAGAAATAGGGGCAACAATATATTGTTAAAATTTATGAAGAGATTTTTCTTACTTCATCCGTGAAAGATTTCAGAGCCAAGAAAGTGCTAGGCTTCCTAAAAGTTTGGTAACTGAGCTTCATTCTTTCAATCTAAGAAAGATCAAAATAATTAGCGAGAATATAAAAATGCAAGGAAGATAATAAATAATAATAATATGAAAAATCAGAGAGATTAGTACCTCTTTAGTTCTCTCAGGCCAATTAAAGACCCAAGGTTGATATTCTGCAAGATTCGCGGGAAGTTCGCGAGAACCAGAAATATAAGGACCTTCGAGACACAACGGAAAAATAAACCACTTGTCATCGCTAGAATGGCGAGGGCCGTGATTGTTTTTCGTATGAAAGTCAATATATAGCATGAGAGCTTCTTCGACAACGAGTTTCTTCAGGCGAACACCCCAGCAGGTGTTATCCCTCTTCATAGGGAGTATCTTGTAATTTTTGAAAAAGTTTTCTACAGTATAATCTGCAGGGTTAATTGGAATATGTTTGTAAAGAGGATTTTGAGCATCTTCATAATAGCGCGATCCTTTACCAGCACCAGGAGAAGCATATTCAAGTAGCAATCTAATGCAATCTCCACCTAATTGATATATTGCTCGCGAGAACCTCTCGTCAGATATTATTTGGTAGAATAATGGGAGTTCTGGGTCATAGAGAAGAAGGGGAAGACCAGCTTCAAGTTGGCCTAGCGATATTATGATTTTTTCGCGAGAACATTGATCATCAGTAAAAAATTGAAGAGAAAGTTCAGATCTGGAATCCTGATCTGGAATTAAAGACAAGTTAAAACCTTTAATTTTGAGTTTCTCGTGCATCTCATTAAAGGCCTTCAAGTTTTTAGTACCAGCATCAACCATTTTTGAGTATGGGAATGAAAGAAAAGGTTAAAAAGAAGAAAGAAATCACAGCAGTAACAGAAGCGCAATTCGCGGAAGAACAGTAAAATTTACAGAGAGGGAACGGAGAGAAAGAAGAAGAAAGTAAAAGAGAAAAAGGAAAGGAATGAGAAGAGTATTTATAGAAGAAGAAATTTCTCAAAGAAGATGAAGGTAATTAATGCAAAGAAAATACGTGGGTGGTCAGATCGCAGCGGTTAGAGGAGACGTGTCAAAAATTTATTGGAAGAAAGAATTCGTGAAAACAGCTGGCGAAGGACATAGAAACGTGTCAGAACGGGGAAGTCTGAAAAGATAAGAAGTTATGGCATTTTAAATTCTCATGATCTTCTCTTCTTCGCAGAAAATACATGAGAAGAGGCAAGATGTAGGACCAGAATATCGCTACAACGTTATTCCTGCGATATTAACAATGTTTCTGCGAGCGTCACTGCCAATTCTTTAACAACGTTTCACGAGCGTCACAGAATATCCAAAAGAAACTGACGATGGAAGAAATAAAAGAAGAATATGTTGATCCTGCGATGATCATCATTCTTGCGATAGAGAATATTGTAGCGATCGCGATGAGATCGCAGAATAGATCCGAAATAGGAGGAAAACTTAGCTGTCATCCATTATGTAAATCCCTATATAAAGGGCTCGATAGATCCAGAAAAGGATGATGTATTTTTGAGAGTTGAAAGAGTCTTGAGGAGAGAGAAACTTCAAGAGAATATTTGTAATCTTGATTTCTTCCAATTCTGTAAACATTTCTGAAATTTGAATAGTAAAGTGTCGTTTAAATCTTTGAAGTTTAATTGATTTCCAATAGATTTCTATAGAATCTTAACAAGGGTGTAGTGTAGGAATTCCTGCAACTACACTGAGAGTATTCAATTCTGGACTAGGTCCCGGGGTTTTTCTGCATTTGCGGTTTCCTCGTTAACAAAATCTTGTTGTGTCATTTACTTTATATTTCCGCATTATAATTATTTTATTATAATTAAAGTAAATTGCACAAATGTTAATTCCTATTTACTTGATACGTGAATCCTATTGAGTTTGGTTAAGTCCGAACCTTTGTATCAAGTAAACACACTTTGTAGTTGTATTGTCTCGATCTCGTATCCATAGACAATCACACAAAGTGTGAACCGATTTGTTATACTGTCTCGAATCAGTCTATAGACAATCACTTTCGGGGAAATGACTTATAGGAAGGAAAAGTAATAGCTTGAGGTATATTTGGGGTACCCTCGCCTTTTCATAATGCCTTCATAAGAGTGAGATGAATATTGAGGTAGTGGTGATGCTTTTGTCATAACAATGTTGAGTGTTGGCGCAGTGATGCTTTGATGACATTAAGGTGGGTGTTGAGGCAGTAGTGTTGCTGTCGTCATAACTCTGTTGAGGAAATATTGTCGTCTTAACACTAAGATGAGTGTTGAGGCAGCGATGCTATCAGAACACTAAGATGAGCGTTGAGGAAATGTTGTGGTCATAATGATAAGATGAGTGTTCAGGCAGTGGTGTTGCTGCTGTCATAACACTATGATGGGTATTGAGGCAATGTTGTCGTAAGAACACATTAGTGTTGAGGCAATTCTATCATTGGAGCACTAAAATGAGTGTTGCGACGATGGCATCAGAACAATAAGATGAGTGTTAAGGAAATGTTGATGTAAGAATACTAAGATGAGGGTTGAGGCAATGATGCCTTTATAACACTAAAGTGAATATTGAGGCAATGTTGCCTCAGAATACTAAGACAAGTGTTGAGGCCAGAACACTAAGATGAGAATAGCCATGAATTAGTTCACTTTTCGATTCAAAACTTAATAAACTCCAATCATTTAAATTTTATGTCGATTTGCGACTACACGTATTAAAATCTTTGCATTGACATATATAGAGAACAAGTTAAAGGAATTCGGCCATGAAAGTTCTGGGACTTGAGACAAGTTCAATATTGCTCAATCGGATAATATTGATATATGAAACGAGTTCAAGGAATTTAGTTGTGGAATCATTGCAACCTATAATAGGTTCAGTGTTTTTCTAAACTGGTGGACATCCATTTAAGAGATCTGGCACCCGTTCAGGAATAACAATATGTTTTGGATGTATATTTTGTACAGTCAGAAAATATCTGGAAAGAAATTGCAACCATCACCAGTGACTTTCTAAGGACAATATTGATATATACTAGTGGTCGATCCATCTAGGAGCTATCTTAATCAATGTAGATTCAATACAGGGTGAGTTTGAGGCAGTGGTGCCGCTGCCTTCAGAACACTAAGGTAAGTGCTGATGCAGCGGTACTGCTGCCTTCAAAAAACTAAAGTGAGTGTAGAGGAAGTGATGATATTGCCGCAAGAATACCTGAATGAGTATTGAGATAGTGGTGTTACTGCCGTCAGAACACTAAAATAAGTATTGAGATAGTGGTGTCGCTGTCGTCAGAACACTGACGATATCTTCGGTCATGCTTTGAATAGATAACCTTTAACCATCTATCGAAGTATCACACGGAATTAGTTTTCCACCAATAGAGCCGAGCCAATAGTGGAATTGGTCTTTTCCATAGACAAAGTCCCCAAGTATAGTTGTAGCATAGTATGTCTAATAAATATCGAAAGTTTAGTTCAATAATAGTTACTTAGCTCTATCTTCTTCAGGCATGTCCTCCATACAGACTTAAGTTTTTGATATATTGGATTCCCTTGTGAGCAAGTAGTAAAGGTCAGCGCTTAAAGTTTAAGTGTGTAGCACCAAGAGCTAATGATGATGTCAGTATGATAACAAAAATATGGGAGACAAAACATATAAAGATGAAGCCTTGAGTTGTAGCCGGTAGCAACAAGATCGGAGACAACGGAGGCCAATATAAAGAATTTATGATAGACTCGAACTGTGAATGACGCTGGTTGTGGACTTCAATGTTTGTTATAATGGTTTAAGAAAACTAGTTCTTTAAGTACAAGAGATCCTCCAACTTTATCCCTTATCAGGAGCATTAAGTAATAAGGATGGCAACATCAGCATCATAAGTTGAAATGACTAGGGTCGTGTCAGTGGAGTAATGGTGACATAAGGTTGATGAAATTTTCTGGTGTGGACTCTTTAAGGAGATGAAGTGGAACCTGAGGTGATAGTGTCCTTGAGCATACGAAAACCTATGAGTGGATAAGGTCTTCGTGAAGCTGAATTTCTCAAATCCCATCTAGAAACCCTTGTTTGCACACCATTCACTCCATTAGCCTTAAAAACTTTTATATTCATTAAATTTGTATGGAATGACAAATTCTTCTTTGACTAGAAGATCTCTTCATCATTCGTCTAGCTTCTCTGGCCATGCTCTAGTAACTTGATCCTCTCATATAGGATAAGAGAGATATCAGAGTTGTATGTATTGTTGATTGTTGCTGATGTGGCTGGAGAAGGATGAAAGTTGGAGTTGAAATTGGAACTAGCGTCTGAGCTTTCAAGCATCGTGACACGGGGTGTGACTGACTCTGTATTTCATATATGGTCAGTCTACTAATGAGACGCTAGTTCTTATGAGTGTCTATGTAGACTTGGTAGTCGTATAAGCAGAACCTGTCTTTACTTCAAGAGTGAGGTAACCATAAGCATCTATGGATTTCTTTTCATGATGCTTGATTATTGTTGGAGCGTGGACATCCTCTCGACGAGTTATTTCCACATCCATGAGAGTCTTGATAGGTATGATACTAATAACGGTGCTAGTATCAATCTTTTTAAATTCAGCATCTTTGAGACTAGTGGTGGAGAGCAGTCAGTCATACTTCTCTTTGTCTGTGACCAGTTAAAGAGGCATTTTTAGGAAAGAAAGACGTCTTCCCAGAACAATTTGATTGAATATAGTGAAAATATCCTTCTGTTATCTATTTGAGAAGTAGAGAAGCTTGTACTCCATCAGCGACTGTATTGTTCGCTTGACAGGTTCTCCATAGAAAGTGAAGTTATGACTGAAAGAGGATTTCGGTGTACTCCTTCAGTCCCCAAGTGTATATAATCTTATACGACCTTTTCCTTAAAGATGCGCTTCAAACCATTATATTTACTTGTAGAATAATTAACAAACCTTTTGAACCGACAGTCCTCGAGGTTCGTCATTTCTTGTTCAGTTGGTGGTCTTCAGACATGTGGTAATTTTATAGATCCATATTGTATTCATACTTCTAATAATTCAACCAGCTCTTCTATAAGAAGAGTAAAGTCTAGTAATGCCGGAGCTTCCCTTTGGTCATGTTGTTAGTACTGAGTCAGAGCTGATACTTGAACTTGATTTATTCTTAGTGGTATTCATGCTTGTGGTGCCAGAGTTAGGACTGGTGGTGAACCCTAATCAATATCACACTGATTCAAGGTACAGTTACGCTCATTATGTCTCTGATCCCAACAGGATACTACACACTTGATTCCCTTAGTTGATCTCACCTATAACTAAGAGTTTCTACGACCCAAAGTCGAAGACTTGAATAAACAAATTTGTATCACACAAAAAAGTCTACGATAATAGATAAATCTATCTCCCACAGATAAACCTACGAGTTTTTTCCGTCTTTTGATAAAATCAAGGTGAAAAGGAACCAATCAATAACCCGAACTTATATTCCCGAAGAACAACCTAGAATTATTGATCACCTCACAATAATCTAAATCGTATGGTAGCGAAACTAGATATTGCGGAATCACAAACGATGAGATGAAGATATTTGAGATTTCTTTGTATCTTACCCTATCGGAGATAATCTCAATCCAATTATTCAATTTAACTCGTACGATAGAAAATGGCAAGATCAGATCTCTCAACTACAAGAGAAGTAGTTTCGTCTGGCTTTACAAATCCCAATGAAGTCTTCAAGTCGTTAATCAACAGGGTCTAGAGAAGAAACCTACGATTAAAGGAGAATCGACTCTAGCAAAACCAACTAGTATCACACAGGAGGTGTGGGGATTAGTTTTTTCCAGTTGCTAGACGTCTCCCTTATATAGTTTTCAAATTAGGGTTTGCAATCTAAGTTACCTTGGTAACAAAGCATTCAATATTCACCGTTAGATGAAAAACCTGATTTATCCAAGCTAATATATTTCAACCGTTAGATCGAAACTTAGCTTGTCACACACAAATGAAATGTATTTCATTTAGGTTTGAGTAACCGTACCAAAACGTGTACATTTAGTTGGTTCACAAATGGTTGACCAATGGTTATCCATATGAGTACTTTCATATCAACCATATTCATCTTTCTCATAACTAGTTCAAATGACTCATAAGAACTAGTTCAAGAGTTGTTCAATTGCAAGGAAATCTTATGTAACTACACAAGACACAATTGAAACAAAATAGGTTTGATTCACTCGAATTAATTCATGAACAATATAGCCACGGTTTGCAAAGATTACATTCTTTATTGATTTATTGTTTAAGTTCATGAACAACCGATTTGAGAAATAACCAGTTTGGGTACGCGTACCTTAGCTACCAGAATTGGCTTTGAAAACCCTGCAAAAAAATTTGGTTGAAAACTTCTGTGGGTACGCGTACCTAAGGTGACTGGTTTGTAAGTTCGTAAACTCCAAACTCAGCAGAAATTCACGGACGTGAACTTCCGCCAGTACGCATACCCAACCTAAGGGTGCACACGGTACGGTTCGGCTTGGTTATTTCCGAGGCCGAGTACCTGTACCTCCCCCACCTCGGTTCCAAAATTTGGACCGATACCTGTACCTTGTACCTCGTTTCCAGTACCATTCGGTACCAATTGGTACTTTCTATAAAAACCAAAACTCCCTTAACATGGATACAACTTGCTGAGCTGACGTCGAATCAAGACCAGACGTGGGTTCATCAAGCAACAATAAACTTGGATTTGTCAAGATTTCCTGACCAATGCTAACTCTTTTCCGTTCTCCACCCGAAACACCTCGAATAAATTGTCCTCCCATTATATTGTTCTTGCATCCTGTTAGTCCTAATTGCGTTATCACTTCCTCTGTTCGGATAATCTTTTCATCCTTGGTAATTTTGTTGGGTAACCGCAAAAGAGCGGTGAACATTAATGTCTCTGTTACTATCAGGTGAGCATAGAACCTATCATCCTGAGAAACATAGCATGTATTCCCGTTCATAGCATTCCATAGCAAACTGTCCACTAACTAGTCGACCTCCCAAAACAGTTAGTAGAGAAGTTTTACCACAACCTGAAGGTCCTAATATGGCTAGCATCTCACCAGGTTCTACCATACCGGTGATTCCTTTTAAAATAACTTTCTCATTACCATCGGCATCGATTTTTGGTTCTACCATATACTATAAATCTACCACCGTTAGATTAAATATAGATCTAACGTTCACAATTGATCGGTACAGTCGGTACTATTCTGCATGGGACTTGTATTGGACCATGTACCTGTACCCCCAGAGCTCGGTTCCTATTTTTGGACCGGTACCTGTACCCCCTTCCTCGGTTCGGTACAAAATCAGGTACGGTTCCACCGGTTCAGGGACAGTCCGGCTCGGTTCCTGTGCACCCTTAACCCAACTTGTCTCCTTCACAAATACTGCATGCACACATATGCACGCACTTGGTTTTCGGTACATGGATTTATACACTAATGTGCGAACACTTATATCCTTAGGTGGTTACGTAATCTCAACTCTACATTTCAATCATTGAAACATTCTTCTATAATGTTAATAGTCGTTAGACATAAAGAATCGACTATCTTCATCAAAGCTATTTTCGAGATTGAAACGTCATCATGAATTTCGTCACGGATAAAGATGAAAGGTGGTTAAAGCGAAAGCTTACTAACACATATTTCGAGAAAAAGATAGGCGAGTAAACTCGGCTCTAAATAGCAAATATGCATGTATGAAAACTATCATACTTATACGACTGTTGTCTCAAAAGTAGGAGATAGATAGACTTTTGAGTTCTAGATAAGTTCAAGTCTCCACATACCTTTTTTGATCGGATGAAGTTTCACCAGTTCCTTGAGTAGTTCTTCGTCTTCGCAAGATAATCGCCATGGAGTCTGGATATCAACTATACTTAACTATCCTAGACCGAGACTTAGTCATAAGTAAACTATAAATCAAGATGCATAGTTTTGATCACTAATATTGACAAACATGCTTGAGATATCAATGCATGCGAGTTCGACCGAGCAATGCTCTAACATCATCGACTGGCATCTGCATTTGTTACACACTGAACACCCTTTTTAAGAGGCATTGAAAGATCAATGTTGACATAGAATTTACCTGGGTCACTGCCTTTTGAAATGTCATCCTTAGCTTCGATCATGTGACTTCACCCATCACCTCTCCCATCTCGGTAACTGAAGATACATTTATGTGTTATGGTAAAAGATATTTTAATTGGATCCAAAATTGTTAGAAACCTCAATGTTTCTCAATGTAGATCATTCCTGGAATGAAATCATGAACCACAAGAAGGTGTTTGTTTACACTCCAAGGCCTTTATTCAATCACTGTGTTCAATGAATCCCACTTGTTGAACTTAAACAACATGATATTAGGTTCAACCGCAACAATCTTCATATCTTCTAGAGCTATAAATGGCCAAGTGAAACCGATCCATTTCTCAACTGTTTGACAACTCATCTTTCCCTGGATAATAATTTTCCCAATAGCAGTGGCCTCTCACTTAGCATCTTCCTCCTCGGTGTTATTGTTATTTTTTTGACAGACCACCACTTCACTAGAGTCACTAAGATCCAAAGTAGCTTGCTTAAACTTATTAGCTAGTTCCATGACTTGACTGGAGTTTCCTTCTTCCATGTTTTGAGTTATTGATTTGACAAGGATTTTTCTGGAGGTTGGGAAAAGTTGGATACGTATACATGTAACAATTAGGGATAAAAAAATCATATAATGACTGAGAAAGATTTTCTAGGCTGTAAATCCTGTAACTAATCGATTTGTTGAGATTTTTGCATTGGTATGGTTTACAGCTTGTGATTGACCAAACTAGAATGAGAATAAATGTGACTTTCCTAATATAACCGAGGAGAGAGGGTTTGAAATTTTGAATTGACAGAAGAGAGGGATTGATTTATGATTTGATGGGACGAACTGACTCGGTACTGTAACTCATTCCACAGAACTCTGAAGATACCTTGAACATCAACACAGGCCATAGGTGAAAGAAAAAGCTTAAAGACATACTATACAAACACAACAATCACAACATACATAATGGAAAATGCCATTGCAGGTAAATCAAACTGTAAACACATCATGGAGAAACTAATAAAAGTTAGCAGTTCATACAGACGAAAATCAAGATATTACAAAAAACATTTACAATCATGGAAAAGATTAATCATTTAAACTAAAAAGAAACCTTATAAATAGACAAATTAAAAGACACGGGGAAGTTAATGATACAGTTTCATTTATGAAACACATTGGTAAATGAAATATATGAAAGAATGAAAATTTTGAAATAAAATACTACTGAGTCAAGAACTCATTGATCGCCCGATTTGCAGAGCTAGGAGGAGAGAAAAGTTTTGATCTGTCTGATTTTGATGAAGTCTGTGGTGTTCGAGAATAACATGGAACGTTAATGTTATTGTTAAAGAGAACAAACATATAATTCGAAGCTGAGACTCAGTAGGGATTTGAAAAAGGGTTTTCCAGAGAAGGATTGATAACGACATTATTAGCGTTGTTTTAGGAGATGAAGATGGTGACAGATTTGTGATTGGTATGATTAATGAATGTCTCGAATAAATGAATGAATGTATGGGTTATTGTGTATGTATCTAATTCTTGCAGGGAATGAGATGCAATCGACTTTACAACATGCTCATATCTCTTCCACCACCAGAAAATGCACACTAGATGCTTGAACGACTAGTTTTAGTTGACAACCTTTTGTGTTGCTCGTATTTCTTATATCAAAAGGGGGTCAGAGATTGATACGGATTTAGGTAGGGAAATGGCAGAGAGAAATCAATAAAGAATTGTTAGAGCACTACTCGGTCAAACTCTCAGGCGTTGCTATCTCAAGCTTGTTGTCAAGTTTAGTTGCCAAAACTATAATTCTTGATTTCTAGTCTACTTATAGCTAAGTCTCGAATTAGGATAGAAAGTGTAGTTGAGCATTAGACTTCACGGTGTTCATCGATTGAAGACGAAGAACTACTAAGGGGAGCTTGTGGAATTTCATCAACAAAAGGTATGTGAAGACTTGAACTCATATATCACTCAAAAGTCTATCTACTCTATCTCCAATTAGAGACAAAATCCGTATAGCTATATATAGACTTCGATTATACACATTTGATATTTCGAGCTGAGTTTAACTCGCTTATATATTTCTCGAAATATGTGTTGGTAAGCTTTCGCTTTAAACAAGTTCATCTTATATTCGTGAAGAAAGTCAAAAGATGATCATGTGAAAATCTCCTTGTAACATCTTAGATGATTTGTGTGAGACAGTCATTTGATGTAGACTTAGAATGTTTCGTATTGATTATTGATCAATTGAAAATTTCTTTGAAGCTAATAGTTTGTGTGAGACAACTATTGTCGTCTTCTAAGAATGTTTCAATGATTGAAATGAGAGTTTAGAACAAATAACCATGATTGGATATATCACAGTATGCGTACTTGTATGCTATTTTGTGCAAGATATTCCAAGTCCGGGAACCATGGTATGCATACCCGTATGCGTACTGGTTGGTTGTTGAAAGTCTGGGAACTAAGTATGCATACCGGTATGCGTACTGGCGTGAGTGTCTAGTTACGGAAATTCAATTGAGTTTTGGAAGGTATGCGTACCCGTTCGCATACTGGCGAACCCAAACTTGGTCCGTCCACTTAGGTATGCGTACCAGTTTGCATACGTGAGTAGGTTATGTTCTAAAATCAGTTTGTTCACGAACTAATACATTTATATAATAAGGAATGCAATCTTTTGCAAACCGTGGCTATAATGCTCATGAATCGATTCGAGTGAATCAAAATCGATTTTGCTTCAACTATGTCTTGCATACTTCTGTGAGAATTTAAATAATTGAACAACTCTAGAACTAGTTTCATTTGAGTCATTTGAACTAGTTATGGTTAAGATGAATAAGGTTGATATGAAAGTGTTCATACGGCTAACTTCTGTTAATTATTGTTGATCCAAAAAGGTGTACAAATTTAGGTATGGTACCATATCTAAATGAAGTCCCTTTTAATTTGTATGTAACAAGCTAAGTTCGATCTAACGGTTGAAAGATATTAGCTTGAGTCTAATCAGGTTTTCATCTAACGGTGAATTTTGAATGCTTTGTTACCAAGGTAATATTGATTGAAAACCCTGATTTGAAGACTATATATATGATAACTCTAGCAACTGGGAAACCTAATCCCCACACCTCCTGAGTCGCAACTCCTTTAACCTTAGGTTTTTCACGAAACCATGTAGGTTCACGAATTGAAGACTTCATTGGGATTGTGAAGCCAGGCCCTACTATTTTCTCTGTAGTTGCGTGTTCTGATCTTGTTATTTTCTATTGTATTGAGTACTATCTTCTCTAAGATTTGCTTGAGATTTATTCTCCGATAGGCAAGACAAAAAGTAGTCAGAAACATCTTCCTATCATCGTTTGTGATTCCACAATATCTTGTTTCCCTACCATACGATTAAGATTATTGTGAGATGATTGATATTTCTAGGTTGTTCTTCGGGAATATAAGTCTAGTATATTAATTGGTTCCTGTTCACCTTGATTTATCCAAAGATGGAACAAAACTCATAGGTATTTATGTGGGAGACAGATTTATCTATTCAATAAACTTTTTTGTGTGAGACAGATTGGTTTATCAAGTCTTTAACTTTGGGTCGTAGCAACTCTTAGTTGTGGGTGAAATCAGCAAAGGGAATCAAGTGCACAGAATCCGGTATGGTTCTAGGGGCGTAAGGAACGCGATTGTACCTTGACCAATGTGAGATTGGTTAGGGCTCAACTACTATAGAGGCTTAATACAGTGTGGTGTTCAAATCTGGACTAGGTCCCGGGGTTTTTCTGCATTTGCGGTTTCCTCGTTAACAAAATTTATGGTGTCTGTGTTATTTCTTTTCCGTATTATATTTTCTATATAATTAAAATATAACAGGTTGTGCGTAAGTTCAATCAATTATGAATCCGACCTTTGGGTTGTTGATTAAATTGATTGACACTTGGATATTGGTTTTTGATACCGTCCAAGTTGTTTCTTATAATAATCAGGCTCATGGATTTCTCTTTGTTTGATTTGCTGATTACATTAAAAAAACAGAGATAACTCTTGGATATACTTTTCTTAAGTTTGAGTCTGACTGTCTAGTTGATTCTCTTGAAAGTATATTAGAGTTAGTCCATACAAATTGCTAAGCAAAATATTGGGTGTGGTTGTTAGACCCCTGCTTTTTCAAGAATGATGGTCCGTTTGATGCCGAAAATGTAAGTAAGTTAGTTTCTGCCGGCATGGATACTGGATCAATGACTGTGTGTCAAAGGCTAAGAGGCAGTGGTGAGTTTGGGTCGAGATAAGGCAAGTTTAGACAACAAATTCAAATAAACTAAGAAATCAATGAAGGGATATTTTACCGATTTCAGATTGGAGTCCTTGGCAAGGGTATAAGTTAATGTATAACATTCATTTCTCCCCTTTCTCATATTTCTTTACTGTCAAGAACAAGAAGATGGAGTTGCAGGTTGAGTTCGAGGAGTTCACGATATATTTAGGACAACGGAGAAGAAATCGTCAGTGAAAGTGATTGCAAGAAGTTGTTGGGGTATTAAAGTTCTACTTTCAGTTTCCCATTCCAGGGTCGTCATGATCTTCATCCCTAAACCTTTACAACTAGTGTAGTATGAACAATCGTCATATTTTGAAAAGCTAAATATTGACGATTAATAACTCCCAGAAAACAAGATTTCTCCTCTCCAATTTTATTGTTGGTCGTCATGGTTTTGTAATAAAAAAGAAGATGACGACTAATAGACAGTCGTCAGTGTGATGAATTTTCGACCATGACGATTGTAAATGCGAAAAAAAAATATTTGGCCAACATGTTTTGTTTCAGTCGAGCATGCCGACAAAATTTAGTCGGCTTCTTTGTTTCAGTTGAGCATGCCGACTAAGTTTGGTCGGCATGCTTTGTTTTAGTGGAGCATGCTGACTTTCAATGACTGAATTCTGAAAGTGTTTAGTCGACGTGTTTTTTTCCAGTCGAGCATGCCAACTTTTCATAATGTGATTTTTGGAAGTGTTGACTTCTTCTGTAATTTGGTGAATAAAACCATTAAACAGCAGTGCAATACCCTTATTAGAGGTGCTTGTCTAGTGTGGTTTCATTTTCGTCACAAAAAAAAAAATCTCAAAAGAATTTTTTTTCCTCAAAAATGTTCCAACAAAAATAATCAATCTAACCAAAACAAGATTTCATAACTTTTAGTTTAACTAATTAATCAAACTAAATTTAATTATACTAAACAAGTTGATTGGTGCTAATCAAACAATAGCAGTTTAGCCATTTAAAAAAATATATATGACTAATGGGTTTTGAGTTTTACCTCGTGATGATCCTATTTTGTGTTATTTGATATACCCCAATCTGACCAGCTGTATGTAAACTTTTTTATTCACACACACTCTTCTGGAAAAGTTTTTAGAAATCCATATTTGTTGAGTGTTATAAATTGAGATTTATCGAAGTAGATTAAAGATGCAACGACAAAAAATCCTCAAAAGAGTATCCATTAAGACATTATGCTTCACCTTGATCAAGATGTCCTAAGGCTTCATTATCTCTCTGTTCCAAGGTTTGAAAAACGGTCATTATTTCCGAAAAAACGGACGTTAAAACGGTCACGCCTATATAGCGTGTCCGTGAAGGTCACCAACACCCGTGTCTATATATTACCGATAAATAGGAAATAACGGTGTTATTTAGACCCATTATAACCGTTTTCACGCACGTTATAATTGTTTTTCTAAAATTGAATTTTACTTTTTTTTCTTCTAAATAACATTTTGACTCAAGTTTTTTAGATCATTTTTCCCGTTTACACGTCAGTTATAAATTTTTTTTAAGAAAAATGTATATAATTTTTTTTTCTTACAATTGTTTGTAATTTTAAATTAAAGATTAAATATTTATAATTAATATTTTAAAAATAAAAGAATTGTTATAGGGTCTACGATCCATGGATGTACGGTCCAACTAGATATATAGGGTTTCCCTTTGTATGTATATAAAGGATAATATAGCTATGCAATAAGGTTCCTCACATCAATAAGAAATCCTTTGCCTCTTTGCCTTTCTCCATTATTCTACTATAAAACGTTATCATGCACGATGCTATACCATGAAGCTATATCGGATTGACTGATTTTTTTTATACACGGATTAAAGTCAAGCTAATGTTGAAATCGCCGGAATAAAATGACCTAAGTTGAATCTACTTTCTCCTATTTTTTAGTTCTTCTTCCCTGTATTTTTTTATTTCGGCACATCCAATATTATCGTGATTTAGTATGTACGCACTAGTTGTTAAATTCGTGGTGAAAATGATTTGACGTACTGTGTGTGTGCCTGATTCGTCATGTATAAGCTACATCTGTGCAAATCCCATAACCAATTGAATGCTTTGATTTTATAATATAATAAGTTGATTGGATTTTATGATGCTTGGATTTTATAATTAGTTGATTGGATTTTATGATGCGTATGTCTCTGGGGCGATAATCTCATAACTAATTGAACCGAGTGATTGGATTTTACAATAGTTTGCGATTGATCTGTATTGAGATTGGGTGTGTCATAACAATCCGTCGCTTGGAATCTCCTGGGAACAAAGGAGAAGTTCCGACGTGGGATAAAAGGACCCGATCCGTTCCAACCCGACCGATCTAGTACCATTCCAACCTGGCCAATCCAGTCCCGTTCCAACCCGGCCGATCCAGTCCCGTTCCAACCCGGCTCCAAGCATGTCCAGTCCCGTTCCTGTAGGCTGTCTATTCCGCCATGTTCTCGTTTTGGATCTTGGGATGTGCACGATCATGCCCGTTACGGATTTCTATATGTATTGGGGGAACCAAATCTTCGTTTTGCATGTGTACTGCATAGTGGGAACTGAAGCTCAGCTTGAGATATGAATTTTCCTTCGGCTTATTTATTTGTTTTTAAGGATATGCCTAGTTCTGTTTTTATTCCCCTTAAGATAAGTCCATATCAAATGAACGTTCAATTTAAATTATGATTGTTGACCTCGTTCATTAAGAATTTTGGTTAATTTTATTTAGTTCTCTTGAATATAATATATTGGCTATAGTTGAATGATGTCTTTTATACAATTGGTTGTACCAACTCGATTCAAATGTATGTATTTGGGGTTTAGAAGTACTTGAGCACACCATTATTGCATACTTGATATTTTCTCCCCAAATTTGAATGTTCCGTGGAATGTAATACACTTGCACGACTATTAAAGAGTTTGTAGTTTCAAAAGATATGTTGCAAATAAAATCACATGTATCCCAATTTTTGTGGAAAAACTCACAAAAGGTGATATGATTCAGAAAATTTCCATTTATCTACTTCATCCATGATACTACCGAACAAGTATATGTTGAAGTATGACAACAAGAGAACTATCTTTAGTAATTTATTCAACTTAAATTAATTGGTTGACATGTGTAGTGAGATTCTCTTGGCCTATTGAGATAAAGAAATTTCTCAAATTAAGCTAAATGTAGCAAAATTGAAAATGGAAATAACCCCAAAGTAATAAGGGTTAGACATAATGACTCGCATAAAGCATGTGAAAAGGGACATATATATCATGAGACAAAGATATATTTTTTCCCAGTAGTAATGACACCAAAGTACATGTATCAGCTGAATATGGGATGAAGCTAAGATGTAATTCTAGCTCCCATCATAAATGAAAGAGTTGGAAATGCACCTGGTCATAGGTGTTTATATATAAAATGTAATGTGTGTATCATAATAGCAACCAATTTTCACATCAACTTTAATGGAAACAAGAACTTTGCCGAGCCAATTGACTATCTTATTCAGTTGAACTAGATCCAATATCTGCACCTATGGAATGAAAACACGAGACATAAATTCTCTAAAGCACTTGAGATATATTGGGTGAAATGTAATATATATTTAGTCTAAAGTACTTGAGTTGAATCCCACTTTTATTACGTAAAGGCCACACCACTTATTAAAACTCTCAATACCCAAATGTCTAACTCATAATTGTTTTTCTTCCACTAGCTTAAGGAATTTAAACTAATTGTTGAACCATTTCCTTATGATGTGACTACGAGGATTGGATTATCGAGCGCAACACTGCTCAAAATTATTTTTTTCAAGATAGAACAAAAACGTCACAAAATCTCTATATGTACCGAGAGATAATCAAACCTTGTTAAATTCCAAAGAAACTCATGCAAATGGATATCATGTGGAACCTGACTGTGATGATTATGTAATTCATTGCATCTTTTATAGTCACTAATGTATTTGGAAGGAAACATACTTTAGAGAGACTAATGAGTCAATTTAGTGAAATGTAAATCATTATAGTATTAATTTGGATTATTGAATCCATATTGACCCTGACGATGAAATGTTGGAAATTGACTCATATAGACTTTGACATAACCATAAAGGCATTTTGGTTGTGACATGATGTTTCGTTTTGAAAGGTCCCATACGTACATCGATGTGTTTGAGTGGACGAGACAACGAGAAAAAGATTGACAAAATGCGGAGTAACGACATATTTCTCAGTAAGTGTTTTCTTAAGTACCAGATGCACAACCCCCTCCTCCCTCCCGTTATGATTTTAAGTAAGAGAGCTTATCACTCATTTTTCAAAGTCTTTAGTAAAACAGGATCGAGACCATCCTAAGATGCAAACGGTAAACAATCCATATTACAGAGATAACAAGGTGAAATTTAGAAAAATATTCATGCAGAATGAAAAAGCGGGGGTCTAACAACCTCACCCAATATTTCGATTAACAATCTGTATGGACAACTCCGAGTGGTTTTCTAGAGAATCAACTAGACTCAATCAATAGAAAATACTCAAGGAGTTATTATCTCAATATCTCAATTTGATTTACTCAAGCAAATGTGATTCGCAAGTCTAATCAAAGAAAGATAACTTGGATGGTACCAAAGACCAATATCCAAGTGTGAATTAATTTAAATCAACAACCAATAAGGTCGGATATTCTAATTGATTGAACAATGCACAACTTGTATTATTTCAATTATATAACAAAATATAATGCGGAAAAGAAATAACATAGATACCGGAATTTTGTTAACGAGGAAACCGCAAATGGAGAAAAACCCCGGGACCTAGTCCAGATTAAACATACATTGTATTAAGCCGCTACAGATACTAGCCTACTCCAAATTAACTTTGGTCTGGTTGAACCCCAATCAATATCACACTGATCCAAGGTACAGTTATGCTCCTACACCTCTGATCCCAGCAGGATACTGCGCACTTGATTCGCTTAGATGATCTCACCCATAACCAAGAGTTGCTACGACCCAAAGTAGAAGACTTTAACAAACAAATCTGTCTCACACAGAAAAGTCTACAAGATAGATAAATCCGTCTCCCACGAATAAAACTATGAGTTTTGTTCCGTATTTTGATAAATCAAGGTGAACAGGAGCCAATCAATAAAACCAGACTAATATTCCCGAAGAACAACTCAGTTTTATCAATCACCTCGCAATAGTCTTAATCTACGCAACGAAAAAAGATATTGTGGAATCACAAACGATGAGACGAAGATGTTTGTGATTACTTTTATATCTTGCCTATCGGAGATAGAAATCTCAAGCCAATTATTACAATTGTAGTCGTACGATAGAAACAACAAGATCAGATAACAAAACTACAAAAAAAGTATTATCGGTCTGGCTTCACAATCCCAATGAAGTCTTTAAGTCGTTAACCTGGTTTTAGAAGAAGAAAACCAAAGGTTAAAGGAGAATCGACTCTAGCTTAGCAAACTAGTATCACACAGAATGTGTGGGGATTAGGTTTCCCAGTTGCTAGAGTTCTCCCTTATATAATCTTTCAAATCAGGGTTTGCAATCAATGTTAGATTAGTAACAAAGCATTCAATATTCACCGTTAGATGAAAACCTGATTAGATACAAGCTAACATCTTTCAACTGTTAGATCGAAAACTTAGCTTGCCATACACACATGTACTTGACGATTTTGGGTTTGTGTAACCGTACCCAAACGTGTACAATAGTTGGTTCAATACTAGTCAACCAAATGATAACTTTCATATCAACCATATTCTTCTTCACCATAACTAGCCCAAATGACTCAAATGAACTAGTTAGAGAGTTGTTCAATTGATATGAGATTTTATGTACTACGCACGAAATAATTGAAGCAAAAACGATGTGATTCACTCAAATCGATTCATGAACTATAAAGCCACGGTTTGCAATAACATTCCTTAGATAAGTTTACGAACATCGTTTTTAGACATAACCACTCAAGTTCGCGGACTGGGTTCGCGGACTCAAGTTAACCGGTTGGAGTTCACAAACTCCAGCAGAAATTCTCGGGTTCGAGAACTTCCGTCAGTTCGCGGACTGAAACTGAGCTACAACTCCATCAGAAATTCTCGGGTTCGAGAACTACGCACGTTCGCGGACTGAGTTCGCGGACTGGGTTGACTGCTCAATTTCCGATTTTCACTTGATCAACAAAGTTCGCAAACTTCGGTTCAAGTGCTAAGGACTTATATATATTGTCTAAACTTTCATTTCAACCATTGAAACATTATCAGAGGACGTCATATAGTTGCTATTCACAAACTAGTTTTCGTCAGAGCAATTTCCAAAGTAATTGAAACATAACATGACTTTCGTCACTAGGCAAAGATGAACTTGGCTAAAGCGAAAGCTTTACCAATATACATTTCGAGAAATAGATAAACGAGATATACTCAGCTCGAAATTTCACTTGTGTATATTCTTAGTATATATAGTAATACGACTTTTGTCTCAAGATAGGAGATAGAGTAAATAGACTTTTGAGTGATAGATAAGTTCAAGTCTCCACATACCTTTTAGTCGATGAAGATCCATTGGTTCCTTGAGTAGTCATTCGTCTTGTATGATGATTTCCATGGAGTTCTTGAGCTCAGCTACACTTTCTATCTTAGTCCGAGACCTTAGCTATAGTAGACTAGAAATCAAGTCTTTATAGTTTTGATCACTAACATTGAAAAACATGCTTGAGATAGCAACTCATGCGAGTTCGACCGATCAATTCTCTAACATAGAATGCGGACCATTAAAGTGACTTATGGCTCTGGTGAATGTTTTGACATTTTGGACTAGTTATAGTTCCCAATAAATTTGCGTTTAAAAACTCCTAGCACATATTACACAATACAAAGTGCAAAGGCTCACCACCCTTATTAATGCTAGAGAATTTACATAAAAATGACTTGATGAATATTACATGTTTAATATGATCAATATAGAGCATCTTATACCCAATGGTCTCGCAGAGGCTACCATCAAAGGTTACAGATGGTGCCTAAGGAATAAGTTATGCGTACTAACCTATCTTTTATTGCTTTGGGGACATGAAATATTACACGCATCTTACTTAATTCTTTTTTAGAACCCAATATTAGTCAACCTTTTCTGCATACCAGTTGGTAACTGGATTTAATCCTGGCATTCGTGTTCTTACGCATTTTTGGTTGCACTATATATGTGCCATTACGACTCCACATCGTACTATGATGGGTCTTCAAAAATGTTAAGTAGTAATGTTGGAAATGGGTTCCCAACAATTATCCGCATTTAAAACTTTTGGCAGGAGATCTCTTACCACTAGATTTGTGGATTATCACTTTAATGAGACAGTCTTCCCATTGTTAGGGGGAGATAAGAAAAAGTATTTTCTAAGGGAACGACAAGAATTGTCGTGATGTGTTCTCGCTGTGTCTCATATTGATTATTGTATTTGACAAATGTAAATGTGAAGTGAAAAAGAATATTCGATTTTCAGAATGTACACTAATGTTGCTAAATTGATGAGATCACACATACCAGCTGCAAACCTACCTGCAAAGTTACAAATCCTCAATACAGGATAATACACCTTAGACTAAGGTGTTGCAACTACACTCAATCGAAGTGTGGTTGAGGACGTGGCTCCATAAAGGAAGTTAGAGAGATCACTTGGTTCGATCAATCCTCACCGAGAAAGGAAGTAGGTGAGTAAGGCACAACTTATTTATTTCATTAGAAATCATCTCATAACATTGTCTCTGAATATGTCTATGAATCAAATTGGAGGACGCTCTGAAGTTTTAAATGATTCTAGAGAACAATGAAATCCTGACGGATTATGAGAATGCATATGAGTCAATGGAAGGATCATGCGTGCACAATGATGATATAATCCATAAATAGTTTCTCCAGAAGTAGAGCATAATGAGATCGAACCATGCTTTATTTTTATTAATTTCAAATAAATAGCATATTTGTCCTACGCAATCCAGGTAGAACTTAGTTCTTTTACAAATATACGGGTATTTGGTGTGGTAATGCTAACCAACCTAGTGTAAAGCCTGTGGGACATATGTGGTTATTTGTCACAAAGTGTAGTGAGAAGAATGAGGTCTTAAAAATATAAAGAATCACCTTGTGACGCGAGTTTTCTCACAAACCCCTGGATCACTTACTCTTTTGAACATCATAATGTTTAGTCAATTAATTTGCTTAGTAGTTTCAAAAGAACTTGAAACATAGTATATGTGGTTATATCTCTGGAGATTTAGACTCAAAGATATTTGCAAAAGTGCATGATGGCCTTTTGCTTCCCAATTCTAATGACTCTAAACCACGGAGTGTGTTTGCAGTTACACTGAAACGCTCACTTATTGATTTAAATAATCATGCAGATGTGGTATACCCGTCTAAGTGATTATTTGATGGGAAGGGATAAACAAGTAAGGTTTCGTGCCATGCGTATTAAATAAGTTCCTGATTCAGAATTTGTAGGACCAGAATATCACTACAACTATGTTCACGCGGGATTAACAACACTTCTGCAAGCATCATCGCAAGCTCTCCAACAACACTTTGCGAGAGTCAGAGAATAATACAAAGAATGACGTAATAGACAACGACAGCATAAAACATGAGAAAGATGTGAAGATTTTGTAGTTAGAGAGAATGCTCGCGAGCACAAGGCGGGAGCTCGCGAGAGAAAGGCAGGAAATGAAGATTTTGTGGTTATAAAAGAGTCTCGCGAGCACGATAGAAGATCTCGCGAGCACGACAAAAGAGTCTCGCGAGCACGACAAAAGAGTCTCGCGAGCACGATAGCAGATCTTGCGAGCACAACAAAAGAGTCTCGCGAGCACGATAGCAGAGCCTGCAAGGAGCATATCAGAAATCCTAAAAAATGGGAAAGATGAGTTGAATATGAGATGTCACCCACTATGAAGATACCTATATAAAGAAAAGAGCAGGAGAGAGAAAGAGAGAGACAATTTTAGAAGAGAGAGATATTTTGCAGAGAAATATGAGGAGAGAGAATGTATTTTTCTTTATCATCTTTTTCCCCAAAACTAGATTTGAAACTCCATTAATGGATATTATCAATGTAAATCAAATGTAAACTTAAATGATTATAGTGAAGAATCATGGATGTAGATCATATTGATCGAACCATGTAAAAAATCTTGGTGTCCGTTTATAATTTTAGCAATTTTACTACCATTTTTATATGTAGATCTAGAAATTAATATCAAGATATGATAAGGGGTGTATTGTAGGATTTCCTGCAACTACATTTTGGCGCTAGAAACACTACCTGCTATTTGATAGATTGAAGAAGTTCAAAGAAATTAGCTACCGGGAGAGTTAGAATTCGTGGGATCTAAAAGTTTTGAGAGGAAAAGTGGAAATTTCAATGGAGAAATTGTGTCTTCAAGCAAACACCAACAACACAGTGAAAGAAAGTTAAAGAAAAAGACGAAGATGCAAATCTACGTCAAAAGGATGAATTTCTACATCAACAGAGTCTACATCAACTATGAGTTTAAAAAGGACAAATCCCTTACTATTCTATCTTGTTTTATGCTTGATTGTTTATATCCGGAATTTTGGGAAAAAATAATTTGATTATTAAGTTTTGCTCTTCACGAAACAAACGTCAGAAATAAGCTTTGTTTTTCATAGAAAATTGATTCTCAATTGTAATCTTACATCAAAACGAGTTCTGTTCAAAGATTTGCATCATCTAAATTTAATTTTCCAAACCTATATGATCGTTTAAAAAAAAATTACACAAAACGTATGAAAAAAATTTGGCCATGCGAATTTCAATTTTTTTAGATTGTGCGAATTTCTCGAATTTCAGAGCATCAAAAAATTTCGTTCTTTTTAGGTTATGTGATTTTAAAAATAACATTGATGATTATCCTTGTTTTCAATTTTATGAAGTTGATATTAAACTTGCATTACTCATGGTGATTGCTCGCAGGGAATGAACTCTCGTAATAAAGAAAGATAAAATTGCATGACTAGAAAAGAAAATAGAAAGGGACAAGGAGAAAGCTTATACAAAGGACAACTAAAAAGAGTAAGTCATGTGAATCTCGCCACTCTTTCACAAGTTGAAGACAGTACAGTTGGTCAAACCAGAAGCGTACAAGTTTAAGGTCGCGGGATCGATTCTTCCTAACTGCGATATTTTCGCATATTTTTGATGAAATACTAAGGACAAATAAAAGAACAAGTGATAAGTGTTATGCGAAGATATCGCAAAGAAATATTAGAACAGCTGGTTCAAGGTTCAAAGAACAAACAAGAGGTCACGGGTTCGAATTCTCAGAGATTCATATTTTTTATTTTCTTCTCATTTTTATTGGCGAGTAAAAGAATAAGGAAATAAGTTCTGCGATAGTCTCGCAAAGAGGTTCTTGAACAGATGATCCAGAGAACAGTATGGGAGATTGTAGTCACAGGTTCGAATTTGCCTGCAAGCATAATTTTCTTCTTTTTACAGAGGGTGAAAAAATAGATAATCTCTCAGCATTGTTTCATTATTTCGCAAGCAAAAGGTAGCACAGTTGGTGATCTGCGAAGATTAATGAGTTCATGGTCGCGAGTTCAAGTCCCAACACATGCATATTTTTTCGCGAAATCCTTGATAATTTCGCAGGTATATTTCACACAGAAGAGAGTTCATGATAATTTCGCAGAGAAATCTCACAAGCAAGAGAACTAGCACAGTTGGTTGAGAGGCTTGAATGAAAGCAGCAGATCGCAGGATCAATTCTTGCTTCTCGCAAGTTTATTTTTGTTATGTGAAATTCGCAAGTCAACCTTTGATTATTTCGCAGATAAATTTCGCAAGAAAGAGAACAAGCACAGTTGGTTGGGAGGCATGAATGCACGCATCAGATCGCGGGATCAATTCTTGCTTCTCGCAAGTTTATTTTTAATATGCGAAATTTCTACATAATTGTCTCTCGAACAGTTAAACTTTGATTACATCGCAAAATATTTGATTAATTCTCAAGAGAGGGCTAGCACAGTTGGTTTGTTGCGAGAAAATGCAAGAGGCAGGTCAAGGGTTCAAGTCTCATCTCTCACTCTTCTTTTTGCTGCGAGACGTTCAGACAACTCACATAAAAGCTAAGTACCCTTTCCTAGAACAGTTTACTTACCGCAAGTAAAGATTTTTGATTTAAATTACAAAAAATGACACAATAGCAAGATTTCAAAGATTTTAAAATATTAAAAAAGGTGAAATCATCGCAAAAAATTTATAGATCTCAAAAAAATTCAAAACATTTCAAAAAGCGAAATTATCGCAAAAATTTCTAAGATTTCAAAACATTTCAAAGATTTTTGATTTATTTTACAAAAAGCGATACAATCGCAAGACTTCAAAATTTCAACAAACCGAGAAAATTCGATTTATATATTTCTTTAGAATATTTCTTTTATAGAAAAAGATTTTTGATTTAACAATGCGATACAATCGCAAGATTTCAAATACGATTTCTAAGATTTCTCTAGAATATTACTTTTACAGAAAAATATTTTTGATTTAACAACGCGATACAATCGCAAGATTTCGAAGAAGATTTCTAAGATTTCAAAAGATTTTAAAGATTATTTACTTCAAATATGATTATGAGAATGAAAGAAGAAATGACAGAAATGAAATGAAAGAAGAAATGACAGAAATGAAAGAATGAAGAAACGCGAATACAATTTCGCGAGAAACGCGCATACAATTTTGCAGAGATTAATAGAACGGGATGAATCTTTATGGCGTGCACCCTAGTTCGCGGATAAAATTTCGCAAGAGGCAAATGTAAGACCTAATAGTGCGTCATATAAGGGGGTATCTCTTTGCGTGACTCAGGGATAAGGTTATACCGCTGCTGGAACCTGAGTCATGAAGATGTTGGGGTTAAAGAAAACCTATCCAGGAGAGGTACCTTGGATTTCCAACTATATAAGGTTATACCCTGGTTGGATGACCGAGGGTCTCTTCTAAGAAGTGCAGAGTATGACCAAGGCGCCGAGGTACACGGTTGAGCCAAGAGTGCCCGGGACGGACGAACCTACCCTGGCCATTCTTGGTAAGTCTTGGCTACGATGCACTTGGCCCGAAGAAAACCCCACTTAGGGTGCAGTCTTGTAACTATAAGCCATATAGGCATAAAGGACAAGAGGCTGCGAAAACAACTGGTTGTTGGTAAATCCGGATGGGAGGAGCTAGTCTTGTATGGCCGATGTGCCCTCCTTGAAGGGGAAACCAGGGGGAAGATAAGGGCGGCACCCTCCATTAGGGAGCTAATAAGTGTCTAAAGACGACAATGTCATGGGGCTTTATGATCGCAAGAACATTTAGGCCTGTCATATCGCGTGAAAAAAATTATACAGAGGCAACAAGCCATAAGAGAAAAAGTTAAGATGATATCAATGGGTTTTTACATGAAAATGTAAAGACGTCCTGCGATTTCATCACAAGACGGAAATATCATGAGGCTTTGATCTCGCGAGGGAACTTAGACTTGTCATATTGTCGCAATACAATCAAAGAATAAAGATAAGGCAAGATCAATGGGTCAATACATGCAAATGTAAAGACGTCCTGCGATTTTGTCGCAAAAAGAAAAATTGGCAAAATAAGACCTTTAACTAGGAAGGCACAATAAGACCAATAGAATAATCTCAAACATTAATTATTTTCTTTTAAGAATGCAGGACAGATTTGTTCATCACAAGAGAGAAAGAAAGTACTATTCAGAATATTTCAGAAATACTATTCAGAATCTTTCATAAATACTATTCAGAATTTCTCAGAAGTATTATTCAGAGTTTCTCAAGAGGATTATCTACAATCTCGCAGCACTATTCATAATCTCGCAGCACTATTCATCAGCTCACGGCACTATTTCAGGAGCACTATACATGATTTCGCAGGGTTATTCAGAAACTTGCAGACACATTCAGAAACTCGCAGATACATTTATAATCTTGCAGACACATTCAGAAACTTGTAAACTCATTCAGCACCTCGCAAACTATTCCAGAATTTCGCAGGAAATGTGATTATTTCGCAGAATATGATTATTTTATCGCATGAGGCAGAGGCAAGATAAGAATAAAGAAACAATTCGTTCATTTAACATTTTCTCAAGGATTCTACCTCCATAGATAAAGAACAGAGGAAACTATGGATTACCAAGAAAACATTTTATTTTCTTTATCTTCTCGGCAAGAATCATTTCCAAAATGGACAGGGATTTTCACCAAAAATGAAGTAATAATTTCGCATGAATAGAGGCAATACTTATGATTTTCATTCAAGGACGGATACTTCTTATATTTTTAGGATTGAGTACTTCTTATATTTCTTCAAGGATACTTCATACTTCAAATACTTCAAGAGTTAATACTTCTTATTTACTTAGCAGAGATATGGAACTTCACAAAAGAATAGAGGCAAGTACGTACTTTTCGAGTCTAGTATTCTTTCGCTCGTTCCTTCATCAACAAAGATCAAAGACTACTACAACAACAGATTTTTTCTTAACGATTATTTTTCAAGCAATATTCAAGAAAAAAGAGGCAAGATGTAGGACCAGAATATCGCTACAACTATGTTCACGCGGGATTAACAACACTTCTGCGAGCATCATCGCAAGCTCTCCAACAACACTTTGCGAGAGTCAGAGAATAATACAAAGAATGTCGAAATAGACAACGACAACATAAAACATGAGAAAGATGTGAAGATTTTGTAGTTAGAGAGAATGCTCGCGAGCACAAGGTGGGATCTCGCGAGAGCAAGGCAGGAAATGAAGATTTTGTGGTTATAAAAGAGTCTCGTGAGCACGATAGCAGATCTCACGAGCACGACAAAAGAGTCTCGCGAGCACGATAGCAGATCTCGCGAGCACGACAAAAGAGTCTCGCGAGCACGATAGCAGAGCCTGCAAGGAGCATAGAAGAAATCCTAAAAAATGGGAAAGATGAGTTTAATGTGAGCTGTCACCCACTATGAAGATACCTATATAAAGAAAAGAGCAGGAGAGAGAAAGAGAGAGAGACAATTTTAGAAGAGAGAGAGACAATTTTAGAAGAGAAATATGAGGAGAGAGAATGTATTTTTCTTTATCATCTTTTTCCCCAAAACTAGATTTAGAACTCCATTAATGGAGATTATCAATGTAAATCAAATGTAAACTTAAACGATTATAGTGAAGAATCATGGATGTAGATCATATTGATCGAACCATGTAAAAAATCTTGGTGTCCGTTTATAATTTTAGCAATTTTACTACCATTTATATATATAGATCTAGAAATTAATATCAAGATATGATAACAGGTGTGTTGTAGGATTTCCTGCAACTACAGAATTATAACTATCTATGTCTACGGTATGGACATGATAAGTACTCTTAATGGAATAAGAGATCTTACAAGCTATTTAAAATCTGAATTTGAGATGAAAATCCTGGGAAATCTCGATCTTATCTATGTTCTACACTTGAAGACCGAGCTTGTGGTATATTATTCCACCAGTTTTCATATGTCCATTGTCAGGCAATTTAATAAGGACGTGCATGCTGCTAGCACTCCCATGATTGGCCGAGTTTCAAATGTACATAAATGACCAATTCGTTTAAAGGAAGATGACGAAGTTGGTTCAGGAGATGAACTTTCCTTATCTAAGTATAATAGACGCATTATTGTACTTAGCATAATGTACTCGACCAAATGTTACATCCTCAATGAACTTGTTAGCTAGATATAGCTCAGCGCCAACTCAACGTCATTGGAATGGTATAGTGAATGTAATCATGTGCTTAAAAGTAACCATTGACATAAATTTGTTTTATCCATGCAAATACATAAAAAGGAATGCTAACAAAAGTGCAATCCAAAGGTTGTTGATTATAAAGGAACAATAATCTCTTCTCCAACAAAAGTAATCAGGGGAGATATGATAGACTATTTTTCTAGGTCATTACTGATATTCAGTTTCAAAAAGTACATAACTAAAGGAACAGTCTAGAACAACTCTGAAAGTAATCAGGGGGAGGATCCAAGGATATGATGTCGACATAATTTACTTCGAAATTGAGGTTATATTGTACTCTTTTTCCCTTCGATCGAGAATAGTTTTTCCCAAAAGGTTTTGTTACTCGACAAGGTTTTCTAGCGAGATAATATTAAAAGCATAAAGTATGTTGAACGTCGAAGACATAAAGATCGCGTTGATGTTATTGAAAATATACGAATCAAAGAAATAAAACACGATAGTCCGTTATGCAATGTAACTCCAGAATCAACAACATGGTTCTATAAACATCCAAGTCACCAAATTAGAGTGTGATAAATTCCTTTTGACTGAATTAGACTAATAAAAATTGTCTGACATCAAGGGGGGAGCATCTAATGGTGTGTTGAACTCATTTCCTTCACCGAGGTTTATTTTTACCGCAGGGTTTTGTTGCTCGGAAAGGTTTTTAATGAGACAACAACAAACACCGGGAAGTAATTTCCCAACTAAGGCTATTGTCTTTCCCACAAGGATTTTCTGCCTTAGGAGTTGTGAAGAAACTAGGAAACTTCAACGGAACAAAGTGATCATCTGCAACAGATAACCTTTACTTTCATCTATCACGTTGTACTCCTTTCCCTTCGTCAAAGTTTTATCCAACTGGGTTTTCCTTGTCAAGGTTTTAATGAGGCAACATATTCGAGTCCAACTATGTTCTAAGTTTGCTTAATGTTGTACTCTTTTTCATTAGTTCAGGTTTTGTCCCTATGGGTTTCCCTGGAGAAGTTTTAACGAGGCAATTAATGTAGACTCGTCGATCGTTGAAGATCGTATTGCATGTGATGAACTATATGTAAAGTACGAGACAAAATGTGAAGTACTACATGTGAAGAGTTGGACCAAGGTTTTACCCCACTGGGTTTTTCCTTGTCAAATATTTAGTAATTAAGGCAATTGATTTCGGCACAAGTCATCAAGGATATAACGACATTTAAAGACTTACATTAGAAGCATTATATGTGAAGCACTACATACGAAGTTCTATTGGACCGCACAAGGGGGAGTGTTATAGGGTCTACGACCTATGGATGTACAGTCCAACTAGATATATAGGGTTTCCCTTTATATGTATATAAAGGATAATATAGAATACAAAATTGGGGGATATTGAATCTAATTGGGGGATATTGATTACTTCCCCCAACCCACAGTTTCTGTTAAGGGGTGACCATTTGGTATGAAAGTACTAAAATACCCTTTGGTTAATTAAAATTGTTTATGAAAAGACTGTTATACCCTTTCCCTTAAAACATAAATTCTAAAAACCAAATACATATCCCCCATTCTTCACAATCTGTTCCGGCACTTAGGGTTAGGTTTCGAAAAAAAATAATCTTTCATCTTCTTCTTCATCGTTCTTCGTCGATTAACCTACCTGAATCATAACAATGCCTCCACGAAGAGACCAAATGCCCCATCTAACTTAAAATCAATTGGTGAAGAGAAATTAAAACAAATACTTGCTAAGATTGCTCAAGAGCAAGAAGAAGAAGAAGCAGCGAACTCAGACAATCAACCGCTCGCAAAGATGGCTTCTGTGAGAAGGTAAGTGATTTTGAACTCCTCTATGAGTGTTTAAATCGACTTATAGCAATGGGTTTAGGTTAGAATTGCTAAACCTAAACGAAAAAGTTGAGTTTCAGTAGATTCCGTCATTGAATTGTGTATGAATACTATGCCGGTTTTAAGATACGACATTCAATCTAGGATGAAGTCAGTGCTGGTATTAAGTTGTGGCTTAGATGTTAGCATGAATGCAATGCCATTTCCAAACCCTAAAACTTAATGTTATGTACCGGCATAAAAATTATGTTGAATACTATGCCGGTATTAGATTACGGCATTCCTTATTGATAATTCATGTATGCCGGTAGTGGACTTAAAACTTATAGGAACATCTATGATTTTGTCACTAGTTCCGGCATATATTTTCGGTAGCATTGTATGCTGGTACTAAGCTACAGCATGGAATCCATTAATTTCGATAGTCCAGGTAGTAATCTTTTGGTGTCCAGGAGAATTGCATATGACTACCGGCATTGTCGATAGTTAATGGTCACTGCCAGAACACTGTACCAGCAGGTTATATTTACTTAGTGTTTATGCCGGGAGACATGTACCGACGTGGTTTTTTTAAGCGAGTCTATGCCGGTACTAGTACTAAAAATGAGATGTCTTATATTCATTTCGTGTGCTTATGATATAGGTCAAAATCCAAGGAAGCTAACAAAAGAAAAACTAAAAATGCTGTCACTAATAGTAGGAGGAATGACGGTCTTGATACTCCTCAGTCTCTGACTCCTCGAGGGAAAGATAGAGGTCGGAAGAAGCGTTTTTTGGGCTGATACAAGAGGGATAATTTGGGAGAGTGGTGGTGACCGTAATCGACTTGTAATCCACGGACCTACTGCAACAGTTGAGCAAGATGAAGAGGAAATTGAGGAGTAAGATAATGAAGTTGATCCAAGTCAATTAGAAAGCCAAAGCGAAGTTTGGTGGTCCGAGTCAACAACCGACACTAGGCAAAGCCAAAGGCAAGGGCAAAGTAAAAGTTAAAGGTGAGCACCTTCCTCATGTTGATGACATGATACCTGAGCTTGATTGTGGTAGAATTTGGGGTGAAGCTCATGATCCGATAGTTTTATTTAGCTACATGCACTCATGGGATCGTACTATCTATCAAACCTATGTTAGAATTTTTTAATCTTGTGCATATGTATTCTTGTGTATTTATGTAAAATATTTTAACCGTACTATATCCTAATTGTAGGATCACAAGAAGGCTTTCCAAGATGTTGTGTTTGACCCATATAGGAATGCCAGAGGTGTTTGCTTTGAAAGGCGTGACAATGTTTCATTTTACAACAGACCGTTATTTCATCCAAAGGATTTGTTATGCACAACCCTCACTGTGTTATGCGCCAGCTTGGGTACAAGCAGAAAGATCTTACAGATACATCTTATCATAAATTCTCTCATGACTTTCCTCAATGCCAATCAAATGAGAACAATACTATGGTAGTTTACAAGCCAAGTCCAATTCTTGCACATTGGAGTGAAAGGTTAGAAAAGGGACTTGTTTTTAATAGGGTTGGTTAGGAATTGGCGGATAAAGGTTATGAGATAGAACCAACGTTTATCAGAGGTCATTGGAAGTACTCGCATACTTATATTGCACGCCCGGATTCCATCGATGTTCCTCCACAAATAGCACATCCATCCACAACTACGGATGAACTTACTATACCCGGACTAAATAAGATCCTTATGTTGTTGGTACGTACGTCATGTTCATTTCCTATTCTTTTATTCTACATCTATGAACTTATGTAGGTCTACATACTAACAACATGTTTAAAAATATGACAATAGCGTCAACGGATAGGAAAGTTAGGAAAGTTCTTTAAGAAAAGGAACAAGAAAAGAGAGGTGTTTACCCATAAAGAATTGGAGAAAGTCGAGCAAATGATAGACAAAATTGAAGATCCAGAGGCAAAAGAATTGTGGGACGAAAAGAAGAAGAGGGTACACAAGAAGCCAAGGACCGAGTGATCGTGTGTTTCTTGAACAATCTAGTATTGGTTTATGTTTGTTTATGTTTAGGTCTTGAACAATCTAGTGTTGGTTTATGTCTGTTTATGTTTATGTTTATGTCTTGAACAATGTGGTATTGGTTTATGTCTGTTTATGTTTATGTCTTGAACAATGTGGTATTGGTTTATGTCTGTTTATGTTTATGTCTTGAACAATCTGCGTGTCTTGCTAAACTCTTTGGTTGATTTGGTTTATGTTTAACTTGTTTTCGGTTTGGAATCTCTTAACTTTGGAGTTAGTTTTTTTATACAATCTAGTTTTGTTATTAGATTTATTATGTTGACAAACCGGTGTCAAATTAACCCTTTCATCGAGTTTGAATGTTCTTTGAATGCGCCAATAACACATGAATTTATAAGTGTGTATAAGGTACCGGCATTGTGTAGGAGAGAAAAAGAGTGTCGGCACTCTAAATCTTCCAAACACAAAAAAAAAAAAAAAATTCGGCAGGGAATTTAATTTGGATACGATGCCGGTAGTCAGTAATTTGCAAATGTAATTTTTTTTTGTCAGACTTCCTACACAGTTTGTAGTATACCATCAATGCCAGCATATTGACTCATTTAACTAGATGTTTTTTCTAAATTACCGGCATAATTTTAACAGTTAGATCTACGCCGGCACAACACTTCCGGCATGGTAATGATGGTACATAAAAAGGCCGACATAGGTATCAAATATGGTTTAATGTTTACAATTCACACTTCAAAAAAACTAAATGTTGAGTATTAGTGAACCACATATATCCAAATTACTCATCATCGCCTCCACACGTATGAAGTTGAATCTTCTTTTGTTGGAGAGGTTTTTTTTATAGAGCCAACGCATCCCAAAATTGATGATTCTGCTCATACAATGCCATCCATCCCTTCCAGATATTGGGATCTAGATCCTTATTTTTAATCATCCCACAGACATGTGGCAATGAACAATTTTCTTTCAGTTTTAGAATAATGAAATGATTACCTTTCACGAATGCCAAAACAACTCTTCTCTTATTAAGGGATCCTTCGCATTTTTACCACTTTGGTGTAAATGTTACTTCTACGGTGGGGGTAAAATAATGAACAACACAATTAAATGCATCCTCCACTATATGCCCACAAAGCGGCATTCTCATCCATTATTGAGTAGGAAGGAACTTCATCTCCTGCTCGGGACCTAACACTTGAGCATACGTATCATCAAACCCTTCTTCATCACCAACCAATTGCTCATAAAAGATCCTCTTTATCATAAGTTGTTCGGCCATCCACTTTCTAGCATATCGGCATGGTGTCATCCCTTTACCAACCGCCATCTCAAAGAGACCGAATTGTTCGGTCACGGCATGATAGCCACAATTTCTATCTCCATCGACATCATCTGTATATACAATATACTTGCGAATAACCTCAGGAAGTTAGTCTATGTAAGACTATATCTTGGTATGATAATTTCTAATGGTCGTACCTGTTTTTCGCTCCTTATATATCTTTATATAACCCTTTTGATGCTTAATTATATCTAATCCATCCCCTGCAATCCCTATGCTTCCAGTGTCTTCCGTATGTGATGGGAGTCCGTACTTCCTTGGCCTACCCCTACGCTTTTGAACCAAAAAAACATCAACTTCGATGGGGCCTATGGAGTTGTCACCCTCGTGTTGTTGTTGACTAGATATGGGTCCCTTATCTTTGCTATCACTTATTTTTGGTGTGGATTGGGAATTTTCACCTTCATGTAGTTGACTTGATGTAGGTTCCTTATTTGGCCTTCCGTTTTTGTTTGGCACCGCCACCTAGTCACCTTGTTGTTCTTGGTAGCTCAATGTTGGTATATTTCGCGGCTTACCCTTTTGTTTAGAACCTCCGCTACATCAACTATGGGTGTGGCTTCGGAATTCTCACCTTGTTGTTCTTGGTAGCTCAATGTTGGTACATTTCGCGGCCTACCCCTTATCTTTGGAACCTCCGCTATATCAACTATGGGTGTGGCTTCGGAATGCTCACCTTGTTGTTCTTGGTAGCTCAATGTTGGTACATTTCGCGGCCTACCCTTTTATTCGGAACCTCTGCTACATCGACTATGGGTGTGGCTTCAGAATTCTCACCTTGTTGTTCTTGGTAGCTCAATGTTGGTACCTTTGGCTGCCTACCCCTTTTTTTTGGAACCTCCAATCCACCGGCTTTTGGTGTGGATACAGATTCTGTATTTTGATGTTCACTTGATAGTGTTTCCTTCCTCGACCTCCCCATTTTGTTTGGAACAGGCGCTTCCGCGAACCTTGATTCTGAAATCTCACTTGCAGATATATCTCGTTTCTTACTTGCCGCGAGTTCTTCTTCACGTTGAGTCATTTTTTTCATTTTTTTTACTTTGTTTTCTCCTTGACGTTTTAGTTTGAGGTCTACCTATCAGATCTCCCTTTGTTAGCTCTTCACTTTGTGTGATCTATGGGCGAGTAATTAGCCTTAGTTGGCTCAACAAGACTTGTCGGCTTATCGAGTTTCCACATGAGTAAGCTTCGTAGAATTCCTTTGCTTCTTTCGTATCTCATGGTGATTGTCCTGGATCTTCCGTAGGGGGAGGGTCAAAAGATAGTTGTTTCCAAAACGGATCAATAACCTCAATAGGTGTCACCTCTTCATACTTTACAATCATATGACGACACGGAATCCCCAATGAAGACATGTCGGGATAAATACACACATCACCCGGTTTTCCGTAATTTTTCTCATATTCCATTTGTCTCATCATATGTTTTATTTCCCAATGAGAGATGTTGAATTCTATTCCTTGGAGCAACTTACCATATTTAAAAAATTGAGTCATCCTTTCCATTGAGCTTTTCTCAAAAGCCTCCTTGATCCTATTTATATCACTGTTAAAGTATTGCTTCATTGCCTCGGTGACCGTAACCACGTTGCCTTGACCAGACTGGATGAGATCTTTAAATTGCCCATGAGCGGACTCCGCTGCACTAATTGCTTCAGTTTTGAAACGTCTATACCGGTTTGTCCATGCACGCACAAATTTTTCCTTGAACTAATCCAACCATTGAGTCCGACAATACCAGATGGCGGTTGGATAAACTTCGTTCCAATCGGCAATAAACTTCTCTAATCTATTTTCGTACATAACCTCGGTAAGAGACCAATAAACTTTCTCCCAATCTCTTATAAATTCCAACCACTTTTTATGATTTTCCGCATGTTCTTTGTCCACTCGCTCTTTTATCTTGCCTCTCTCATCATCTTCTTCTTCGGGGGATAGTTTGTTCTTGTGAACATATTCTTTTAGTTGATGTATCATTTTCTTCTTAATATCCGCCTTGGTGGGTTCAAACAAGGCATGACAAGTTTTTATAATATTTTGACGTAAATGATATGTGCATAGGAAATTTTGCGCACCCGGGAAGACGTCAGATAGTGCATTCATTAAGCCGTCATCTTGATCGGTTATGATGACCCTTGGAAGATTATTTTCTAGGAAAAATAATTCCAATTGTCGTAATGCCCAATGATAATTATAGTCCCTCTCATTTTCCATTAAACACCAACCCAATGTGAATGTTACCTTGTCCGATGTTTGCCCCACGATATTCAACAGTGGCATATTGTATTTGTTTGTCTCGTAAGTGCAATCCATCAAAAGAACACCACAACATGTATTTGCCAATTGTGAAAGCAAAGGATGCGAAATATTTGAAGGGGCTTGTTGTCCGGCCCTCTTTTAATGATACGCGTGTAGTTGTGATCACAAACTATATTCTCAAATTCTTGCATAACGGTCATCCCTTCCCATTCCACCCTTCTAATAGTTGTTTGTGCGCTATAAATTGTACTTATAGAAGACACGTTCGTCTTATCCTTTTCCTTTAATCCTCTGATAATTTGTCTCGGTTTGATAAATGCTTTGCTCAATCTCTTTACATCCTCGAATTCATGAGGTTTTAGCTTCGCAACTAGGGAGTGACCAACAAAATCTTTCGGATCCCGGTGGTTATGACAACCGAACCAAACCGCACAAACCCATTCCTTGTTCATGTCAGTTAGATGGAATAAAAGCTTAAAGGGGCAATTATCCTTCCTTTTACGAGTCTTGTATACCTTATTAGTCTTCTTTGGATATTCATAACCCTTTTTCTTGTGGTTATTCTTCTCCTTGTACTGCCCACTTCTCTCGCAAACCATCTCAAAACGAGTATTTGAACGTTGGATATTCCTCACCAACACACACATGTTCTTAAGAGCCGTCTCTTTAGCCCAAGAAATTGCTTCATTTGGATCTTTTATTCCCTACACAAGGACACCAATGGGAGATTAGAAGGTTCATTACAAGCAATCCATTATTAAGGTCAAGATAGTAGGTGAAAAGTATTCTTTGCTAACATACCAGAGGCATTTTATAGTATTCCGACGTGTCCTGACCAATAGGTTTTGCATTTGTTGGATCAATATATGTCACCACCTAAATATCGAATGAAAATTAGTTCCAAAAAAAATTAAAATCTATGCCGGAACGGTTATCGACCTATGTCCCGGCATGGTCTAACTAAAAAAAAACTGAAGTCAAAAATTTTAAACCTATTCCGGCATACATATTTCATTTGAAATAAATGCCAGAAACATAGGTGTCGGCTTGCTCGTTATCTATGGTTCTACGTCGGTACCAGTTTCCGGCGTAAAATATAATTAATATCCTATGCCGGCATTTAGCTTTGGAAAAAACTGCATGTATGTTTTTTTTAAGTAGCGACATAATAAAGTTATAATCGAACAATGTCGTTGGTGGTGCCGACATTATTTTTAACTATAGTTCTACGCCGGTACACGGTTCCGGCGTGGTAATTAATTAAGTTTTCTATGCCGGTGTTTAGCTACGGAAGGCACTGTTTCCTGTATGTTTTTCATGCAGTACAGGCATAGAAAACTTTGAATTTAACCATGCCGGTATCATATTTCGTAGGTAAAAAGTAACTTTTGTACCGGCATAGTTTTTGGTTTGAACGCTATGCCAGTTTCGGTTTCAAATTGGGGGATATTGAGTGCCGGCATGGACGAAGCATGAATACTATGCCGGTTTGATGGTTGTCGGCATTGTATTCATACAACATCTATGCCTCTACAAAGGTTTTTCATCTGAAAAAATGGCGGGTTCAAAGAAAAAAAATCAAATTTTCAACCTCTCAGCAGCTTTACCTGTGTGTTGGGGATGCTTGTATGCTGTGCAAGTTTACTTTCTTGTGTAGGTTCTTCAAAAAACTCTCCTTGCTCGTAAAAATCATCATTCAAGGGTGTTGGTTCCACAAAAACTTGCAATTGTGAGTTGTTGTCATTAGCTGAAGATTCAAGATATAATCCTTGTTTTAGTTGGGCTAAAGATTCAGCAGCAGCAATTCTCTCTTCACAATCATCCTCCATTTTCCCCAAATAAAAGTTCTTTCTCAAAAAAAAATTCCCTCCTCCTATTCTCACCCAAATTCAAATAAAAACACACACTAATCTTATAACAAATACTTAACATTTTTACTAATTATAATTAAACACTAATTAGGATTAGTGAGGGGTAAATTAGGAATTAAAAAAATATTTACATAGGGGGTGACCCTGAATTGCTATTTGGACCCCATTTTTGTCATGTAGTTATATCCCCCGATTAGATTGGATATCCCCCAATTGTGGATTCATAATATAGGTATGCAATAAGGTTCCTCACATCAATAAGAAATCCTTTGCCTCTTTGCCTTTCTCCATTATTCTACTACAAAAAGAATAAAATAGTGATGCATAAAAAACGTTATAACAACGTTATTAGACTTATTATAACTGTTTTCACGCCCGTTATAACTGTTAGATAGGAATTTTAAATCAATTCTTTTTTATTTTCTATTTAACCGTTATAACGTATGTTAAAATAACATATATTGTTTCGGTGACACGTTTTTCGAACCTTACTCTGTTCCAACGTTGAATCCAACCATGAGCACGTAGATGTAGTTGACTGCCGAGAATGGGTTTACAAAAATACCCCATATACCCCTACTGTTAGCAGTTTACCATACATTCATTTCAACAACGCAATCACAGACTCACTCACACATGCAACAAACCTATTTTGATGAAAAGAAATCTCAAGTCTCTCGACCCAATGAACGCTTAAATTTCCAACCTTGGGTTTTCTTTCCTATTTTATTCTTGTTCCCTAGATTTGTGAGCTTTGATGTGAACGTATAACCTTCACCAGACTGATGAACTGAAAACAACAACTTTTAACAGCTTTTGTTTTCTTTTCTTTACAAGAGTAATTTTGTCATCTTGTGTTGATCTAGAGCTGACATTGTCTGGATTGCCTCATTCATCCTTGGCAAAATGACCCGACATTCATCTTCAAACTCTACTATTACTAGACACTACTGGTCTTACTCTAGATAGCTAGGATCTAGAGATCAGAGAGAGAGAGAGCATCAAAATGTGTTCAAAGTTCAAACTTAAAGATATGACTGCACCTTACAACACACGGGACACTGTAAAAGAAAGAAAGAAAGAAAAAATATTTTGTTCTCTCTTTAAAGCCTGATACCGGCCCTTCTTCCATGCACACATCAAGTAGTACCTCTCCTCTACAAAGTCTAGCTTTTGAATATGGTCCATCAAGTCAAGAATCAGAAATGGAAATTCTTGTTTCAGGTTTCCTCATGAGTATTTCTCAGTTGAACAGCCTTTTCTTTTGAATATCAGTAGACTGATTAGTAAAAGGGTTCATTAGTCATGGGCCAGACGTGTACGAATAGGATCCTTGAAAATTTTTATACAGGATCAAATCAGATAATATTAGCTGTGCTTATTACAATTTTGAAGGTTAATGACGAATCAAATTAAATAATTTCAAAAAAGAATTATTTTCAATATATCGGGCTGTTATGCAGCTGTAAAAAGAACTGCACCAATTGCTTTGGGATTCTGGAGATTTGGTCTGCTTTGTGTATTTCATACATTTGGGTCTGAAATTATACATAAAAATGAACAAGAATGAGAGGAACAAATACAATGGATAAAAATGTAGTATTAATTAATGTATATATCTCTGTATACATAATGAGGTAATTACAAATCCTTAGTAGTGATTATGGTATGCCTTTGAGCAACCAACTAATAATTAATCAAAACAAAATTTAGCAGACATGAAAGAAATGGGGTACATAAAAGAGTTCGAATAAGTAAACCTAACAACTTGGCTGTTCAACAACGGTCTCCCATTATTAACCAAACAATCATCATGAGATAATCTCTTGAATATATTAGGATTGACGATCTTTGCCGATGCGAACCAACCGCAGTGTACATGTATATGCCTTGGTACACAACTCGAGGACATACATGTATTCACTATTTGTACGATGTATTGTGGTATTCCTGTTGATGATGAATCTTTGCTTTGTGATATACTTATGTCTCTGCTTGTGCAGTGTTCTGAAAAAAATGAAAATGAAATTACTAGTCAAATTTCAAATTCATCAAGAGATTCCCATTTTGAATTTATCACAAAACAAGATGAGGATTTTGTGTTTACCATTTGACAAAAGCTTCCTGTTTCTTGAATGTAATAGTATTGATTCATTAAGAGCTTGTTGTGAAGATGAAGGTTGCACCATCTTTGTCTCATACCCTGAATAGAAGACACATATGTTTACATTAGGAGCTCTCTTGATATGGATTAACAAAACTTCAAGAAAAAGAAGTGAAAAGTTGAAGACGAGAAGAAGAAAAAAGTAGTACTCCAAAATGGCAATGAGTATTGGATATTTTCTTTTCTTTTTTTTACCTGTTGTGGTTGAAGAATGAGCAAGTCCAAAGATGTTGCAGAATACTAATATGACAATGAGAATCTTCATCAAGTTGTAGTTGTAGTTGGAGGGATGTAAGTAGATATTAAAAGCCCCCATTTGATGATTTCTTTAATGAATGAAGAACAGCAGAGTGTATATAAAAAAAGACTTGAAGAAATGAATTCTGTTCTTGTTGTTGTTAAGACTAACAGTAAAATGTGATATGTTGTGGTTGTCAAATCCCTGTTGTAGCTATAAGGCTTCTCCTTCTTCTTCTCATAGAATCATTAGTCAAATGATAATATTTGAGAGATAGAGTCATGGGACGGGAGACATTGGGACGGAGAGAAGACTAAGTAAAGTACTGATGAGCAGGACAGGAGGCCGGCAGGAGAGAGAGAGAAAGAGAGGAGGACCACAAATTCAAGACAACATATAGGAGGTGTTGTGTTGTCTTGTATGCATATATGGTCTTTCATGAGGATGCAAAATTTCATTCTAAAATGCTATTGCTGGCATGCTACTCTGATGATCCTTCACACTGCACACCTAATGACCTAAGTTTCTAGCTTTTGTAATCTGTGTTTAGCCGAAAGAAAGAATGACAACACCATTTAATGCATTTTTTATTTTTTTTTCCATTTGAATATTACTTAAAAAATATATACTATATCATTATTTTGCCGATTTTTACAGTGTTTAACTTTGTGACTTTACTTGCCTCTATTTTCGAAAACAAAAAACTTTGTGACTTTCTGATGGCCTGTAATATTTACTTCGAGTTAGGAAGACTTAAGGCTCAATTTTTCATCTAACTCGTTCGAAAAAGGGCTCAAACGCAAATAGTGCAACCAAAGCAACTTGAGAAAGACTGCCAGACTGGGTTATGCTAGTTGTGTTTGTAATACCTCGATATTCGGCAGTGATTGGCTGAATGGATTATAAGTAATGATTTGTTATTTCCTAACATCGAGGCTTTTTCAATACAATTGGCTCCAGAGTTGGCAGAAAACTCTGCAGTTAAGCGTGTTCGGGCGGGAATAATCCAGGGATGGGTGACCTCCCGGGAAGTTGCTGCTGGATAACTGCAGCGATGCCCGTTCAAAACCCCACACTGCCGGATAACCGCAGTGGCTAAGTGGGGAAAGTATCGGTGGATGGACGAGTCATTACAGTGTTGCTGTGTCTCTTGATAACCGAACTAACCGAAAATGCTTTCTGCTCCCAGAGTTACCCCACTTCTCCCCCACACTCATAAACACACAAAAAATCATCCTTGTTTTTCCCTGGCCCCATCCTCCTCAAATCAATGGTCCAAAACGGTGCCACTTGTTGGGGGAGTGATTTGGGAATATCTTTGGGGGGTCTGTAGCACCTTCAAAACATAATTGTTGATTCTTTCAATGTAGGTTACAAAACAGACAAGGTTAGAGCAATTACTATGGCAATCTTCAAATGTATTTGTTTGTTCAGCCACGTGGATGGTCAAACAGGATTCTCCACTATGGAAAAGAAGTGAGCGATTGATAGTTAAACGCGCGACATCAAATCTGACGCCGGCGTCCGAAGTACAAGCTCTGGCGCTTTTGTGGATGACGCCAGCGACCGAGCTACGAACGCCAGCGTTTGTAACGGTCACCGGAACGGATAGTTTCCATCTCTATAAATACGGCTCGAATTTGATTCAGAAATACACAACAATCTTTCATCCGATCAATCTTTTCTTAATTTCGATTACTCTCAATTTTCAATCATGAATTCTGATTTTGATTCTTCTGGGTAGGATATGGAGATGGATGGCATGTTGTATGATGAAGATGAAGAAATGTGTATGTAGCTTTTGCATCAAATGGATGAAGATGCAGATCAAGATAGAAGAAGACGAAATTTTATGTTGAAATTACAAACCGGGATCATACCAAATCCGTTAGAGCCATATGAAGCTGCGACTAGAAAGTTAACGTGGCGGAGTCGACATTTTTACCACAAAAAGCTGATGCATGATTATTTTAATCATGACTGTGTGTATTCCGATGAGGATTTTCAGCGCCGATTCCGCATGGGCCGCAACTTGACGCAAAGTAATATTGCCGAGCTTTGTCAGGTACAACCTTTATTTAATTATTAGTATGATGCACGACATATATGAGGCTTTAGTCCCGAAAAAAAGGTTACTGCGGCCCTCCGTATACTATGTTACGGGGTACCAGCGGATTCCACGGACGATTACATCCGTATTTGGAAAACAACCTCCTTTAGGTATCTCAAACTGTATTGCGAAACAATACTCGAGCATTTTGGTCCAACCTTTTTAAGAAAGCCTACTCAGGAAGATGTTCAAAGAATAACTGCAGAAAACACCGAGAGGGGTTTTCCAGGAATGCTAGGTAGTCTTGACTACATGCACTGCACGTGGCATACGTGTCATGTAGAATGGGAAGGCCAATATAAGCGTCATTATCCAAAACCAACTGTAATTTTGGAAGCTTCAGCTACTTATGATTGTTGGTTTTGGCATGCCTTTTTTGGAATCCCGGGTTCAAATAACGATCTCAACGTTTTATATAAGTCACCATTGTTTGAAGATCTTAAGAATGGGGTCGCTCCGCACTGTAATTTCACCATCAACGATCATCACTACACTCAGGGTTATTATCTAGCAGACGGAATCTATCCAGAATGGTCAACTATGGTTCAAGCTTATAAACATGTAGGCTTTGGTCCGACGTCTTCGAAGGATATGCAGTACTTTAACACCCAACAAATGGCATGTAGAAAGGATGTTGAACGCGTTTTTGTCATATTGAAAAGGAAGTTTGTCATCATAGCTGAGACGACGCGATTTTTTGATATTCAAGAAATAAACAAAATTATGCTGACTTGTATTATTTTGCATAACATGGTCATTGAAGAAACCATGCGTGACCCAACCTGGACTAGTTTTCCAGACGAAGATTTAACCAAGGATCTTGTGGTAGATCGCGAGCATCCGGCAAGAGAAATCATCTTCATCTTCCACATTCACATACTGGCCAGTTTGTTGAAGGGTGACTTCAGTTTCTTGGTGGGGGACTTGTTCGGCTTGGACTTATAGTTGTTCGGCCGAATCCATTTGCTTAGTCCATATAACAAGTTTTCGTTCATTCATTTTTCCGGCGTCCAAGGAGAGTAACTTGTTTAGCTTACAATCCTTGTAGTATTGTTCTCGTGAAAGAAGACTTTTCTATTGATTATTTAAAGAAATGGCACAGTCCCTGACTCTATCTGCTTCCATTTGCATCTTCATTGCCTTGTGATCAGCATAATTGAACTCGCTTGAACCTCCTTCTGCTGCTCGTTAGGCTGCGTCTCTCGCTGATTTTGAAGCTTTCACACCACCTCCTCTTCTTCTCTTGCAGTTGGTGTTAACGTCTAGATTACTATTGTGTTGATCCTGACTACCTGGAGTTCCATCGGGTGAGGAAGCAGGGCCCCCATTCTAAAAATCCTGCGAGATTGGACCATGTGATGATCTTACAGGCACTTGATGACCTTCCAGCAAGTATGGATTAAACTTGTTAAGCACCCTCAAAATGGTGAAACAAGTTTCATGTTGGAAGCTTGAACCTTTGTGGGTTCTTTGCCACTCTTCCCGACATCTTCGTTCCACATCCGGTTGGCCTTCGCCACTTCTTTTGTTGTTCCAAATTTGAGTGATCAAAGCTACCTATTCACTAACAGCTCCTGAAATTGTGCAAAAACAATGACTCAACCCTTCAACATCAGGACCATGAATGTTACCGGTTTTCACAAAAAAAATTGTAAAATCTTACATAAAAGGTTTTTTTCTCTTGACAAATACCATTGATATCATCTAATGTATATAATACATAATTTCTGCAAAATGACTTGTGTTCATTAATCGTATACTTGGAACCACGAATTCATGTGTTCCTTTGTTGTGATTGTTGTGTTTTTTGTGATCGTTGTTATGAGGATGCCATATTTGTTAAAGATGAAATTTTTCTAAAAGATTGAATTGATATTAATAGTTTTGTTTGAAAAGAAATAAAAAAATTTAGAGACGGTATGGAAATTGTGTAATGTTGAGGAAGGTGTGAGTCTAAAGTCCGTGGACGAAGTGAATTTATAGGGAAAGAAAAGGAACGATGGTTCCGGGATGAGAAGAGAAGTTGGTGCTCTCAGAAAGAACGCGGCGACATAAGGGAAAACTCTAGCGTCCTAACTGATGACGTGCGTCATGTGTACGAACGCTGGCGACAAAAGGAAAAACACCAGCGTTGGTAGAAATGACTCCCGTCTTTACCACAGACGCGCTGGATGTTCCGACTCAATGTTCAAAGCATCAGATTTGTTGATTTGAACATCCATTTTTCATGTTTGTTCATTCCATAGTGGGAGCAAAATGAACAAACTCCAAGTTTGTTCATTCCATAGGAACTGCTCGTATAGGTTAAAGATAGATTCATCCTATACAAGCTGTATGAAGAATTCTGACAAGGAGATCAATTACAAGTAGCTATACAACTTAGAAACGTGGACCTAGATACGCTAATATTACATACAAGCTTCTCTTATGGATGTCCAGACTCCAGCATCCAAGATTCAACCACGAAAGCGTGGTCTAAAATTATAGAAACCTAATATTGGGGCTCCAAACTTTTGGTTTTGAGGGCTCCTATAAATTCCCTAGCATTTTTAGGGGTGACCCCAAAAGAATTAGGGACGACACGAAAAGACAAAAAGGTCGCAATCGGGAAGTTAATCCACAATCGGTAGATAACTTTACAATCTCATTTTTTTAATGGCCAAACTACCCTTTATAATCGGTAGATAGCTTTACAATCGGAAGTTAATCCACAACCGGGAGTCAATTTAGTTTATATAACTTCCGAATATGAAGTATCCCCAAAATAAAATCCTTTATCTTTTGAATTTTGATTATTCTATAATTGTTAGTAAATAAAGTTATCTTGACTCCCGATTAAAGTAGACCTTTGGCTAAAATGCTACCACAATCGGTAGTGAATTTAAGTTATTTAACTCTCGAATATAAAGTAGTCCCAAAATGAGATTTTTCCAAAATCCTTTTTTTTCTGAATTTTGGTTGAGCCTATAATCGGTAGTAAATAAAGTTATTCTGACTTCCGATTATACAGTAGACCTCTTTGCCGAAATCCTACCATAATCGGTAGTCAAGATAGTTCATATAACTACTGAATATAGAGTAGCCCCAAAATCAGAGTTTGCAAAAATCCTTTTTTTTTTTGAATTTTGGTTGAGCCTATAATCGGTAAGAAAGGAAGAGTTATCATGACTTCCAATTATACAGTAGACCTCTTTGCCGAAATCTTACCATAATCGGTAGTCAAGATAGTTCATATAACTACCGAATAGAAAGTAGCCCCAAAATCAGATTTTGCAAAAATTCTTTTTTTTTTAAATTTTGGTTGAGCCTTTAATCGGTAGTAAATGAAGTTATCATGACTTCCAATTATACAGTAGACCTCTTTGTCGAAATCGTATCATAATCGGTAGTCAAGATAGTTCATATAACTACCGAATATAAAGTAGCCCCAAAATCAGATTTTGCAAAAATCCTTTTTTTTTTTAATTTTGGTTGAGCCTATAATCGGTAAGAAATGAGGAGTTATCATGGATTCCGATTATCTTGGCTCTCTTTGCAAATATCCAACCATATTCAGTAGTCAAAATAGTTCATATAACTTCCGAATATAGAGTAGCCCCAAAAATAAGATTTTGCAATCGGTAGATAAAAAAACAACTAAACTACTGATTATGAAGGGACATATAAGTATTTTCAACCTATTTTATCTTTTTGTGTCGCCCCTAATTCTTTTGGGGTCGCCCCTAAAAATGTTAGGATAAATTCAAGTGCCCCAAATGTGGATAAGGGATATTCCACCCATAATAAAAAGAAAAAGAAGATATTCTTAAATAATTAACCCAAAGCCAACAACTAAACCTAATCCTCTTCATTTTCTTCCTCTTTTCCCCCCCTCTTTTTGTTGGTAATTACTTCATCGATTCTCCGCAAGTAATTATTTCAATTAGATAAGAATCGAAAACCCATCTATTTTTGTTGCTTTTGATCGCATAAATGGGTTAGATTTGATCAAATTAGGGATTTTGAAATAGTTTCAGAATTACTTACGGTTGGGAAGTATTGGTTTTCCAAACCGTAAAACACTTATACAGTTGGGAAAATATGAACTCTCAACCATATTTTAACCTGGATCCAACCGTATATGGTAGTTATGGTTGGGAAAATATAAACTTCCAACTGTATTTTAACATAGTGGGTTTGGTGTATAATTTTAAAGGTGGGATTTATGGGTCCAAGGGATTTGGTGGAATTACGTTTCCCTCGGTACGTTTGGTTACCCAAATCCCTGGAATCACGTTTCCCATGAGAATTACTTTTCCAGCACATCCTTCATATGGAGTTCGACCCCTCCCCCCTAAGATTTGCTGGGAAAGTTCTCAAGGGATTTATGGACCTACTTTTTTTCAACTCTAAATGCCATATATATATATATATATACAATTTTAAGATTCTAAAATAATTCCAAACTGTATATGACTTTAAAACAAGATAATTTTATGAATCCTAAGGGTTTCTAACTGAGTTACCAAACATAAGAGGGATTCACATGAATCCCAGAATTTGTAATCCCATGGGATTATAAATCCTGTAAATTGTGAAATTCTGCAAACAAACCCACCATGAGTTTTTTTTACGGTTGGGATTCCCCACCATATATGGTAGTTACAGTTGGGAAAATTGAAGACTCCCAACCGTATGTTAAATTAAAAAATAAATAAAAAAAGGTTAGATTTTGATTTGATTTTCAAACTCTAACTATAAATTAGTCTAACTTAACTACTTATCATACTTAATTTAGTTAATCTAATTATTAGCACTAACTAATGGAAGATATTACAATTAACAAAATTCATAGGGTTAAGGGGTTTTGTTGATTACTATTTCATGACTCACTATTTTATCATCTTGTGAGCCCCTAAAAACCAAGTTTGGAGCCCCTATAACAGGTTTCAAATTATATAGACCTAAGTATGCTAAATTTAGAATCCTATTAGTGGGGTCTTTGGGGGCTTAAAATACTAATTGCAACCAAAACGTGATAAGGGAGACCTAATCTATGAAAATTTCAAAAATACCCTTACCCATAAATAAATCAAAGTCTAACATTTTTAATCAATTATCTTCTATTTCTTCTCTACTTCTAAATCATGTATCATGATGAGCATGATGATCATAATATCATCGTGATGAAGATGATACTCATAAAAAAAACTTAAATCTATTATTTTTCTTTCTCTTTTCTTCTTCTCCATTACATTACGATGTCATAAGAAGAAAAAACTAAGAAAACCCATAATTTATCTTTGCTTTTGATTGCCAAAAAGCTTCGATTCGATTAAATTAGAGTTAAAATAAATAAATTTATGAAACTGTTTACGGCTGGGAGTTCTTAATTTCCCAACCGTAAATCATATTTTACGTCTTAGAAAATAGGATTTCCTAGCCGTAATTTGGTTTACGGTTTGGACAATTAAAACTCACGGCCGTAAAATGTTGTTTACGGTTAAAATTTGTAAGAGATTCTGATAATCACGAAAAGAAAAAGAAAAAAAATAGAGGTTGGGTTTCGGTTAGGATTTCTTAACCGTAAATCAGAAATACGGTTGGAAAAATTAAAATTCCTAGTCGCAAATATCGTTTACGTTTAAAATTTCCTAACCGTAAGTTGACAAAAAATTCCAAAATGAAAATGTTTACATTTTAATTTTATTCTCTATCTTGGAATGAGTACTAGTTTATTTATACTTGGTTTTAGAATGAGTAATACTTTATACTCGATCTCTAAAAGAATTTCTGATCATACTCGATTATATTACATCAATTTTAGAATTTAATACCCGATTTCAAAAAGAGTATAAGTTTGTACCCGACTTCAAAATGAGTATAACTTTATACGCGATTTCAAAATGAGTATAACTTTATATTCGATTTCATAACGAGTATAACTTTATACTCGATTCCAAAAAGAATATAAGTTCAGTTTAAGACTGAGTATAAAGTGATACTAATTCTCTGGTCATAAAATGAGTACAAGTATATATATATATTCAATCTAAAAAGAGTTCAACCATATACTCATTTTCATATGGAGCAGAGCTGATTACGGCTGGGAAATGTTAAATTCTTAGTCGTAAATCAGGTACACGGTTGGGAAACTAGGAAATCCTAGTCGTAAGTGTATGTTTACGGTTAGGATATTCTAGTCGTATGTACCACACCACCTGTAGGTTTTTTGTGTTATGGCTTGGTCGACCTTTCAATTTCCTAGCCGTAATCGCAAAGCAGTTAGGAAAACCATACATATAGTTTTACAGTTGGGATGTACCTAGTCGTACATTACTATGATAACCAAAAAAACAATGGACTCCTTGTTACGGATAGGTATCATGTTTGTAACCCAGTCGTAACATACACTCAGGTGATTCTGGGCAATATAACGGGCAGAAGTTCTTCACTTCCCATCCATTATTTCTATTTACAGCTGGGATTTCCTCATTTTCCAACCGTGGTTATCTATTTACGTCTGGTTAGACACATTTTCCTAGGCGTAATAGGTAAAAAGCTCAGATTTTGCTCTGATTTTTAACGGATTTGAATCGATAAAATTGCTATTAGGAGTTGATTATAAGGTTTCCCTGAATATTTTTGATGAAGGGTTTCATCATTTTTCTTCAAAGTTTTTCAAAAAAAATTCACCTAAATTACCCTTTTCCCTTCTTCAAAATCCAAGAAAATCAAGTTTTGATTTGCAAAAGATTAATGATTTGATTAGTTTAATCCATTCACTAATACTGATTAGTTGGCTTAATCATTTTAATTAGCACTAATGAATTGAGGATAGATTAGGCATTACAAAAAAATTAAGATAAGGGGATCTATGAATTATTATTTCATGACCCTATGAAGCCCCAAAAAACTCAGCCATTAAAAGCCCCAATGATAGGATTCTAAATTTATTACATTTTTGAGGAAGTGCTAAGCAAATTTGTTCTATTCGTATTGGTAATGAGATAATTTGTATATATTTTCTAATTGCTATGAAGTGGTGGCATGTTTTACTGATGAAGTACTAATGCTGGTTTTGACCAGGTAGTTTTAATAATCGATCTACTAATAGATGTCTTATAAGATTGCAAGCATTTGCCACCAAATTTGATGCGAAGAAGTGGTGTGTTGAAACCAGAGCAAAGCACAATTATGAGCTAGGTCGGTTAGGAAAATGAACACTTGGACAACTGGAAAAGGTAGGTTTGAACTGGAATGCGGGAGAGGTGGTTTTCACAGAAGCCACAATTGCAAAAAAGAAGTCTCGGTATAGTGACAGGAAAAAGAAAGACAGATTCTAGATCGAAGAAAATTGGTTGCACATATCGATTGAATGGTTTGGTTAGTCATACTGATATTCACGTGAATCGGAATAAAATAGTCTTACTAGATGGTTTTGAAACATACTATTTACTGTTGCCATTTTTTTTTAAACCTCCTTTATAGTTTTCTTCGATTTAGTTTCTACCCATCACTGCAACCAATCTTAATGACAAACTGTTAGAGCATTGCTCGGTTGTACCCACCAGGCGTTGGTATGTCAAGTTTGGTTGCCATATTTTAGTATTAAAACTCAATTAGAATCGCTTGATTAAATGTACTAGATGAAAAGACGAGGGTACCCAAATATACCACAATCTTAAACTTTTCCACCAATAAGTCCTCTTACCGAAAGTGATTGTCTATGGACTGAGTTGAGACAATACAACGAATCGGTATTCACACTTTGTGTGATCATATATGGATACGAGATATAAACGGTAGGTCTGTAAATAAGCCTACGACTATGTCTAACTGCAAGTGCACAACGTCGATATGCAACACAGGGCAAGCACAGGTCGATCCTCAGGGACAAGGTGGGGGTGTAAGTTGAAGCCAAAGTCTTACTAAAACTGATTTGAAACAATAGTAACACGAATAGGGGGTTAATGTTAATACGAAAAAGTTGATGTTTATGTAACACAAAATAAAATACGAAACAATGCAAATAAAAGGTACTAGGGTAGTCGAATCCACCTCTTAATCCTATGCTAAGGTAATACTTATTCAAATTATGTTCTTGTTCCTTTCCAGGGAAATCTATAATGGATAATTTATCAACTAATCTCACTAACTCACCCCTAGTATAAGCTGTCCTCTTACAGTACAACTGATCACATGCTCATTTGGTCAAATAGCTAACTATCATTCCTAACTCATTTTAAGCACAACAAGAACAACAACATGAACAAGAATTATCTCAACATATGATTAAGGGTTTCATCTAAACCCTAGTTATTGAATTATAACATGATAATAATGTTGAAAACAAATATCAACTACAGCTTGGTGCACCGGCTAATCCGGGCATGAGTTTTACATCACAGCTTCTTCTTTATTTATAAACAAAAATCTCTCAATTCGACTTTAGTTCAATAATTAATAGAGACCCACTCACCATAATTGCTTCTCTGATAGTTTCCCTTCTTTAATTTATCTCTGCAAATCCATTAATTTGATGTTGAGGATAACCCTAACTCTATCTCTCTAAAACCTAGCTTCTAGGGTTACTCTTTTTGATAAGGAAGAAGATAAGATAGAGAGATATAGAAATTAGGAATTGTGATTATGATGGTGGCCGTTAGCAGAGATGGTCGGGGACAAGGATTTGATGGAAGAAAGCTACAAGTGGTGCTGGTATTATAGAAGAAGAAGAAATAGAGAAGATGAGGTTCGGTTCGATAAGGGAAAGGGAGAAATAAGAAGGGAGGCTCGGGTGTTGGGCGAGAGTATCAGATTTTTATGTATCGAGTGGAGGAGTTTTTGGATGATAAGTAGTTGTACCAAATATGACGGTTCGGGTATGGAAACAGGTTTGGATATTGGGTCCTGGGTTTTATCACTTTTTCCAATCCTAATTCATCTTGTAAGCCCACTGCTTGGTTCAGATCTTGCAAACGGCTTGCCAAAGGTGCGCAAGCGGATTGCACTTCCTTTTTGTGTGATATTTCCTTTACGATCTTCTCTGCCTTCTAGTGTGAGATTTGTTGCCTCTCTTTCATTGCTATTGGCCACCAATTATCTGATCTTTTGGCTTCTCTATTCATCCAAGTTTTATTCAGTACCTAAAAACACAAAATTAATCAGTACAAGTATTTATTCTTGAAAACAATGAAAATACAGAATCTGGGATAATATATGATTTTAAAGCACAAAAAATGAGATAATTGACAATAAAAAGGTGTAGAAATATGCAATATTTGACACTCATCAAATACCCCCAAACCTGAATTTTACTTGTCCTCAAGTGAAACAGAAATTAAGAAATCCTAACTGAAAAAGCGGGGGTCTAACAACCTCACCCAATATTTCGATTAACAATTTGTATGGACAACTCCGAGTTGTTTTCTAGAGAAACAACTAGACTCAATCAATAGAAAATACTCCAGGAGTTATTATCTCAATCTCTCAATTTGATTCTCAAGAAAATGTGATTCGCGAGTCCAATCAAAGAGAGATAACTTGGATGGTACCAAAGACCAATATCCAAGTGTCAATCAATTTAAATCAACAACCAATAAGGTCGGATATTCTAATTAATTGAACAGCGCATAACCTGTATTATTTCAATTATATAAAAATATAATACGGAAAAAAAATAACACAGACACCAGAATTTTGTTAACGAGGAAACCGCAAATGCAGAAAAACCCCGGGACCTAGTCCAGATTAAACATACACTGTATTAATCCGCTACAGACACTAGCCTACTCCAAATTAACTTCGGTCAGGACTGTAGTTGAACACCAATCAATCTCACACTGATCCAAGGTACAGTTATGCTCCTACGCCTCTGATCCCAGCGGGATACTGTGCACTTGATTCCCTTAGATGATTTCACCCACAACCAAGAGTTGCTACGACCCAAAGTCGAAGACTTTAGCAAACAAATCTTTCTCACACAGAAAAGTCTACAAGATAGATATATTCGTCTCCCACGAATAAACCTATGGGTTTTTGTTTCGTCTTTTGATAAATCAAGGTGAACAGGAACCAATCAATAAAACCAGACTTATATTCCCGAAGAACAACTCATGTTTATCAATCACCTCACAATAGTCTTAATCGACGCAGCGAAAAAAGATATTGTCGAATCACAAACGATGAGACGAAGATGTTTATGATTACTTTTATATATTGCCTATCGGAGATAGAAATGTCAAGCCAATTATTACAATTGTACTTGTACGATAGAAATAGCAAGATCAGATTACATAACTACAAGAAAAGTAGTATCGGTCTGGCTTCACAATCCCAATGAAGTCTTTAAGTCGGTAACCTGGTTTTAGAAGAAGAAAACCAAAGGTTAAAGGAGAATCGACTCTAGCTTAGAAAACTAGTATCACACAGAATGTATGGGGATTAGGTTTCCCAGTTGCTAGAGTTCTCACTTATATAGTCTTTCAAATCAGGGTTTGCAATCAATGTTAGCTTAGTAACAAAGCATTCAATATTCACCGTTAGATGAAAACCTGATTAGATACAAGCTAATATATCTCAACCGTTTGATCGAAAACTTAGCTTGCCATACACACATGTACTTGACGATTTTGGGTTTTGATATAAGCACGTAGGTGCTACATTTTATACCCATATTTATATTAGTTATGACTCGATATTTTATCTAACAACACCATTTTACTGCTTTTATAGAAAGTAAGTGCAATTCCGATCCCTAAAGAATAAATGGCTCATTTGCAAGCTAGTCTGGCATTTGCAATTCACTGCACCAGAAGCGAGCCTATTTTATCACCAGCAAAGTTTGGCTAGTCTCTCCACATATGCCATTTCATGGCCATGGAGTAACACAAAGACGCAAAGGTTTCTTTGTTGTATGACAAACACGTGAGCCCACCAGGAGTTAGGGACACGACGTGGCATCATCCTCTCGTATCTCATTTTTCTTAATAAAACACAAGAAAGCATTTCGTGCTCTAATCAAAACATTTTTTTTTTTGACACAAAGAAGGGCAAATTCCAATAAAAGAAACAGAATGCAGTCATGGAGAACATGAAGGCACTGTTTAGGGCAAACAAAGCTGCAGGCTAAAGAACCTGCTAAACAACTGAAGAAGAAAAAACAAGCTTACATGAGGACAGCATGCCAATTCCTAAGAACCATATCCAGAGAGTAGTTCCTAAAAATTCCTTCTTTTGAACTCCAATTGAACATCAAAATCTTAGTATCATCGATCAACCTCTCAATAGAATGATAAACTCCTTGATAGTATCTTCTATTTCTTTCAAGCCAAATAGTCCACCAAATAGCAAACGGAATCAGCTCCCATATTTTCCATTTTTTAGCCCTCTTTTTCCTCTTTTCCCTTCATTCCCAAAGAGTGCTTTTAACACACTCATTAGAAACCCACTGAAGATTGTAACCATCCAAGAAGAACTGGCAAATTTTCCTCGTAGTATCACAGTGTAAGAAGATATGGTCATTTGATTCCGCCGCCTTCTTACAAAGCAAACAACCATTCACACTGATTGTATTCCTTAGCTTATTTATAGTTGGAGCTGCCTTGTAACAAAGAGACCAAATGAAGAAAGAAACTTTCATCGGAATCTTGTTATTCCAAACAATCTTGTAAGGAAATGGATCCCCCTGAGAATTATCTATAGTGGAGTAGCAGGCTGAGACAGTAAACGCATCCCCATTTCTCCAATGTCTTACATCATCTTCATTATTTAGATAGTTAGGTTCTGGGATTGAATTCAACATCTGTACCAGTTCCTCTACCTCCAAATCATACAACTCTCTTGAGAAGTTCAAATTCCAAGACTTTATACCGTTGTAAGTAGTAACCAGTTCAAAAATTGTATTGTCCTTACTTTTTGAGATTCTGTAAAGGTTTGGAAACAAAACTCTTAATGCCAGACCATTGCCCCATCTATCTTTCCAAAAAAGACACCCGTTTCCACTATTAATTTGAATAATCGAGTTAGAAGTCACCATTTCGCTGCACTTTAAGATGCCTGCCCATAAGCTTTTCTTAACCGGTCTCTTTGTAGTGTTAGGCACCAAGGCCATCGGATTACCCTCAAATTTCTGGTTCACCACCTTCCTCCACAAAGCATCTTTCTCCTTGCCATATCTCCATAACCACTTAGCATGAAGAGCCCTGTTCATAACACTCAGATTCTTAATTCCAACACCTCCATTTTGCTTTGAAGTATTAACTTTCTTCCAATTAATCCACCCTTTTTTCTTAACTGTTTTAGAGCCTCCCCAAATGAAATGCCTCATAATCGTTTCCATTTCCTTTTCAATAGATTTAGGTAATTGAAAAAGAGAAAGATAATAAATTGGAAGACTAGAAAGAACACTATTTACCAAAATGATTATGCCGCCTTTCGAAATATATCTTCTCTTCCAGCCGCTCAGTCTTTTCTGAAATTTCTGAAGAATTACTTCCCACACTGCATTGGTCTTTGATCTGCTTCCCAATGGAATCCCCAGATAGTTAATAGGGAAGTTCACACAAGCACAACCAAACAGGTCAGCACACGCTCCTGCATTTTGAGTCACCCCTACAGGAACTACAGCACTTTTCTGATAGTTAAGCTGTCAAAGCGAGAAATGAGTTGAAAAGCCAATAAAATATTTTTTAGGTTTGTAATTTGCTCAATGTCGTCATCAATGAACACTATAAGATCATCCGCAAACTGGAGATGATTAATCACAATCCCATTAGGTGCCAGCGAGAAACCCGAAATAAGGTTCAGAGAAGCCGCTTTTTTTATCATAAGAGAAAGTAATTCCGCAACCATAATGAATAAAAATGGAGAAATAGGGTCACCTTGTCTGACACCCTTTCCACTTCTAAATAAACCCGAAGGTTGACCATTAATCGCCATAGAAAATCTCACCGAAGATAAGCACCAGTTTATCCAGTTCCTCCAAATATTTCCAAAGACGAATTTTTGCATAGCGACGTCTAAACAGCTCCAACTGAGATTATCGAACGCTTTTTCAAGATCAACCTTAACTACCAGCCCCGGTTTTTTAGCTCTTTCTCTTGAATCAATGAGCTCAGCTGCGATTAGAATCCCATCTGTTATTTGTCTTCCATCCACAAAAGCCCCTTGAAAATCGCTGATCAAAGAAGGAAGAACCACCTTAAGCCTATTAGCCAGTAACTTTGAAATGATCTTGTAAACACCACCAATAAGGCTTATTGGTCTGAATTGGTTCATACAAACCGCACCATCACACTTTGGTATAAGAATAATATTGGTGCAATTTAACCTCCAGTCCAAGAACCCAAACCTCTCAAACTCCTTGATAACCTTCATCAAATCACTTTTTATAATATCCCAAACCGCCTTGAAGAATTCCATAGTATAACCATCCGGACCCGGCGATTTGTTAGATCCAAAATTCCAAATTACAGACTTTACCTCATCCTCATGAAAAGGTTTTTCAAGTATTATACTTTGCTGAACCGATAATGAAGGTAAATCCAAATCATCCAAGTTTGGTCTATAATGAATATTATCTTCAAATAACTTCTCATAGTAATTTTTTGCTTCCGCATTGATATGATCTTTGTCATAAGACAAAACACTATCTATAATAAGAGAGTTAATACTATTTGACTTTTGTCTAAGAGAAGCATTCTTGTGGAAAAATTTCGAATTTCTTTCACCATCAGCAATCCATTGGCCCTTTGATCTGGCATGCCATCTCCTAGCCAAATTTAAAGAAGCCGACCTGTGTTTAATTCTAGTAACTTCCCTATCAATATAATCTTCAGAAGCTAAGATATTCATTTCCTCCAGAGAGTCATAAACATCAATAAGATTTTCCAGTCTGTCAACTTCAGCTTGAATTGAACCAAAATATTCCTTTCCCCATTTCTTAATTAGAAATTTTAGTCCTTGAAGCTTTTTTGCCAGAACAAAACTTGGTTTACCCCAGTAATTTAAAGAATTCCACCAGACTTTCATGTTATCTAGAAATTGAGGATGCGACAGATAGTAATTATCAAACTTGAAAGAAGGTTTAGAAGCATTACCAGCATTGCAGTCCAAAGATAATTGGTGCATGGTCTGAAATAGGTCTCTTCAATCTGTATTGAACCAAGTTAGGGCAATGTTCTTCCCAATCAGAGGAGCAAACAAATCTGTCAAGTCTACTCAGGAGAGGAGGGTTTTGAGAGTTAGTCCATGTGAATTTTCCTCCTGCCATTTGCAAGTCCATTAAATCACAAGAATTTAGAAAACTTCTGAAGTGTCTTCTATTAACCAAGCAACCCCCATTTGTACTTCTTTCAGATTGAAACAGAATAGCATTCCAATCACCCCCCATAAGCCAAGGAACGTCATCCCACAAAAATCGAATATCTCTCAGCTCCTGCCAGAATTGATCATAATCTTTATGGTTCGTAGCTCCGTAAACAGACGTAAACATCCACCTGGAATCATCATTCAAATTACGCAATTTCAAAGTAATTGAGAAAGCCCCAAAGAGAGAATCCTCCATAGACACCATAATTGGGTTCCACATAATAATAATCCCACCTGATCTTCCAATAGAAGGTAAATGAATGAAATCACAAGAATTGTTACCCCATAAACCTCTTATTAAAGAATCATCCACAATTTCTTTTTTAGATTCCTGAATAGAGCAAATTGAAATATTATTCTTACGGATCATATTTCTAATGGCTACAACCTTAGCATCATCCCCCACTCCTCTAATGTTCCAAGACCCAATTTTAAGATCCATTGAAGGGAGATATAGCCCTAGAAGTATCATCAGAAACTGAGCAAGGAGATTCAGAGGAAAGAACCTGATTACCCGAAAATCCTCTTGCTTCTTCCGCCTCCCAGTTATCACAATCCGAATCTGAATCGAAATTTTCCAAGCCATCAAATTCCACTATTCTGTTGTTATCATCGCTATCATTGTGATTATTCAACCCTAAGAGTAACCCTTTGCAGATGTCTCTTGATTTTGTATCATCACAATTAATGCCTAGCATTTTATTAAACGAGATGTTAAATTCGACTAATTTATGAATGTCTTCTTCGTTTAGTGAAGAGTTCGAACCTGGAGAAATAGCCGGTGTAGATTCTGATATCGATTTTGAATAGGGTGTGGTTGAATGTAATTTTAAATCGTTTACTTGTTCTCCTTGTACTTTCACAGTTTCAACCGATTCAAAACTCTCATATAAATTCCCGTTCACCCTAAGTTTACCCTCTGAATCACGGATAATGTTACTTTCTTCCTCGGTACCCGAATCCATCTTGCCAGGTATACTCGAATGGTTGGAATCATTTTTGGTTCTACAACTCTGACCCGGATCTAAACCCGCATCCGAGTCTTTTGTTCTCCCCAATGGTCCCATATAACGACCCCTCTTCTTTTTATTCCTGACCGTGATCCACGGGTGATTTACGACACCATCATGACCCTTGTTCGACAAAGAGTCAATATTTCCCTTTAGACAGTCTCCACTCACCTGGGTATCCGTTACCCCTTTTTGAGTCTTCTCATCACAGTATTTCGAGACATCAGCAGTCTTTGAATTTGAATAATTCTCAAGACCTTTAACTGCATTTTGCACTGTCGCACTTTTGACCATGTCCGAGTAAGTATTTTTTGAATGTCGCTCCGAATCCGGAACAACTTCTATGATCGCAGAATTGATACGCCGATGTGAGGAGAGTGGTAAGTTTTGATGTTCATCATACAAATTCTGATCTTGGATCCATTCTATAGAGACCCATAGATCCTTAAACTTGACTGCTGCTGGAATAGTTGTTAAATCACCTTCAATGAGAAGCTTACAACTGCTTAATTTCTCAAACGAAGAAGAAGAATGATGAATAGCAATAACCTTTCCCCACGGATTACAAATGGAATTATAAGAATCTAGATTCCAAAGATTGAGCGGAAGACCCCTAATTCCTATCCAATGTTTGTAATCATAGTTAATTGCCTTATTGATAAAAGAATCTTCTTGCTTCCATTGACAAAGTGATATTTTAGTCTTTCCAATAAACAATGACTGCTCTTCCCTAAAGGAATCAAATATATCCGTCGAACTAACATTAAAGAAAGCTGTTTTGCCTGAGACACAACGAAGACTAATCGGATCCTTCCACCCATATTTCTTTGAGATACCTACCGCAATACGATTCCAACCAGTATGAGAGTTTAAAACCTTACATGAAATACCTAATGATATTGAATTCATAAGAATCGGCAGTTCACTGGCTATCAAATTGGGAAAAGAAGTAGTATTCTGGCTTAACGGTGGCTGCTTGGTATTCTGCTGTTGTTGCTTTGAAGTAAAAGAAGACCAGAAGGAATTCCATATTGAGCCAGAATTACCACTCGGAATACAAATGAATCTTGAACGCGAATCATTGGAAGAGTCTGTAGTTGAAATTTTGAGAAAACTCCCATTCTTATTAACTAATCTTTCTAATAAAATCACCACCTCATTAAACCTTCTCGTCCATTTCCTTGGTTTTGCGTTTAAATTTTCTATTGCCTCCATGGTTGAAGTATGAACCCATGACACTGCCTCCTCCGGGATGAAAATCCAGTTAGAAACGCCTTTGTATCTTTCCAAAACTTTCAGCCTTTTTGAATTACCTTTCAAAGACCAAGATAACTCAAAAGATTTGGATCTTAACAAGATAGTTGTTGAAAAAACCATTATATCTGGAGGTTATGGTCGCAAATCTAGTCCTACACTTTCTGACTCGTACAGATGAACTTACTATCATCTGGAATGTACCATGCAGACTTCTCTCCAAGATCTCCAAGATCTGGAATCTAATCAAAACATATTTCAAGCAGCTGAAGTTCTTAGCAGATAAATGAAATTGGAATCTCAATGCTTGATACAGTGGAGTTGCCATACAGTCGATGAAGCAAAAAAGTAATGATGAATGAAGATGATGTTCATGGCAACACAACAGTGGATTTCAGGGTTTTGTTGTTGTCTAATTTTGGCTGAGCTGTTGCAGTCAGAGGAGGAAGGGGTGCTGTTAGATTCAATGGTCTTACTTCCCTCCATGGCAGAAAGTAATTGATTACAGTGGTGGTGGTCGTTCAAAGCTCTTCAATACAGCCACAACAATGGTTCATGTGGTGGTCAGAATTTAGGGTTCAATTGAGATTGTATGGATGAAAAAGGCTTGGATTGCAGTCCTGATAGTATGAAGGAACTTGGGTTGTAGTTAGATGCGACTTTGCAGGTCAAGAAAATTACAAAGAGGAGTTCAGAAATCAGGCACCTCTTCACGAACAGAAATTGTACACAACCTGTTTGGCGCATTGCCTGAAAGAAGAACCACAATGGCAGCTTATGTGAATCAATGGAAGAAGTTTGGCTGGACAGACAGAAGACGAAGAAGAGCTTCGTATATTGGTTGATATTAAGGTACCGTGAAAGCAGAAGAAAGGTGCTGTGGCTGTGATGAGTTTAGTGACAGCGTTGGATTCAATCTGCTGGTATTAGTGATTTGAATTCGCAACATGGGGAGCTAGCAGTCGGTGGTGATGAATCTTGTCAATCGTGGTCTAGAAATGAGTATTGGTTTTTGTCATGATGACGGAGTAATGGGAGTTTTATCGTGATCCTTAAGACGCTGAGGAGATGGTCTGGCCAAGGTTGGTTGTAAGTCGGTGGTTAGGCAACGGACGGACAGAAATTGCTGTGGAGTTCGAAAATAAGTTAGAGAAGAAGCTGTGACTAAATGGGAACTGTGTATAGAGTTTGAACGTGAAAGTGGTGATGGGTTCTAGGGTATTATGGTTGCAATAATAGATTGGAGATAATTGAAGCCGAGATGGAGAGCCTGTGTAGCCAGTGGATGCCAGTTTTGGACGGACATAATAGATGGGTCAAGTGATTGGATTTCAGTGGACTGTGTTCGAGAGAGATGGAGCATTTGGGTGTTCAGTGTGCTGGCTGTATGGGCACTGTTTGAAGACAAATTTGATTTTAACTGGCGTTGTTGCCCTCCCCTTCTCATGGGATATGAGGATATTTCATGCAGTAAATGAATTTAGATTGTCAAAGTTTGGAGGAGCGTTCATGTGATCTGTTTTGGTAACAAACGATATTGCGACATCAATCATAAAAGATTCTTTCCATATTTCCATTGGGAGAATAAAAACAATAAAACTATTACCATTTTGGGTGGAAGCTAAAAACGGAAGAAAATAATAAAGAAGAACACAAGAAGGCCGGCTGGGAGGAAGTGCGGTTACAGAGCCGCAGCTTAGAGAAACTAGGGTTTCACGTTTTGGTTTTCATTTTTCATTTTTGATTAGCTTGTGATCTTTATATTTATTTATGGTTTCTGAGAAAGCTATGTCTAGCTAATCATGTTAGGGTTTAGGTAGAAACCATTTTGATTGTGTGAACTTTACATTTATATGCTTAAGAATGATTTGAATGACTAGTAATTTATTTTCATAAAATCTTGTATCTAATTGTATATGTAATTTTCTTGATTATTTATGTTTTTGAATTGATATTTCGTGCTTCGGTTAAATCCCTAGACGTGGTATGCAAGGATAGATAGGTAATGCTTTAGGATCACTACATAAGAAGCGGAGGAAATTACAGCGGAGAAACAATATTAAAAAATGAATGATATATATTTTTAAAGATTAATAGAGTTTGCGTAATTAATTGGTGGAAACCGAAAACCCTAATAACCCCATTCTCATTTGTTTATCATTACGATTATTTATTATTTCATTTTATTCCAAAATCTGAAAAATTGTTAAGCATCATCTTATTTGATTACTTTGTTTGTGGTATTAGTTAGTAGAGTATTTCACACTCCTTGTGGGAACGACCTGTACTTGCCATTGTCTACTAGTTAGGCGTTGTGCACTTGCAGTATTTGTTGTGGGTTTTCGAACCTACCAGTTTGTGTAACCGTACCCAAACGTGTACAAGAGTTGGTTCAATATTAGTCAACCAAATGGTTAGCCAAATGATAAATTTCATATCAACCATATTCTTCTTCACCATAACTAGTCCAAATGACTCAAATGAACTAGTTAGAGAGTTGTTCAATTGCTATGAGATCTTATGTACTACACAAGACAGAATTGAAACAAAAACGATGTGATTCACTCGAATCGATTTATGAACTATAAAGCCACGGTTTGCAATAGCATTCCTTAGATAATTTAAATAAGTTCACGAATATCGTTTTTAGACATAACCACTCAAGTTCGAGGACTCAAGTAACCGGTTGGAGTTCACAAACTCCAGCAGAAATTCTCGGGTTCGAGAACTTCCGTCAGTTCGCGGACTGAGTTCGTGGGCTGAAACCGAGCTACAACTCCAGCAGAAATTCGCAGGTTCGAGAACAACGCACGTCCGCGGAATGAATTCGCGGACTGAGTTGACTGCTCAAGTTCCGGTTTTCACTTGATCAACAAAGTTCGCAAACTTCGATTCAAGTGCTAAGGACTTATACATATATGTGTTACCACAACAATGCTTATATCCCCCAGTGGTTATATTGTCTAAACTCTCATTTCAATCATTGAAACATTCTCAGATGACGTCATATAGTTGTTATTCACAAACTAGTTTTCGTCAGAGCAATTTCCAAAGTGATTAAAACATAACATGACTTTCGTCACTAGGAAAAGATGAACTTGGCTAAAGCGAAAGCTTTACCAACACACATTTCGAGAAATAGATAAGCGAGATATACTCAGCTCGAAATGTCATATGTGTATATCTTTAGTCTATATAGTAAAACGACTTTTGTTTGAAGATAGGAGATAGAGTAGATAGACTTTTGAGTGATGGATAAGTTCAAGTCTCCACATACCTTTTAGTCGATGAAGATCCACTGGTTCCTTGAGTAGTCCTTCGTCTTGTATGATGATTTCCATGGAGTTCCTGAGCTCAACTACACTTTATATCCTAGTCTGAAACCTTATCTATAGTAGACTAGAAATAAGACTTTATAGTTTTGATCACTAACATTGAAAAACATGCTTGATATAGCAACGCATACGAGTTCGACCGAGCAATGCTCTAACAATCTCCCCCTTTGTCAATTTTAGTGGAAAAACTATTAATACATATGGAATACAAAAAATATATAAATAAACTTTGTATCTCCTATTCCACATGTCTAATCTTCAACAATACTCGAAATCTTCGTCACTTCCAAGTAGTCCAATGATCCTAAAGGTTGTAAGTTTAGCATCATCGTTGTTGAAAATCCGTAGCTATAACAATGAGAAAAGCATCAGTTCTCAATCATTGTTATACAGTGTCATAGTATTATTACACAACGTCAAAGTCCAATTGCATCACAACTTCAACAACAATACTATGGTGATACTTCACCCCCCTTAGTCAATACTCCATCTCACATGGAAACCACTCCCCCTTACATAATGATCCGAAAACCATATGTATTTGTAGTGTGAACTACATATTAATTCTCCCCCTTTTGTCAATATAATTGGCAAAGGTACAAGAACGGGATCCTAATGAAATTTCCGTAAGAGACATTTCATGACCAAAGGTAAATGTATATCATCTTGTTTAGATGCAATCATAAAGCCAAAGCTAAATGCATTCATCAATGAGTTTATAAATACGCAAGATAACCCCTATAATATTCCACATACGCACTCCCCACAAAGATTTGGCAATTAAGCACAAGTTCAAAAGAACTCTCCCCCATAATATGTCATTCCCTAAGGAACAACAAGAGCGAGCTTAATTTCAAAGGAAAAGAAGGATTTCTTTAGACTCAACAAATCACATACAAGTATGAATTTGGAATCCAACAAGAAATATTCAATCATATTAACCAAAGCGAACCAAGATTAATTTGACTAAAGATGCTCAACACAAGCAAACTTATGGAGACTTAATAACTCGATTAGATTATTCACAAGAGAACTCATAATTAATTTATCCAGAATACACAATTAAACTAATCACAAAAGTAATCAATTAAATCGTTTATATCTCATAAGAAAATCTATTGAGCGATGACTAAGTTAATCATAAAAATAACCAACCCAGTCAATCATGCTCAACACAAGAAAAACTTACGGATTCATAACTAAATAATCACACAAGATAATCAACTTGGTTGTTCAATTTACTCTACGCAAAGTACCTTACGGAACACAACTAAGCTAATCACAAAAATAATCAACTTGGTTGTCTAGTGCTCAACATAAGACACAAAACGAAGTCTCGCTGTAATACACAAAAAATGGATTAGGGAAGATCAATTACTGCGGAATACACAAGGATTCATTCTATGTTTCCATCACTATTTGCACAATGACACACAATAGACATAATCCTTGAATCACAAAATATTTTAACCTATCTTTCATCAATAATTGACAATATAGGCTTAACTTTTGTGTTTTGCCAAAAGTCTATTCTTTCTTTTATCGATATTTGCATATCAATTCACGAACGACTTTACTTTTGACAAAATATGGGACAATTAAGTTCACGGACGTAAACACACATATCCCATCAAAATATTGCAATATATAAAATCAAAAGATTAATACTGCAACCATCATCTTCCAAACAAGTTTAGAATTTAACACAATAAATCTAAAAACAAGAAGATGAAAACTTTGGATATAGCTGTGTGTAATCACAATAATGGCTATTCCAAACTCTAGTAAACCTTCTCAAAAACAAGAATAAATTCTCATAAGAAGTTTCCTATGAATCAAGAAACTCGTAATGTACATATAAGATGATTTGTCCTTAGAGGGTAGAATCAATCTTTTTCGCCCGGATTTATACCAAGAAAAGCTACCAAAGGCGTATAAAAAGATTTTCCAACCACATTCTTGTAAAAGCTACATATTAGCTTAGAAGAGTAGTACTCCAAGAATCCAAGTGCCCAAGTTCAAGAGAAGTGGAACAAGTGCAACGAAACAGAGCAAAATACTCAAAAACAAGAGACAGGACAAATACCAATATTAACTCATCCAAATTCAAGGAATTCTCATCTCCAATTATAAGATAATTCAAATAGGAAGAGAATGCAAAAATAATGAGTTCATTCCGAGTTCGGACGAAGAAGTTACGGCCAAAACAAGTCGACCAAATATTGACGTCTACAGGCAAGTCCGCGAACTTACGGGTTTGCACACGAATTTTCAAGTCCGCAAACTTAAACTCCTGGATTTTGGTTTTTAAAAGATGTTATGCATACCTGGTATGAGTACCATGAAGTCCAAATATCCCGAACTGATGTTTTCAAACCTAAACATTTAAGAACCTTAAACACAGATCAAGTTAGGTAGAAATAAACAATAAGCAAGGTACATGAATCATTATAAGTACTCTAAGCAAATAAAGACACAAATATTGCTCAAGTTTATATACATACCTTTTTAGAAGAATCCAATCGAATTCTACAGCCTTACCCAACGTAGTCTGTGTGCCCCAATTCTCGTGCTTTCCTCACCGTATACATAGCAGGGCATTCCTTGGTGAGGATGCACTTACAACACAATCAAGTTATGTTGAGGTGAACAATATCTTGCTCACCACAAGTGACTTTTGGATTATCATGAAAGAGATCGCTTTTAGAACCTTTCACATCCAAATCCATCTTTCCAAAGAACTTTTTAAGTTTCATCATCATGGATACTGCCTTCTCCATAGACATGGAATTTTATGGGAGATCATTCCTTTTCACACTCAAAACATCATCGAATTTCTTTGGTATCCACTTCTGAGTGTGTTTAGGAACAACCAGAACTTTCTTCCCTTTACTCTCTTCTAGGTTTCTCGAGACAGAATTGGATTGACTATTCTTTTGAAAGTTGTATTTCTCCAATTGGGAGCATCGGATCTTGTCTTCGTCTTTATGAAGTTATCCTTTTGATAACCATTACGATTGTGAAAAGGCTTCGTATGACATTTATAGGAAAATCTAGGTTGATCACAACACTTATTCCCTTGCCTAGAGGTTGGACAGTTACAACCTGTAACATTAATAGGATTAGTCTTAACATATGATCTTGGTTTCACAACTTCTTGTGATGCCCAAACAAGAACATCATGAAGTTTATCATTCCTTATACGGAAACAACATATCCTTTCCAGGTGACCTTTCTTTCCGCAATAGTGGCAAACATAAGGAATGTTCTTACCTCGATCCATGTATGCTGACTTTTCTCTTTCGAACTTTAACTGTCGGTAAAGGTTTTTCACTTTTCCATCAGTGAAAACCTTTTGTTGAGAAGCATCACTAACCTTCACAATTTTTACCTCTTTGATAGTACTTGGAGCATCTATTCCCTTATATCCCAATCCTCGTGTATCACGATGATTTTTACTTGCTCCTAGCATAGTGGTTAATTTGCTTGAACTAGTATTGAACTTTTTTAAGTCATCTTCCAACATCTTTATTTTATCAAGAGCAGTAGCTAAATCAGCCTCAAGGCGTTTTTCTCGAGCGAGATAAGTGCTTTCTCTGTTATCAAAACTTGCTAGTTGTTCTGCAAGTTTCTCTTCCAACAAGAAATATTTTTGATAAATATTATCACATTCAAGTAACTTCCTACGTAGGTTTTCCTCAGAATCCTTGAGGATCGATTCGTTAAAACGATTCGAAACATAAACACCCGCGGAACATCTTCTCAATTTCTTGTTTTATCGACAGAGAGGAGTTAAAAGAGGTGTGACATGAGAAGTTGTCATCTTCTTCTTTTCCAATGAATTCAAAACCTTAACATACTCCGAGACTTCCTCATCAACATCTCTATCAATATCTGAATCACCTTCATTAGAAAGTTCATCCAACTGTTCTTCTAGGCGTATTTCCCAGACTTCAACAGGTTTTACATTAAGAGAATGTTTAGAATCTTTAGATACTGACCTAGATGAGATAGTTCTCTCAAGTGAATCCAAGCTTTGAAAATCATCTGGTGATTTATGAACTGGTACGTTATTAGAGATAAACTCGTCCATAAAGTCAGATCGCTACAATCACAGACTGATAAGGTCTTTAACGTGTTTGCCTGCTCTGATACCAATTGAAAAAGTGTGGGTCTAACAACCTCACCCAATATTTCGATTAGCAATCTATATGGACAACTCCGAGTTGTTTTCTAGAGAATCAATTAGACTCAATCAATAGAAAATACTCAAGGAGTTATTATCTCAAACTCTCAATTTGATTTGCTCAAGCAAATATGATTCGCGAGTCCAATCAAAGAGAGATAACTTGGATGGTACCAAAGACCAATATCCAAGTGTCAATCAATTTAAATCAACAACCAATAAGGTCGAATATTCTAATTGATTGAACAACGCACAACCTGTATTATTTCAATTATATAAAAATATAATGCCAAAAAAAATAACACAGACACCATAATTTTGTTAACGAGGAAATCGCAAATGCAGAAAAACCCCGGGACCTAGTCCAGATTAAACATACACTATATTAAGCTGCTACAGACACTAGCCTACTCCAAATTAACTTCGCTCTGGACTGTAGTTGAACCCCAATCAATCTCACACTGATCCAAGGTACATTTATGCTCCTATGCCTATGATCCTAGCAGGATAATGCACACTTGATTCCCTTAGCTAATCTCACCCATAACCAAGAGTTTCTACGACCCAAAGTGGAAGACTTTAGCAAACAAATCTGTCTCAGACAGAAAAGTCTACAAGATATATAAATCCGTCTCCCACGAATAAACCTATGAGTTTTGTTCCGTCTTTTGATAAATCAAGGTGAACAGGAACCAATCAATAAAACCAGACTTATATTCTCGAAGAACAACTCAGTTTTATCAATCACCTCACAATAGTCTTAATCGACGCAGCGAAAAAGGATATTGTGGAATCACAAATGATGAGACGAAAATGTTTGTGATTACTTTTATATCTTGCCTATCGGAGATAGAAATCTGAAGCCAATGATTACAATTATACTTGTAAAATAGAAACAACAAGATCAGATCACACAACTACAAGAAAAGTAGTATCGGTCTGGCTTCACAATCCCAATGAAGTCTTTAAGTCGTTAACCTGGTTTTAGAAGAAGAAAACCAAAGGTTAAAGGAGAATCGACTCTAGCTTAGCAAACTAGTATCACACAGAATGTGTGAGGATTAGGTTTCCCAGCTCCTAGAGTTCTCCCTTATATAGTCTTTCAAATTAGGGTTTGCAATCAATGTTAGCTTAGTAAAAAAGCATTCAATATTCATCGTTAGATGAAAACCTGATTAGATATAAGCTAATATCTCTCAACCGTTAGATCGAAAACTTATCTTGCCATACACACATGTACTTGATGATTTTGGGTTTGTGTAACCGTACCCAAACGTGTACAATAGTTGGTTCAATATTAGTCATCCAAATTGTTAGCCAAATGATAACTTTCATATCAACCATATTCTTCTTCACCATAACTAGTCCAAATGACTCAAATGAACTAGTTAGAGAGTTGTTCAATTGCTATGAGATCTTATGTAATACACAAGACACAATTGAAGCAAAAACGATGTGATTCACTCGAATCGATTCATGAACTATAAAGCCACGGTTTGCAATAACATTCCTTAAATAATTTAAATAAGTTCACGAACATCGTTTTTATACATAACCACTCAAGTTCGCGGACTGGGTTCGCGGACTCAAGTAACCGGTTGGAGTTCACAAACTCCAGCAGAAATTCTCGGGTTTGAGAACTTCCGTCAGTTTGCGGACTGAAACCGAGCTACAACTCCAGCAGAAATTCTCAGGTTCGAGAACTACGCACGTCCGCGGACTGAGTTCGCGGACTGAGTTGACTGCTCAAGTTCTGGTTTTCACTTGATCAACAAAGTTCGCAAACTTGGATTCAAGTGCTAAGAACTTATACATATATGTGTTATCACAATAATGTTTATATCCCCCAGTGGTTATATTGTCTAAACTCTCATTCCAATTATTGAAACATTCTCAGAGGACGTCATATAGTTGTTATTCACAAACTAGTTTTCGTCAGAGCAATTTCCAAAGTGATTGAAACATAACATGACTTTCGTCACCTGGCAAAGATGAACTTGGATAAATCAAAAGCTTTAGCAATACATATTTCGAGAAATAGATAAGCGAGATATACTCAGCTCAAAATGTCACATGTGTATATCTTTAGTCTATATAGTAAAACGACTTTTGTCTCAAGATAGGAGATAGAGTAGATAGACTTTTAAGTGATAGATAAGTTCAATTCTCCACATACCTTTTAGTTGATGAAGATCCACTGGTTCCTTGAGTAGTCCTTCGTCTTGTATGATGATTTCCTGGGAGTTCTTGAGCTCAACTACGCTTTCTATCCTAGTCCGAGACCTTATCTATAGTAGACTAGAAGTCAAGATTTTATAGTTTTGATCACTAACATTGAAAAACATGCTTGATATAGAAACGCATGCGAGTTCGACCGAGCAATTCTCTAACACTAACTATACCATTGTGGCTAGTCTGTCGAATGCATTTAACGAATGCACTAAGCCTTTAAACCCCTAGGTGTCCTAATGGATGAGTTGTAGTCTCGTGAGGGTTTACCAGAGGTGTACCCACAAAACCTTCTCTAACTTCAGAGCGTAATGGATTCCCAAGCATCCAAGGAGCTATGAGGACATAGAGTTTCTACATGCTAGTAATAAGAAGTTAGAAATACCAAAGACGCATTCTCATCCTTAAGAGTTGAGCGAGAAATAACCACACCATATGAAATAATTCGGGTTCGAGAGTGATCACAAGCCTCGACTTCTGCCTCACCAATACGGTTTTATGATAGTTGCACTCAAAAAGACCATTTTTTTAGTCTCTCATGTGTGCAGGAAGGATTAAAGAGAGAAATCCTGCACACGTTGAATGATGGGAAGGAGAACCTTACGAAATAATTTCTGGAGATTCCACAGAATTGTGGACAAAAAGAATCTTTTTCTGATGATCTCTAATAAAGGAAATCAACCATTATCGAGGATGGGAGTACTCACTTACCTTCACATCCGATCGGCAATCAACACCATTCTCACAGATTCCATAGAAACGTCTTCAGTCTTCAGTTGTTGATGATGAACTCCGTAGAACCTTGATAATTTCTAATTATTTTCTTGAATTTCCTTGTTGCTTGGAATTTCTTCATGAATTCTTCTTCTTTACCATGGTGTTATTTAAACAAACTACAAAAATAAACTACAAAAATTGATTACTTTTTTTTTAATTAATTAAAACACAAAATAAATAATGAAACTACTAAATCCATGGATGAAGGATTTTATCACTCAATTCTTCACAACTTGTATTGTCTTGATTTCATAAACTTCACTAATTCTCATCTTTTCCTGTTTTCTTTGCTCTTGTAAAATACGTCTTCAAATTGTGTATAAATTTCTTCTATTTGTAATGTATCTTCTCTTTGAATACGAATTTTACTTTTTCTTGTGTTGTTGCATGTAAACCTCAGACTATTTCAATCTTTCTTCATATAATCTGACGTTGCTTTGCTCGTTGATGATGATGTGTTTCTATGGATCTGTTGATATTGTCGAGAAAGATAGAGTGGTGCTAACTGCAAATCAAACTACAAGAAGGAGTTTTCATCTTTAGACGTCATCCTCGTGATTTACGGAATTAGTACTCAAGAGATCAAAAATAGTGCTGAAAGTGGTACGAAGTTGGGTAGCTCACCATTCCTACCCGGAATTTACATACGGTGACACACTCTCTAAAAGGACTTCCTACATAGTCACAAAAAAATGAAGGTCGGTGCCTCGCTTGATGTAAAAAAATAGGTAGTCTCTACTAAGGGTGTAAATGGGGCAAAACGAGTTGCTGGTTTTTACGGAATTAAAGAGATGACCATGTGGAGGGGACTCCTTGAACCGAGCGAACTATAAAACCTCACATAGATATACTACAAGAAGGGAGTGCTTTGAATTCGAGAGATCAATCTGTAGTATTCCGGCCTAAACCAAGAAAATGGCCGTTCCAGAGTAAATTCGGTCACATGAGAGGATGGGTCGATCTTTAGGAGGGAAGCTGAGAAATATGTGAGATCAATGGTGATCGAAGATTGTAGGTGTGTTGTGTATTCTCAGAATAAGATAAATTCTGAATGATTGAATTTGCTCTGTTGAGAGTTGGATTGTTAATCTCGTGTTGCCTATTTGACGTGAGATTGTCCTTGTTTCAATCATGATTAGAGATTTATTTATATTGCTATAATTGAAAACACCATGATCCCAAAAAGTATGACAGTTGATGGAATCAAATAGTGGGGAAGTGGAAATCGTGTTAAAACCAGTTGCTCAACGTGCGGAGACTTGGTTGATTTTCCATCCACTACTTTGTTAACTCCTCCAACTGATTGCACGACTTGCTCATATTCTCATCGTGTGTATGAACACACATGCCGTAGACCTCCAGACCAAAACCCCAGTTAATATCCCCCCATGTGACACGATTGTCGTCTCGTGTGATTGTGGAGTCTGCAAGGCAGACGTGTATTTAGTTAGTCAGTTGCCGACTTCATGACTTCATGGGACGATGAGTCTTTATATTGTTGAGTCGAACATGATTTAGAATGTTCTGAGACTTGGACGTTTCCATTGTTGAGACAGAGGTATAATATATGAATAAACTTTGATATTTAACGTGAGCAAATATTGCTAGTTCGATGAATTGTTGAATATTGATAGTTGAACCAATATTCCTTGGTTTGAGAAAGTATTGCTCATCTGAGCAAATATTGCTCGTTTGATGAATTATGGGTAGCATGACCAAATAATATATTAAATCAGAATACTGGCAATTGAACCGAGTATGATAAAAAAAAATATTAATCACGGGATCAACGTAAAAATTATTAGCGTTTGAATCTGGAATCATTAACCTTGGACTCAAAACCCTAATTTGATCAATTGATGATTTACTGACGGTTTATTGATAATTAACCATGGAGTGAAGAGGGACCATCTACATGGGATTATGGGTCGACCATGTAGCGCCCAGATGCTCACGTGAGCAAATATTAAGGTCTCTTGAAGACCAGTTGATTTGATGAAAGGATGATTAAATGATGGTTTAATCATTTATTAAAATAATGCTCGTTCGAACCTTAGGTGATAAAACCTAATTAATTATGAAGAGATGAGGGACTGACCAAGGGGTCATGAAACTGGCCCTGGGTGATCACGGGACCGAGTATCGATCGTCTTATGAAGTTCCAAGTTGTTTGGAAGAGTTTTGGACCTAATACGTGCAATTGCGCAAATTAGGTCAAAATTGTCAAAATACATGGGACCGGCCTTTTGCAAGCCACAGATCCAACCCTAATCGGTCAAGGTAACATTCTCACATCACCAAAGTGTTCGTATCTCAGTTATGAGAATTTTGATATTTTCTGATGTGCGTATGAGCAACATTTTGAGAAAATATGAAGAAATCAGGGATTTTTGCTGAAACCGTGAAAACTTCATGAGAAGAAGTTAAAATAATAAAGGAATCATAAACTGTGGGATCGGCAATGGCCAAGGCATGGCCGGCCATCCAAGGGGCCGGTCCCATGGTATTTTTCCTAATTTTATTATGTTTTCACGATTTTAGGGAAATATCATAAAACGAAAAAGTTTGTTAAAACCCATGAGTCTTGTTGAAACTAAGGAGTTTTGTTGAAATCAAGGAGTTTCCATGAGATGAGGAAAAAATAAAAATAATAAAATAATGGACTTGTGGGACCGGCTTGGGCATGGTTGGCCGGCCAGGGCACGGTCCCGTGAATTTTCCCTAACTTTTTGTATTATTTAATGATTTGAAGGAATTTTCATAATTTGAAGGAAACATCATGAAATCAAGGAATTTCATGGGATTAAGGAAGCATGAAAAATATAATAATAATAAAATAAGACGTGTGGGGCCAACTAGTGCATAACCAGCCAGCTATAGCCGGGTCCCACGGGTTTCCCTAATTTTATATTATTTTTCATGGGATCAAGGAAATATCATGAGATTAAGGAGTTTCCATGAGATTAGGGAAATAATAATAAAATATCGAGGAACCATGGGTGTGGGACCGGTCATGACTAGGACATAGCCGTCCGGCTAGCACACAGAATCCCATTACACCTTTCCCAATTTTTTATTATTTCTTTGACGCGGAGGAAACACCATGAAAGTGAGGAGTTTCCTTAAAACAAAGGATATTTGTTCAAATGACAGAATTTTCATGAGATCAAGGAAAATAATAAAAATATGATAAAATTAGACGTGGTATTGGTCACGACATGATCGGCCGGCCGGTGAACCCAATCCCCAACGCCATGGTTAATATTTTATTATTTATTATTTTCTTTCCTATTTTGCATAGGTTCATCGTCTCGTCGTATTTTGAAATACTTGTTCGTGCATTAAGGTGCTCGTGAGTGCATCATTGCTAAGTATACTTGCACTATTTTTGTCGGGGCTTACTCAAAGGTATCTCAGATCCCCGTGTGTTGAATATTTATTACTAACCCATGGAATTCTGCTGGGAAGAACCATAAATTGAAGTAACGAAATATTATAAAAAATATTGAATATTTTTCAGGGATCCAGTTAATGAATCTAATGGTTCTGAGAATGATTCATTGATGGCTCTATACTATGTATGATTGTATAGGAGCATTAATTATGAGCGATATGAGCTTGTTGAAGCATCATATTTATTTTATATAGTCAGGGAAAACGTTGTTACATCCTGAAGACGTTATTGCTCTATACTAGCATGCAAGTTGTCTAGCACTACACCAAATTCTAGGATTCGTAACAGGAATTCGTAACGGCTTTGTGGCCGTTACAAAAATCCCGTTACAAAAAAAATCGTAACAGGCTGAAGCCGTTACTAAGTTTTTATAATTTCGTAACACAGATTAGTCGTTACGAAAAATTTTTAAGCGTGAAATACACACGTTTGGTCACACTAGGGTCGTAACAACAAGGTATTTTTTTCCACCAAAAATTGATTGAACTAGGGATATTTCCCCCAATGTTTATATATCTATCACTCGACCCTAATTTCATTATCTCTTTCTTTCTTTCTTTTTCTTTCTTTCTTTTTTTTTCTTTCTTTCTTCTTCTTTTGTTCACTAAAGAACCCAAGATGAGCACCATTAACAAGCACCTCTGTACTACCACCACCATCATCAACAACATCAAAAGCAACCAAATCTCTTTAACAATCAGTAAAGCATCGATTAGATTTCATACCTTTCTTCATGAAACAAGGTTTGGTAACCTTGGAGTTCTAGACCTAGGTTTTCAAAATTTTCAAGTCAGTGATTTTCGAGTGAAATAGTAGTAAATCGAGTGTAATAGTGATAGATCGAGTGGGTTTTAAGTGTTTTTGGAGATGATTAGATATTATTGAAGGAAGAACACAAATTTCAGAGAAGTTGAGTGTTTTTTCTCTATCAAAGGTGCTTAAATAAAGATCATGGTGATTCAAAATGGTAATTTATTTAAACCCAATTCCATTTTTCATTGTATGATCACATCTATGTTGTTTTATTTTTGTTTAATCACAATATTGAATTTAGGATTTCTGTAAAATTGAATTTTTGATTTTAGGGTTTTGAGAATTGGGAATTCTGTTTGAAACATGAAAATTTTGGGTCAATCAACACGTTAGTAACATATTTCAGTTGAAACACTTTGTGATTAATCTAGGGTTGCGAATTTGTCACTTGTAGAATCCAGGGATAGGGCAGGTGTGTAAATATATCTGTTAAAGTAGAGCATGTGGACTCTCAGTTCTAATGTATGGAAGCCAGCGGTATGGTAGAACACATTAGTCATGATGATAAGGGCTTGGCACCGGATGTTGACATACTAAGTAACCTGTCCGACAAATGCAAATTGGTGAAATTGGTGATAAGGACATGAAATTGATTTGTTGTGCCTTACGTTTCATGTGTGTGTGTTATTGTTGGATAAGTATGTTTTTTGGCCTCTAGTTAGAACTTCACTAGAATTCTGTCATTTTCTTAGATATTTTGTGGTATCTGAAACAAGGACATGAATATGTTTGGAGATTTTATTGGGGTTTACATCAGCATAACTGCTTTTTTGCATGCAACTTTGTACGTAGTATATGCTTTAGATCATATCTTCTGATGACTTTTGCGATAAAAATTGTTTTTTTGGCATTGTGCAAGTTTTGAGATTATGTTTCTGACTAGGTTGTTGCACCGGTGCGTGAAAATTGTGCATAATCACTAGGGGTTGTGCTCAAATATATATGTTAAGTTTTTGTAATGGTTTCACCTTATTCAACACTGAAAGAATGTTTCTCCACTTATGTCAGATAACTTGTATACCTAAATTTATTTATTTTTCTTTTTCTTTCAGAAATTATAGTGACAAACTTGAACGTCCAATGTATTTCTCTAACTTCCTTGATATTGGATCACGAGATTCAATCAAGTGAGTGCAGTTACAGATGGATATGTAACTATCGTTTATGTGAGTTTGTAAAGTAGGCATCTCAACTTTTGTTTGTGAATAATATCCTACTGTTCTGATAGTCGAGAACTCAAGAGGGTTCTTACTCAAATCATTATTGTATTACAGAAACAAAGATGAGATTAATGAGCAGACTGAGAATGTGATGCAGATTCAGGAGTTGGAAGGAGAAACTTCTACAACCTGCAACCGAAACTCAGGTTCAAATCAAGGTAAACTTTTTAGCAGTTTCATGTTGTTTATCATTTCTTCTCAGAGTACTGTATTTTTTTATTTATTTTTGAGATATTGTTGTCGAATCTCTAATAAAAATTTATGGTGATTTCTTGTGCAGACTCAAGAGAATTCCCTACTAGCTTCTTTGGGTGTTGAATTGGGAAGCCTTTGTTGTGAGAAGAATCGTCTCCTAATTGTCTGTCGGTAATGCTTCTTTCTCAAACATTTAGTTTAAGAAAACAAAATCGATATACATTGCAGACACAAATCTTATATACCCATACAGTAATCATCATTCTCTATGGGCCTTTTATATTGTAGTGATTTTTTGCATGCACAACTGGTCTATTTACTGTGCATGTCAACTGTCTGAGAAGATCTTGTTTTATTGCAGATGGTTTCCCCCTCTTCTCTGAATTCAAAGAACTACCGTGGACAGGTGAAGTTATGAACTTTACTAATTTTTTATGAAGTTCCATTACTAATTAAGTTAAAATTGCGTAAATTGAGATTCAGCCTATTAGTGGGAAAGATCCTTGTATTATGTTGTTAACAAGTATTAGTTAGTTTCAAGGATTGAATTATACTTATCGACAATGTGTTTCTTTTGATTGAATTAGATCCTTGTATAGTTATTCCAACTTTAGACTCTTTTATATCTTTGCATATCCTGTTTGATGTCTTCAATTCTCTTCAGTTCCTTGTATTTCCATGGTTTTCTTCTTTCCATTATGCACGTTTACACTTCTTTGAATACTTTCTAATGTAAGTTATCGTTGTTTGCAGGAAGAAGTTAGGTGTGGAAGTGTTATGCCGCGAAGTTGTAGCTGACATTAGGTATACAATTTCTTGGTGTAAGTTCTATGTAGACAGTAATTTTATATCTTATAAGTTCTATATATTCCCTTAGAAATTTGATACTTAACAAAAAAAAAATGGTACTTAGGAAAATTTTAGTTCTTTTTTCATGTGAACCTGGTATGAATGAATTGAATGTGTGAAATGAATGTGAAATAAATTAATTGAAGAAATTATCATCGAATGTGGATGATGAATGTATTGGAAGGTATATGCAGGGTATTTGGAATTCCGGCTTATTTCCGACAGAAATGAACGGCCAGTCTGCCTTGACCTGGTCAAAATTGGTTAAGGTTGACTGGCAGTAATTTTTTTGTTGTTACAAAAAAATTCGCAACGGACAAAACCTGTTGTTACAAAAAAATCGTAACGCCCCTGAGCTGTTACCACGTGTTGGGTTCGTAACGTCCCTTACCTGTTACTAAGGGCCATTACAACCAAATTCGTAACGGCTACATTTCCGTTACAAAAAAATGTAACGCCCCGTGTTGTAACGAGCAAGAGCCGTTACAACCCGTTTTAGTAACGGCTCATTCCTGTTACTAATCCAGGAGTTTGGTGTAGTGTAGGATCCGTCCAATCTTTCAATTCTATATAAAAGTAGTTACTGAAATTGCTCAGTATTCATAAGATATGTTGTTGGCTCAACTGAGAGACAACACATCTACATGTACTCTAAGAGACAATATTCTCAATCAGATATTCTTATAGCATGAGCTTTCATGCTTTCGATAAGAGACATGAGCCTCAATATTCATCCGATTGCTGGATCAGGAATACATATAATTATGGGTTTACGATTTTAGCCTTTGTCAAAAATCCACCATCTACATTAAGTCCCATGTTTAGTGAGGGACAGTCATGTCCCTCGGTCAGCATTGAATGGTGATTTTCCGGTTACAAATGATATAAGCAATTGAACTTAGTTGTAAGATAAGACCTTACCGGATTTTGACAGTACGAGCAAACCACGACTTGAATGGAGATTCCAGTGGCATGATAGAGCGTCGTTTAATGAGCATAAATTGGTGTTCAACCTCTGATTTTGATGACGGGACCTTGGTCGTTTTAGGATTCACGGGACGGGCCCAATAAGGAAATCCTTGTAAAATTAGGTTTTGGAAATAAAGTTCGATATAAAAGGAATGAATCCTTTTTTTTTATTTCACCTGCATGATCACCACCTTCATCTCTTCATCATCCCCTCTCGTCAACAGGAGAAGACAAAAGTTCGTCGGAGCGCAGCTGCCGTCCGACCAGATTGATCACCGGCCGGCCAACTTCCGGCCGGCTCCGACCAGGTGCATACATTTTTTTTTTGTCCGAGTTCATGAGTTGTTCATGGTTTGATTATGTTGAAATCATATACATGTGCATATATGAGTATGAGTTTTATTGAAAAACCCTTGTTTTTAGAAAACATATGTTCGTTCGATCGTTAGTTTGAGAAACTATTAATAATCCTTTACCTATGAGAGATTTTTTTTTTTTTGCATAGACCTATGTCTAGTGATAAAGTTTTGTTTATGAGTTTCCATTAGAACTAAAACCTTATCTTGAAAAGATGTGAGCTTTCACAAAACCGAAATAAACCCTCGTTTCAAAGAAAGATGATCATACGAAGGTAAAGGTTTTTATTTTATTTTAATATGTATGGACCTATGTCCAGTGATAAAATCTTGTTTATGAGCTTTCATGAAAACCAAAACTTTATCTTGAAAAGATGTGAGCTTTCACAAAACCGAAATAAACCTCCGTTTCAAAGAAAGACGATTGTACGGAGGAAAAGATTTCTCATAAACCATGGTCTGTTTATGGGATTTTTATGAAACCGTGGGATATCCCACAAATTTTAGTTGCGTGAGCTTTTATTACGTCAACATTTTTTTTAATATTTACGAGAGTAAATCACTTTTTTATTTATATATATATATATATGCAAATACATATTATTTTCCTTGAAATCAAAACTTGAGTTTTGTGTAATATTGCTTAGAAGTAAACAATTATTTATGATGAAATAATGTTTTAGTTTTCATAATTCCATGGTGAATGTTCACGCAGTAGAAATATTCATGATTTTATGAAAAATTTGAGTTTTTTGCTCATCTTTTATAGGTTCGAAGAAGCGAGCAAGTTTTGAAGTGTTTAACTCTTACGTTGTGATCGCTATGGTTAGTGGAATCATAAAAGGTAAGAGTTGAGAGTTACCATTTTTTGGAATTGACATATACGCATCCGTAACTTTGTGCCTCTGGTTCCATACAATGGTGTCTTCCAGTAGTGATTATTCTTCCAGCTCTTCTGAGGAGGATTCGAGAGTTTCAGAGGCAAAAGCTCGTGCAAGCATAGATCGTGTTTTGCTGGAAAATAACAGGTCTCTTGATAAACTGAAAGTTGATCATGAAGAGCACTTGAATAGGAAAGAGAATTAGGAGATACTTTTTGAGTATCGAGAGAAAAGGCATATAGTTCAAAGGAAAAGACAAAGAGCTGAGGAGAGACTTCGATCTCGTCCTTATGGTGTGGCCTCAGATTCCGATGCTGAAGATGAAGAAGAAGAGCTTGTGTGGGATTTCACAACACGCAAAAGTAGGTCATATCCTCTACATAGGGAGATCGAACAGAAATTTAGGGCTGATCTCCAAGCTGAACGTGACGATGAAGATCTACAGGATGCGATAGATGGTGATGACGAAGAAGAATAATTTTCTGACTCAGACAGTGACTCCGAGAAAGAGTCTGAAGAGGATCCTTCAGATGATGAGAAGGATGATAATGATATTGATGAAGACGGCGATGTGGATGACTCTAACTAGTCTTGCTCGTGATCTTATTTAAACATTTGAATGTTTTTTTTATCCTCGTAGTAGACGTTTCTTTGATGATCTGAACAATTTTCTTCTGGATTAAGATTTTTTTTTTCCGAATGAGAAACCCGTTTATGAATGTTGATTCTTCCCAAATTGAATGAAATGGACCAATGTTCATGCCCCAAAATTCATCACGGTCATTTTCGACTCGCCTTGATCCATTTGCTAAAATACTAAGATAAGTTACGAGAGAAAACACACATCACACGCAAATCCTTGTAGACCGTGTGCATCTTCCGTCAATCCCGTTAGTCCCCAGTTATTTTTCTCAGCATCTTCAATATTGATCTTGTTTGAATCTTAGAGTTTCAGTAAAACCCGCAACTGAATTGAATATCCGTAAAAGATAAGTATCCACCTCTTGTATATATCCCCAAGACTTAGGGTTTAACATTTGTGCAAACATTTCTTCCTCTCCTGAGACGTTTCATTGTGTAGAAGAAATTTTGATTATTGTACCTTTTGTCTCTATGTCCAGCAGTAGTATTTTTTCTCGGAATGAATCCCAGTCGAAGCATGAAGTAGAAGCGTCTGTTTCAGTAAGTTGTGTATTTTCGTTCATCTCCATTTGATCAGAGTTATTGATCATAGGAAAATAATTTGTTGCAGGATAATTAGAAGAATTCGTCTTCTTCTCATAAATCGAGACCCAAGCGGACTGTTAGAGCCCACGCTCGATATAGATCAACTCATGCTGAAGAAGGCACATCCGTGAGTAATTCTATGATTTTATGGTGGTGTATTACTCGATGGTTTTATCCAATCTTCATATGCAATGAAGATTTCTTCCCTGCAGGTTGATGTGCATGTTGTTGTTGATGCCGAAAAGAGGAGGAATGGAAAGTCTGCGACCAATGATAATGATGTCGACAAAAGTTTTATTAACTATGTGAAGAGTGGAGCTAAAACTTACTACCCAATGACTGGACTCCCGTTTGAGACTCCCATGATCAACAATTTCCCGGGCAATGAAGTAGTTGGCGGCTTCGTGGTTCCCAAATGTCATGCGTTATTGTATACCAAGATTTGGAGACGATATGGTCACATTTCCACTACTGAGGTGTGGAGAGACTTTTTGCCGACCCTCTTGACTAAAGCCGATGGGGTTTACCAATTATTGAAGAGATGATGGAGACGAATCTGCAAGATGTTAAGAATCATGACCTTCACAGGTGGGATGGAATGATATCGAATTGTGAGACCTTGAGGTTCAATATAAGATGGCTTCGTCGGCGGCTTGAGATGATCAAGGTTGACAGGGCTGCTGCTGAAGCAATTTCCACCACAACTGCTTTTCTGTAAGAGGAGAAGGCACTTTCCTTGGAGTCGACGAGAGTTGAGAAAGCTGTCCAGGATTTGAAGGTGAAGACTAGGAACTTTCAAAAGAAGCTTGATATGGTTGTTTTTAATAATTACTCTTTGTTGGATGGTTTACTATGAGTGAGTATTTATGATTGTTGTTTTTTGAGTAGGTTCAGGCTTTTTTTAGGTGGAATAATTGATCATTTCATGAGGAAATTTTGTTCATTTATGGAATGTTTAATGAACAAGGGAGCATCTTGCACGCTCTTTGGAGGAACATAAATTACATTCTGAAAATGCTTTGAAATGATGAAATGGTGAAAAGATAATTGTTTTCCATGGATCAGGCGTAATATGCTTTGAGCCATTTACCATTGATTATATTTCCTTCCACTCCTCCATCAATCTTTAAGATTTTGTAATATCTGCTGGATACTGCCTTGATAACTACATATGGTCCTTCCCATTTCGGAGAGAACTTGTGAGCGGACATGTCTTGTTGAATGTCCTTTGCAGTCTTTAACACCAGATCTCCTACTTGAAATGTTCTAGGTCTTACCATTTTGTTGTAGGCTCTGGCGATTCTTTGTTTGTAGGCTTCTACATTTTTTTCCACCTTAGCCCGCTTCGATTCGAGCATGTCTAATTCAGCGAATCTTGAGTTGGACACTTCAGCTTCATCCCATTGTATTCCACTGGATATTGGAATCCGTGCTGAATGAATTTTGATTTCTTCCGGCAGTATGGCATTGACCCCATAGACGAGAAAACATGGTGAAGTCTCGATCGAGCTCCTTGGTGATGTTCGCAAAGCCCATAAATCCAAAGGTAATTGTTCATGCCAGGTTCGAGGATTATCATGAACTGTTCAGTTGAGAATCCGAATCAAAGTTTTATTGGTGATCTCTGCTTGTCTGTTTCCTTGGGGATAGTACGGTGTGGAGAAAACTTGTTTGATGACGTATTCCTCGAGCAATTTTGTCACGTGCTTGTTGGTAAAAGGAGTTCCATTATCAGTGACAATGTGTTTGGGAACACTGAATCTGCATATTATGTATTCTTTGATGAAGGCTGCGATCGTGACTCCAGAGATTCTTTGAAGAGGAATAACTTCAACCCACTTGGTAAAATACTCGGTTGCAGTGATGATGTATTCATGTTGCTTCGAAGATGCTGGATTGATTTTCCCGATGATATCCATTCCCCAACTATAGAAAGGCCATGGACTATTCACAGAATTCAATGGAAGACAAGGAGTGTGAATGAGGTTACCATGGGCTTGACATTGATGACACCTTTGAACATGTACAGCTGCATCGTCTTCCATGGTTGGCCAATAATATTTCTCATGAATCTAGAGAAATAATTTTATTTTTCCTTGATGTTCTCCATCATGCATCTCTTTTAAAATCATTGGGATTTCACGCTCGTCTAAGCATCTCAGCAGGTTTCCACCAAAGCTTTTGCGGTATAAGATTCCATCAAGAAGGACAAATCTCTTAGCTCTTTGAATGAGTTTGACGGTTTCTTTATTTTATGACGGTAATTCATTGTCCCAGAGATATTTGATGTAAGGTTCCATCCAATACCCAGTGTGATGGGCCGTCAGAGCTTCTAAGTGATGAGGGGCGTCTGACAATTGGGACATGACTTTTGCAGAATTATTGATTGAGTTTCCATGGAAGGCCAATAGTATCCCATTCTTTGAAGCTTTTTGTAGAGTGTTACCACCAGTGTCTGTCCACACGTTTCTTCATGTATGCGCTTGAGTTGTTCATCCGCTTCATAATTTCCAAGGCATCGTGATAATGACCCATTAGAGTTTCGATAGTATAACGCTCCATGAAGTAAGAAATAATTATTTAATTCCTTGAGACTTACTTTCCCTTATGAAAGAGAACTGTTCAATTCATGAATAATAGGTGTTCGCCAATCATCTGCTTGAATGTCTTCGACTTAAGAGAGCCATATAGATGAAACAACATGCCTCTGTATAGTGATTGTTTTCTTTGCTCCTTTGAATTGCAACTTAGAAGTGAGAGTTTCCAGGCAGTCAGCATGCCTATTGTTGGTTCATCCAGTATGGACAATCGTTGCATCAGCTAAATAGGTTAACATCCATTGAGCTTCAGTCCTGAATGGAGCAAGTGTGATTTCTTTAAGGGCGTATGTTCCATTCATTTGATTGACCAGTAGTTTTGAATCTCCCCTTATATCGAGGTATGTTTCTCCTGCTTGCTTGGCTAGGGACAGTCCTAGCAAGAAGGCTTCGTATTCTACTGAATTGTTGGTGCAATGGAAATCCAGCTTGAATAAATGTGAGAAGACTTCACCGGATGGAGAGACTAACAATATGCCTGCTCCCCCAGTGTCGTTGCTAGGGGTGGCGGAACCATCAAAGTATAAAAGCCACGTCTCTTCTTTGATAGCTAGGATATCTAGAAACTCACCAGGTACATCTTCATGTAATATTGTCGCATCCTCTCCTGGAAAATCAGCGAGTAAGTCTACAACTGATTGGCCTTAGATTTCTTTAGGTGGTGTGCATGCTATGTCAAATTCTGACATCTGAAGTATCCACTTTGCTGGTCTTCCTATCAAGTCTGGCTTTGATAGTAGAAACTTTATAGGGTCAGCTTTGGAAACGAGCACGACCCTGTTGGATAGTAAATAGTGCCTGCATTTATGAATTGCATGCACTAACGCCAGACATGCTCTCTCATCTTTTGGGTATCGGAGTTGAGCATCTCGCATTGTACGACTGAAATAGTAGATTGCTCAATCGAGGCCTTCGTCGTCTTCTTGAGCAAGGAGTGCTCCAATAGCAACATCACTAGAGGCCGTGTATAGTATCAACGGCCGTCCTTGCACTGGTGATTTCATGACAGCAGGTGATAACAACATCTATTGTATTTTCTGGAATGCTGCTTGTTGAACGTTCGTCCATATAAAACTCACTTATTTCTTCAATAGAAGGGTAAATGAAGCGATGATCTGAGCCAATATAGGGATGAAGCATCGAATATAGTTTACCTTGCCCATAAAACTTTGGAGTTCTTTTACAGTGCGTGGAGGAGGCATGGTAGTAATATCTTTTGTCTTGTCTAGATCGACCTTGATTCCTTCAGATGTAACCAGGAATCCCAGAAACTTTCCAGAGGAAACACCAAAAGCACACTTCGGGGGGTTCATCCTTAATTTGTTTTCTCTGCATCTTTCAAAGACATGTCTCAAAACTTGAAGGTGAGATTCTCGAGTCTTCGACTTTACCACCACATCATCAACATAATCTTCTACTTGCTTGTGCATTATGTCGTGGAATATGGCAGTCATGGCTCGCTGATAAGTAGCACCAGCATTCTTCAATCCAAAGGGCATCACAGTGTAGTGGAAATTCCCAATAGGAGTACGGATGCGGTTTTGTTGGCGTCATGCTCATACATCTTGATATGGTTGTATCCATTGTAACCGTCCATTAATGAGAACATACAGTGACCACTGGTTGCATCAACAAGCATATTAATATTGGGTAATGGTAAATCATCCTTTGGACAACATTTATTCAGATTCCTGAAATCAACACAGTATCTGATTTGACCATTTTTATTCTTGACAGGAACGACATTCTCCAGCCATGTTGGGTGTTGAATAGGCTTAATGAAACCTGCTTCTAGTAGTTTCTGTATTTCAGCTTTGATTTGTTCTTAGACTTCGTGTCTGAACTGTCTAGGCAGTTGTTTGACGGCCTTAGATCCAGGATTGATGTGCAGATGATGAGTAACCAATTTGTCGTCTAAACCAGGCATTTCCTCGTACGTCCAAGCGAAGACGTCTTGATATTCTTTCAGTAGATTTATCAGTCCTGTCCGTTCCTCCGGTGACAGTGCTGAGCTAACTAAGATCGGCCTTGGATCATCCTCTGTCCCAATGTTGATCGATTCAAGATCATCAATAGTGGAGTCAATGTCGTCTTGTAATTGTCGTGGAGCATCTTGAACTTCTTCGAGTAATGGTTCATTCTGACATGATTCTTCGGGGCGGGGAAACCCTTCATGGTTCTCCCCTGTTAATTGCTAATCTTTACGTTGATAAATGGTTCTTCCCTCCGCATCATGAGTGTTTATGAAATTAGATCCCTGAGTTGAGACTTGATCCTTGCGGCGCTTAATCGGTGTAGCAGATGATTTAATCGATTTGACGCCTAAGGATGATGGCTTGTCTGTGACCTCTTCGATGGGCTTCTAGCTTGGGAGTGGAGCACTGTAAATCTTGCTTGGAGGTTCGGGGATGTCATTCCGAGACTCAAGGAATTCAGCATCATAGACCGGGGCGTAAGGAGATGATGAAGCCGCAATACGAACAATTTTGTTATTGATTAGAGATTTCATACATTGATGGTATGTTGAAGGAACCTCTTTGTTTTCATGGATCCATGGTCATCCGAGTATCATGCGATAATCAGGATCTTGTTCGATCACGTGGAATTTGGTCTTTGATTGAATAGGCCCTACATTCAAATCTATGTATGCATATCCATATGTATGGATCTGGCTTGCTTAAAAACCTGTCATCAATATGGGATGGAGAATAATCTTAATTTGTGGGAATTTGGCTGCCTTGAGAGTCTTCATATTGACAATATTCGTGGAAGCGCCTGTATCGACGAGAGCTCTCTTGAATTCAGAGTCTTTGATGAAACTGGTTACGTACATAGCTCGATTATGTCCCTCATCTTCCATACGATCCTCTTCTCTAAACATGATGTTGTTGATTGAGTGCTCAGACATCACAGACATTTCTTTGACTGCTAGAGATAACGAAGCTACTGGCACGTCAGATGATATCTGGTTGAGTGCGACAAATGTGTATGTTCACTGCTTTCTAGAAAAGTGTAAGAGTTCACACAAGTTTTCAACTAATTATGTAACTTCCTGGTCCACCGGCTTCTCGTAAGTAGTGAAGCTATTGTTTTGAGGGTCACCATGTGACGAGTCAGTCTCATGTGCTGGGACTTCTGAAACGGAGAGTCCGCCCAACTCGGATGTCAGTTTGATGAGAAAATCGAGTATGCGGTTCATTGTATCTTTCATAAAATCCATATCCTGGCGTAGATCTCTAGGAATCGTGCCAACTCAGTTAAAGTCGGGATTTCTCTACCCTCCATGCTGTTAGATGTATCGTTAGAAGGAGGAACGTTGTCGTTTGAAAGATTCTGGATTGGGTTTGGAGTAGTTGAATTAGTCCTATGACCGACCATCTTGTGAAAGTTGGAGGTTGCAACCGAGAGAATGATCTCCCACTGTGGTCGCCAATCTGTAGATGGGGCAAAACGAGTTGCTGGTTTTTACGGTATTGAGAAGACGACCGTATGGAGGGGACTCCTTGAACCGAGTGAACTGTTAAACCTCACACAGATGCATTGCAAGAAGGGAGTGCTTTGAATTTGAGAGATCAATCTGTAGTACTCCCGCCTAAACCAAGACAATGGCCGTTCCATAGTAAATTCGGTCACAAGAGAGGATGGGTCGATCTGTATGAAGGAAGCTGAGAAATGTGTGAGATCAATGGTGATCGAAGATTGTAGGTGTGTTGTGTATTCTGAGAATAAGATAAATTCTGAATGATTGAATTTGCTCAGTTGAAAGTTGGATTGTTAATCTCGTATTGCTTGTTTGACGTGAGATTGTCCTTGTTTCAATCATGATTAGAGATTTATTTATATTGCTAGAATTGAAAACACCATGATCCCATGAAATGTGATAGTTGATGGAATCAAAGAATGGGGAAGTGGAAATCGTGTTAAAACCAGTTTATCAACGTGCGGAGACTTGGTTGATTTTCCATCCACTACTTTGTTAACTCCTCTAACTGATTTCACGACTTGCTCACATTCTCATCGTGTGTATGAACACACGTGCCGTAGACCGCCAGACCAAAACCCCAGTTAATATCCCCCCATGTGACACAATTGTCGTCTCGTGTGATTGTGGAGTCTGCAAGGTAGACGTGTATTTACTAATTTCGTTGTTGACTTCATGGGACGATGAGTCCTTATATTGTTGAGTTGAACATGATTTAAAATGTTCTGAGACTTGGACGTGTCCATTATTGAGACAGAGGTTTAATATATGAATAAACTTTGATAGTTAATTAACGTGAGCAAATATTTCTAGTCCGATGAATTGTTGAATATTGATAGTTGAACCAATATTCATTGGTTTGAGCAAGTATTGCTCGTTTGATGAATTATGGGTAGCATGACCAAATAAGATATTAAATCAGAATACTGGTAATTGAACCGAGTATGATAAATAAGATGTTTATCACGGGATCAACGTAAAAATTATTAGCGTTTGAATCTGGAATCATTAACCTTGGACTCAAAACCCTAATTTGATCAATTAATTATTTGCTGATAGTTTATTGAAAATTAACCATGGAGTGAAGAGGGACCAGATACATGGGATTATGGGTCGACCATGTAGCGCCAGGATGCTCACATGATCAAATATTAAGGTCTATTGAAGGCCAGTTTATTTGATGAAAGGATGATTAAATGTTGGTTTAATCATTTATTCAATTAATGCTCGTTCGAAACTTAGGTGATAAAACCTAATTAATCATGAAGAGATGAGGGGCCGACCAAGGGGTCATGAAATCGGCTCTGGGTGATCACGGGACCGAGTATCGATCGTCTTATGAAGTTCCAAGTTGTTTGGAAGAGTTTTGGACCTAATACGTGCAATTGCGCAAATTAGGTCAAAATTATCAAAATACATGGGACCGGCTTCTTGCAATACACAGAGCCAACCCTGGTCGGTCAAGATAACATGCTCACATCACCAAAGTGTTCGTATCTCAGTTATGAGAATTTTGATATTTTCTGATGTGCGTTTGAGCAACATTTTGAGAAAATATGAAGAAATCAGGGATTTTTGCTGAAACCGTGAAAACTTCATGAGATGAAGGAAAAATAATAAAATAATGAAGGAATCATAAAGTGTGGGACCGGATATGGCCAAGGCATGGTCGGCCATCCAAGGGGCCGATCCCATGGTATTTTTCCTAATTTTATTATGTTTTCATGATTTTAGGGAAATATCATAAAACGAAAAAGTTTGTTAAAACCCAGGAGTCTTGTTGAAACTAAGGAGTTTTGTTGAAATCAAGGAGTTTCCATGACATGAGGAAAACATAAAAATAAAAATAATAAAATAAGGGACGTGTGGGACCGACTTGGGCATGGTTGGCCGGCCAGGGCCCTGTCCCGTGAGTTTTCCCTAATTTTATGTATTATTTAATGATTTGAAGGAATTTTCATAATTTCATGAGTTTAAGGAAACATGAAAAATATAATAATAATAAATTAAGACGTGTGGGGCCATCTAGGGAATGGCCGTACGGCTATGGCCCAGTCCCATGGGTTTCCCTAATTTTATATTATTTTTCATGGGATCAAGGAAATATCATGAGATTAAGGAGTTTTCATGAGATTAGGGAAATAATAATAAAATATTGAGGAACCATTGGTGTGGGACCGGTCATGACTAAGGCATAGCCGTCCGGCTAGCAAACACGGTCTCGTGACACCTTTCCTAATTTTATATTATTTCTTTGACCCGGAGGAAACACTATGAAACTGAGGAGTTTCCTTAAAACAAAGGATATTTGTTCAAATGACAGAATTTTCATGAGATCAAGGAAAATAATAAAAATATGATAAAATATAAAATTGGATATGGGATTGGTCACGGCATCGGCCGGTGAACCCAATCCCCAGTGCCATGGTTAATATTTTATTATTTTCTTTCCTATTTTGCATAGGTTCATCGTCTCGTCGTATTTTGAAATACTTGTTCGTGCGTTTAGGTGCTCGTGAGTGCATCATTGCTAAGTATACTTGAACTATTTTTGTCGGGGCTTACTCAAAGGTATCTCAGATGCCCGTGTGTTGAATATATATTACTAACCCATGAATTCTGCTGGGAAGAACCATAAATTGAAGTAACGAAATATTATAAAATATGTTGAATATTTTTCAGGGATCCAGTTAATGAATCTAATGGTTCTGAGAATGATTAATTGATGGCTCTATACTAGTACGATCGTCTAGGAGCATCAATTGTGAGCGATATGGGCTTGTTGAAGCATCATATTTCTTTTATATAGTCAGGGAAAACGTTGTTACATCCTGAAGACGTTATTGCTCTATACTAGCATGCAAGTTGTCTAGGAGCCGTCCAATCTTTCGATTATATATAAAAGTAGTTACTGAAATTGCTCAGTATTCATAAGATATGATGTTGCCTCAGCTGAGAGACTACACACATACATGTTCTCTGAGAGACGGTATTCTCAGTCAGAGATTCTTATAGCATGAGCTTTCATGCTTTCGATAAGAGACATGAGCCTCAATATTCATCTGATTCCTGGATCAGGAATACATATAATTATGGGTTTACGATTTTAGCCTTTGTCGAAAATCCACCATCTACAAAGGGTGATCACAACTCTAATACCAAATATCTTTGATGCACCTAATTCGCCCACCGGCATGGTTAAATCCAACTTTAACGCTCTAACAACTAAGAAACCCGATTGTGTTCTTCAGTTCTTCCAAGTTCAGTTATTTCGGTCAGACTCTCTATGTAAACATAGCTATAAGCATGCTAGTGACTCTAGTATCTCTACAAGTTAGAGGTTTTATGCAAATATTTAAAAAAAAAAATTTGAAGATTTTGATTTTTTTTGATTTTTTTTTTCTAAAGAAAACACAAAAGACTAAAAACTCTATATGCAAAATACTCCCCCAAACCTAAATCTAACATTGTCCTCAATGTTTCAAAAGATGATAAGAATTTGAACAACAACATACCATGAGAACCATGTTGATTAGAGAAAAGGGAAGAGATTACCGGTATTTCGGCGAAAGTAAGATTAGAGCTTCATTTTTCAAGGCTATACAATGATGATTTACCATATACCAACAATCTAAAGAGTTGGGGATCAACCCCAAAGACAGTATGCAGAGATTTTAGTAGGCTCACACATATACAACAACAGAGAACAGTCAGTGACACATTCAAAGTGACCAAGCTACCCCCAAACCCGAATAGTTCAACCGATATGTTTTTGGACACAAAATCTATCAATTTTGGGGGTGCGTCCTGTACAAGATCTAACTCAAAATGGACTGTGTTGGGAAATGGCAGAGGAAGTGGGGATTCTATATGTGGCATCTCAATAACAGTATATTTAGTGGACAAAAAGTCTAACAGAATTTGAGATGCGCATAACTCTAACCCTAGGTTGGGAACTGTCAACAACTTGGGTTTAGCACATTTTACAGTAACAATACCCAGGTCAGAAGCAAGACCAGCATTATATGACCTAGGCAGAAAATCAGATTCGTCAAGTTGTATGCATGTTTAGGCTCAAAAGTATCACGCAGTTCAGTTTTTTCCAAGTCATAACCAAGAATAGCAGTATCATGCTCACACTCATTAAATAAATCATCAAACCCAAATTCAGTATCATTATAATCCAAAACTTTAGTTTCAAGCATAGGAAAATCAGAAGAAACATCATGTTGTGACCTAGGGAGGGAATTAGACATATCGAAATTATTTTTATGCATACAATTATTGATGTCTATAAAAATTCAACCTTCCCTAAGTCAGACACAAGTTGTGCAGCATGCACACTTTCACAAAATAATTGCACAAGCCCCAAATCAGAATTAACATCACATGTATATGCAGATTGAATACTAGAAGAAATATCATTCCTGAAGGTTGAACTATCAAAACCTAATGTTTCTGAAACCAAAGGTTCCATAAAATTTTCAGAATAAACGTGTTCTTCTAACATAACATCATCATCATCATCATCATCATAACAAGAATGCAATGCCCTATTTAAAATCGTAGTGTCTCTAGTCGACTCGATTACCTCTAGATTAGGTTCATATTCAATATCAGTTGCATGAGTAAGACTAAACACACTATTTTCAAAATTTAATACATTCTCAGTATCACTGAAACATGGATATTTCAATGCTGAATTGCAAGTTTGCAAGTAGGGATGGTTCTGTTGCATTTGATATAGGGCATCAATATGATGTATTTTGTACTGCCTAAAGGCATGCAAAACAGGGCAGTTCTCAACATGATGGCCTGGGATATCACACAAGGTACAATCATGTATTTCATTTGGGGTACATGAGTTAGGGACAACAACATTTTCATTTGTGCCAATTTCTAGGTCTTTGACTGTCCTAGTCATGCATTTCATGTTTGTATCAGAGTCAAAATCAGACTCTAACTCATGGAGATTACACCTGTCATGCGATAATGTTCTAGTTTCCCTAATGGATTCTCATTGATGGGTTTTCTCTACAACTTCAGCTAATAATGACCATGCATCATCCACAGTTTTATCAATAAATTACCATTACACGTAGACTCAACCATGGCTCGAGATTTGAAGTCTAGTCCTTCATAAATAACAACGACCAGTCTCCACTTCTCAAAGCCATGGTGAGGGCACTCAATCAACAAATCATTAAACCTTTCAAAATAATGAAAAAGAGTCTCTCCATCTTGCTGGACAAAACAAGTGATACTTTGACGGAGAGCAATGGTCCTATGATGTGGAAAGAATTTTCTAAAAAAAAATTTTGTGATTTGTTCGTTCCCATGTGGTGATTAACTGCGGTCTCAAACTAAAAAATCGGGGGTCTAACAACCACACCCAATATTTCACTTAGCAATCTGTATGGACAAACTCCAATATACTTTTATGAGAATCAACTAGACAATCAGACTCAATCAATAGAAAAGTATATCAAATAGTTTATATCTCTATCTCTCGATTTAAATCTTACTCAAGCAAACTGCGAGTCTCGATTAAATACAAGAGAGATAAACTTGGATGGTACCAAATACCAATATCCAAGTGTCAATCAATTTAAATCAACAACCAAAAGGTCGTATTTTCTAATCGATTGAACAACGCACAACCTGTATTATTTCAATTATATATCAAATATAATGCGGAAAAGAAATAACACAGACACCAAAATTTTGTTAACGAGGAAACCGCAAATGCATAAAAACCCCGGGACCTAGTCCAGATTGAACATACATTGTATTAAGCCGCTACAGACATTAGCTTACTCCAAACTAACTTCGGTCTGGACTGTAGTTGAACCCCAACCAATCTCACACTGATCCAAGGTACAGTTATGCTCCTACATCTTTGAACCCAGCAGCATACTACGTACTTGATTCCCTTAGCTAATCTCACCCACAACTATGAGTTGCTACGACCCAAAGTCGAAGACTTTAATAAACAAATTTGTATCACGCAGAAAAGTCTACGGTAATAGATAAATTTGTCTCCCACGAATATACCTACGAGTTTTGTTCTGTCTTTTGATAATCAAGGTGAACAGGAACCAATTGATAAACCGGACTTATATTCCCGAAGAATAGCCTAGTATTATCAATCACCTCACAACAATATTAATCGACGCAGCGAAAAAATATATTGTGGAATCACAAACGATGAGACGAAGATGTTTGTGACTACTTTTTATCTTGCCTATCGGATATAGAAATCTTAAGCCAATTATTACAATTGTACTCGTACGATAGAAACAGCAAGATCAGATCACACAACTACAAGAAAGTAGTATCGGCCTGACTTCACAATCCCAATGAAGTCTTTAAGTCGTTAACCTGGTTTAGAAGAAGAAACCAAAGGTTAAAGGATCGACTCTAGCTTATCACAACTAGTATCACACAGAATGTGTGGGGATTAGGTTTACCAGTTGCTAGAGTTCGCCCTTATATAGTCTTTCAAATCAACATTTGCAATCAATGTTAGCTTGGTAACAAAGCATTCAATATTCACCGTTAGATGAAAACCTGATTATATTCAAGCTAATATTTATCAACCGTTAGATCGAAAACATAGCTTGTTATACACACATGAAATGCACATTTCTAGGTTTGTGTAACCGTACCCAAACTTGTACATTAATTGGTTCAACAATAGTTAACCAAAAGGTTAGCCATATGATAACTTTCATATCAACCATATTCTTCTATACCATAACTAGTTCAAATGACTCAAATGAACTAGTTAGAGAGTTGTTCAATTGCAAGGAAATCTTATGTACTATACAAGACACAATTGAAGCAAAAACGATTTGATTCACTCGAGTCGGTTCATGAACTATATAGCCACGGTTTGCAATTGCATTCCTTAGTTTATAAAGATAAATTCACAAACATCGTTTTTAGACGTAACCTACTCAAGTTCGCGGACTGGGTTCGCGGACTTAAGTTCCTGGATGGAGTTCACAAACTCCAGTATAATTTCTCGGGTTTGAGAACTTCGCCAGTTTGCGGACTGGATTCGCGTACTTAGCTCACGCACTTCTCCGGTTTCACTTGATCAACAAAGTTCGCAAACTTTGGTTCAACCAATAAGGACTTATACATATATGTGTTTCCACAACAATGCTTATATCCTCCAATGGTTATATAGTCTAAACTCTCATTTCTATTATTGAAACATTCTCAGATGAATTTATATAGTTGTTATTCACAAACTATTTTTCGTCAGAGTGATTAAAATTTAACATGACTTTCGTCACTAGGTAAAGATGAACTTGGCTAAAGCGAAAGCTTTACCAACACATATTTTGATAAATAGATAGGCGAGGTAAACTGGGCTCGAAATACCAAATGTGTATAATCTAAGTTTATATAGCAAAACGACTTTTGTCTTAAGATAGGAGATAAATAGACTTTTGAGTGGTAGATAAGTTCAATTCTCCACATACCTTTTAGTCGATGAAGATCCACCAGTTCCTTGAGTAGTCATTTGTCTTGTATGATAATTGCCATGGAGTTCTTGAGCTCAACTACACTTTCTATCCTAGTCTGAGACCTTAGATATAGTAGACTAGAAATCAAGACTTATAGTTTTGATCACTAACATTGACAAACATGGTTGAGATAGCAACGCATGCGAGTTCGACCGAGCAATGCTCTAACAATCTCCACCTTTGTCAATTTTAGTGACAAAACTATCAATACATATGGAATACAAAAAATATATAAATAAACTTTTGCATCTCTTATTACCCATGCCTGATCTTCAACATTACTCGAAATCTTCGTCACTTCCAAGTACTCCAATGATCCCAAAGGTTGTAAGTTTAGCATCATCGTTGTTGAAAATTCGTATTTATAACAACGAGAAAACAAGAGTTCTCAATCATTGTTATACAGTGTCATAGTATCATTACACAGCGTCAAAGTTCAATTGTATCACAACTTTAACAACAATACTATGGTGATATGTCACTCCCCCTTAGTCAATAATCCATCTCACATGGAAACAACTCCCCCTTACGTAATGATCCAAAAACCATATGTATTTGTAGTGTGAAGTACATATTAATTCTCCCCTTTTTGTAAATAAAATTGGAAAAGGTACAAGAACGAGATCCTAATGAAATTTCCAAACGAGACATTTCATGACCAAAAGAAAGCATATATCATCTTATTTAGATGCAATCATAAATCCGAAGCTAAATGCATTCATCAAGGAGTCTATAAAGATACACGATAACCCCTATAATATTCCACAGCCGCACTCCCCACAAATATTTTGCAATTAAGCACAAGTTAAATTAAGAACTCTCCCCCATAATTAGAGCTGCACATGAGCCGGTACAGTCCGGGTTTCTGTTGAACCCGGTACCTGTACACGAAGTTGACCGGTTCTGAAAATTGAGTACCTGTACCTGTCCCGGTACCGGTAAATCGGTCTGGTTCACACCGGGACCGGGTTTTTACCCGGTATAAAAATATTTTCAAAATATATTAAAATGTTCTCATAATATATTTAAAAAAAAAAATTAAAAAAAACGGAACGGTTCTACTCCGGGTCCGGGTTTTTACCCACTTTCTCATATGTTAAGTGGACGGTTAGGATAGATTTCAATCTTATAATCTATGGACTGGGTTTTTTGGGTACTATCGGTACTGGGTGACCGGGAATAAGGTAAGAACCGGTACCTGTCCCGGTCTACTCCGGGTATCAATTTTCAGAAACGGTATATGTACCGGTAACTCCGGGTCCGGGTCGGTACAGGTCCGGTTCTTTCGGTTCCGGGTCGGTACATGTAATCTGGACCGGGTCTTGTGCATCTCTACCCATAATATGTCATTCCCGAAAGAACAACAAGAGCGACCTTACTTTTACAAGAAAAGAATGATTTTATTAAACACCAAAAACCATAAGAAATGATTTTCTATATCCAAAATTCTCAATTAAACTAACCACAAGAAAGCCCATAGTTAATTTAACCGGAATACACAATCAAATTAAACACAAAAGTGATCAATTTAATTGTACATGCTCGACATAAGAGAACTTACGGAGCTACGACTATGTTAACCATAAAAGAATGATTAACTCAATCGTTTTATGCTCAACGCAAGAAAAACTTATGGAGCATTGCAGTATACACATATAAAATGGATCAGGGAAAGATCAATACTGCGGCATAAACAAGGATTCATTCTATTTTCATCACTATTTTCACAATGACATACAATAGACATAATCCTTGGAGACAAAAATTCATCATATCTTCCATCAATTATTTGCATAACGACATAATAGGTTCAATTTTTGTTTGTCAAAAGTTCATCGATCTTGTATCAAATACTTGCATATCGACATATAAAAAGATAATTTTTGACATCGTATGGGACAATAATTGTTCACACACATATCCCATAACATATTGCAATATATAAAACCATAAAAATTAATACTGCAATAATCATCTTCCAAATCAACTTTAGAATAAATCTAAAAATATTGCAAGATTAAAACATTGGACATAGCTATGTGAAATCACAATAATTGCTATTCCAAACTCTAGTAATCCTTCTCAAAAACAAGAATAAATTCTCATAAGAAGTTTCCTAGGCATCAAGATAAACTCGTAATACATATAAGATGATTTGTCCTTAGAGGGTATAATCAATCTTTTTCGCCCGGATTTATACCAAGAAAAGCTACCAAAGGTGTATAAAAATATTTTCTTAACAAAGAAGAACATACAAAGTCATTAACGACCATACACCATAGTTCACATAAAATGATTGTGAACATTCAAGAATCCCATAGTAATGTGTATTACTGCCCATTCTTGAACTTCCTGCTTTGTGATTCATCAACAACATTCTTGTAAAAGATACAAATGAGATTAGAATAGCAGTACTCTATGAATTCAAGTGCCCAAGTCCAAGAGAAGTGGAACAAGTGCGACGAAACGGAGCAAAACACTCAAAAACAAGAGACAGGACAAATACCAATCTTAAATCATCCAAATTCAGGAATTCTCATCTCTAATTTTAAGATAATTCAAAAAGAATGAGTTCATTCCGAGTTCGAACGAAGAAGTTACGGCCAAAACATGTTTACTGAATATCGACGTCTACAGGCAAGTATGCATACGGGTTTGCAAATATATTTTAGTGACCTGGTGTAGTATGCAAACGGGTATATGTACTTAAACCCCTGGATTTTGACTTTAAATGATGGTATGCACACATGGTATGTGTAGCATGAAGTCCAAACATCCCGAACTAATGTTTTCAAACCTAAACATTTAAGAACCTTAAACACATATCAAGTTAGGTAGAAATGAACGATAATCAAGGTATGGATCATTATAAGTACTCAAACAAGTAATAAAAACATAAAACTTGCTCAAGTTTATAGACATACCTCCACTTGAATTTCACAGCCTTACCGAATATAATCTGTGCACCCCAGTTGTTGTGCTTCCCTCACCATATACATAGCAGGGCATTCCTTGGTGAGGATGCACTTACAACACAACTAAGTTGTGTTGGGATGAACAATGTCTTGCTCACCACAAGTGACCTTTGGATTATCATGAAAGAGGTCATTTTTAGAAACTTTCTCATCCAATTCCATTTTTCCAAAAAACTTGTTAAGTTCCAACATCATGGATACTGCCTTCTCCATAGTCATGGAATTTTCTGGAAGATCATTCCTTTTCACAATCAAAACATCATTGACTTTCTTTGGTATCCACTTCTGAGTGCATTTAGGAACAATATGAACCTTCTTCCCATTACTTTCTTCTAGATTTCTCGAAACAAAATTGGATTGACTATTCTTTTGCAAGTTAGTCTTTCTCCAATTGGGAGCTTCGGATCTTGTCTTCGTCTATACAAAGTTATCCTTTTGATAACCATTACGATTGTGAAAAGGCTTCGTATGATGTTTATAGGCAAAACTAGGTATATCACCGCACTGATTTATTTTCCTAAAGGTTGGACATTCACAACCTGTAACGTTAAGGGGATTAGTCTTAACATATGATCTTGGTTTCACAACTTATTGTGACGCCCCAACAAGGATGAAGTTTCTCATTCCTTATACGGAAATGACATATCCTTTCCAGGTGACCTTTATTTCCATAATAGTGGCAAACATAAGGAATGTTCTTACCTCGATCTATGTGTGCTGACTTTGGAGGTTGATATACTTTGCTCTTTTGAACCTTAACTTCCGGTGAAGGTATTTCACTTTTCCCATCAGTGGAAACCTTTTGTTGAGAAGAATCACTAGCCCTGACAAATTTTACCTCTTTGCAAATACTTGGAGCATTTATTCCCTTATAGCCCAATCCTCGTGTATCACGATGATTTTTACTTGCTCCTAGCATAGTGGTTAATTTTCTTGAACTAGTATTAGACTTTTTTAGGTCATCTTCCAACATCTTTATTTTATCAAGAGCAGCAGATAAATCAGTCTCAAGGCGTTTTTCTCGAGCGAGAAAAGCGCTTTCTTTGTCATCAAAACTTGCTTGCTGAGAGTTAATCCTTCCTTCAGTTTCTACAAGTTTCACTTCCAACAAGAAGTATTTTTATATACACGATCACATTCAAGTGACTTTCTACTCAGGTTTTCCTCGGTATCTTTGAGAACCGCTTAGCAAGAGTGATTCTGACCATAAAGACCACCGTAGATCCTTTTCAATTTCTTATTTTCTCAACATATAGGAGTCAGAAGAGATGTGACATGAGAAGTTGTAATCTTCTTTATTTTCAATGAATCCAAAAACTTATCATACTCTGAGACTTCCTCATTAACATCTCTATCAATATCTGATTCACATTCATCAGAAAGTCATCCAACTGTTCTTCTAGGAGTGTTTCCCAATCAACAGTTTTTACATCAAGAGAATGTTTAGATATTAACTTAGATGTGACAGTTCTCTCAGGTGAATCCAAGATTTCGGAATCATCTGGTAATTTCTGAACTTGTATGTTATTAGAGATAGACACGTCCATAATCAGATCACTACAAACACAGACTTATAAGGTCTTTAACGTGTTTGCCTGCTCTAATACTAATTGAAAAAGCGGGGGTCTAACAACCACACCCAATATTTTACTTAGCAATCTGTATGGACAAACTCCAATATACTTTTATGAGAATCAACTAGACAGTCAGACTCAATCAATAGAAAAGTATATCAAAGAGTTTATATCTCTATCTCTCGATTTAAATCTTACTCAAGCAAACTGCGAGTCTCGATTAAATACAAGAGAGATAAAATTGGATGGTATCAAAAACCAATATCTAGTACGAGCTTTGTTGACTGTCTTCCATTGCCACTGGCCACCAATTCTCTGCCTTTTTGGCTTCTCTATTCATCCAAGCTTTATTTAGTACCTAAAAACACAAAATTAATTAGTACAAGTATTTATTCTTGAAAACAATGAAAATACAGAATCTGGGATAATATATGATTTTAAAGCACAAAAGATGAGATAATTGCCAATAAAAAGGTGTAGAAATATGCAATATTTGGGACTCATCACGAGACAATACAACAATCAAAGTGTGATTACTTGATAATTGGTTCAGACTTAACCAAACTCTATAGGATCACTATCAAGTAATATGGAGTTAACGTTTGTGTAATTTACTTTTAATTATAATAACAACAATTATAATTGCGAAAAACAAAAGTAAATGACACAACAAGATTTTGTTAACGAGGAAACCGCAAATGCAGAAAAACCGCGGGACCTAGTCCAGAATTGAATACTCTCAGAATTAAGCCGCTATACAAAATCACACCAACTTCGTATAGTTGAGACCAAGCTACTAAACCTATAGTTCACCTAGTTTCTTCAGTATCCCTGCGCTTCCGACATTCAATAAGTGCACGCACTGGAATAATTCCTTTGGTTCGTATTCCAAATAGTAAAGGAACAACAAATATGTTCGGTAACAACTCTCTTTAATATCAGTGATATGTGTTTGATAAAGGCTCTTCTGTTTAATCCAATAAACTCCTTTGTTGGGTTTAGATCTACCTAACCAATAACTACCAAAGTAGCCAAGTTTATATTTTGCAATCAATAATAAGATCTACCAAGATACTAAATACTGATGCCGATTTACGCAACTAATCAATCAAGTCTATCAAGATAAACCGATTATAGTTAGATCCCATCCGATCAAGTTTTGTGCACACCAAATATTATGAAGACAATAAGAAATCTTATTTATCTTCAAATCTTCTTAAATCTTTAATAAACACCTGCACATCACAACTTGAATCTCTTGTGATCAATCACGCACATAACGGAGCCTGTTAACAATGGATTATCACAAGACATCTTTAGATCTACAAACATTTCTAAAGATCACGTCGACACTTCGATCTAGTTTGAGTGAATCTTATATCATAATAGAGGATTCTCAATAATAAACAAACTAGGTGCAATCAAAGTTCAATAACCGTTAGTCAATCAAATCAAATCAGAAACTAATAATACTGCAATCATCTAGTTTCCCACCAACGGTACTCATAGAGCTTCTTGATCCTACGGAAGTCTTTAAACGAGCGGTCGTAAGAGATTTCGCCTAATAAGGGTACTTTCCTCTCCGAATAGATGGCTCAACCAGTAACAACATAACAAGTTAGTTTTGCTGGCTCTTAGGATAGTTTGATCAAAATGCAAACTTGGGTATTTACAGACCAAGGAAGTTTGGACACCAAGGAATTTCCAAAATCGAAATATTCTTAAGATATGCAATATATTCCCAAATCGGTTTTTATAATTCCTGGAAATGCTCTGTCCAAATATAACCGAAATCATACTAGAAAATCTCCAATTAGTAAATGCACATTACCAATTTTTATTTTCCAGAGATATGCATTTTAATTAAAGATTATCAACTTATTTTGGTCTGGGATCTCCTTGAGTTATTAAGGAATATCTCTGAACAATAAAAGATAAGAATTACTGAACATGTTCAAAGTATGTCGATATCTTATTTCTTTGTAAATCCTTTTTCATATTTACAATCTTGGAACCGATTATACCACACTTCCAAACAATTTTATAACTGGTTCATCTGATTTCCAAGAACTATGTGATTGTTCATATCAATACACTAATCATGGGTTTACGGTTCTACCAAACACAAGGATCGGTTCTACCTTAATATGGTTATTGGGACCGGTTACATCAGTTACCAGGATCAGTTACATCAATTACCTGGACCGGTTACCATATTATCATGGTAACCTGAATTACCAGGACCGATTATACCTCAAGTGGGAAGATGATGTCGTCGTTGTAGTTCGCTACTTCTTCACATTCTTCAGGTCTTCATAGTAATACTTGTATGTCTCAACATTCCTAGACTTTCTAGTCTAACCTAAACTAAGTTGACTCTAGTATTTAATTAAGTGACTCTAGATGAGCTTTGATACTAAAATATGACAACAAAACTTGACATACCAACGCTTGGTGAGTTCAACCGAGCTATGCTCTAACAATATTTAAAATGAGTTAATTATTTTGGGGTAATACAGAAACCTCCAAATACTATTATTAGAAAATCCTTCAATTGGCCTCATATTAAATCTTATATCTTCTCCAAATCAGGAAGCCATGTGGCATATCAGTTGTTACTTAATTTATTTGTCTTCTGGTTATAAATTATTAACCAATCTCATATTTTCATATACATTGTTATGGGGAACATTTCAAGCAAATAACTGCTTGTTTACGTTATGACAAAAGTAGTTTAACTCTCTCCAAGGTCCTACTCAGTTGGGGAGATTGGAGCAATGAGTTCGGGCTTGGAAATCGCATAAACTTGGCCTAATACTCGGATGATATTTTAGATGTTTAGAGTCTCGTTGATCATATACATTGATATTAACATGACTTATACCTAATTAAATTCAAAATTTTAACATTATCAGGTATTGATTTAGCAACACTAATACAATTGAAACTATATATAAGTTCAACATAACATACGTCCAACATTAAAGTAAAAAAAAAAAAACAGCTTCGAATCGCCTAAAATCGACCTTGGAAATCTATTTAATCGCCTAAACCCGGATTCAACTTGGAATTGGAAATTTCCAAGGTCATTTGGCGAGTAGCGATTAATCGCTTGGAAATCGGCCTTGGAAACCTTGTTAAACTACTCTGGTTATGACGCTTCTAAGAAACCCATATACACTAGCGTTTTTTGTTTTTATTTTGAAAGGAAGCTCACATTTTATCTAGGCAACATAGATACTCCAAAATTGCTGACGTACTCAAATCAACGCCGCATCAAGCTTGGAGTATCTCATAATTTTTAAAGGTTTTATGGTTTACCACCTAAACCAATTAACGTTGTAAGCCATGTAACTTTACTTCATACTTCGTAATAGTAAGTATCTTTCCCATAAACTTTAATTATGGACCGAAAACCCCCTATCATGCAACCATTTGTATAATTAACAAAAATGACATCTAATAGCAGTAAATTGACAGTTTTACTTGTGACATTTAACATGAATCACTGAAATTAACAAAACAAAATAAAAAACTATTTTATTGCAAGAGTTAATCGAGGTGGACAAATAACAAATTCTATAATTAATTCTTACTCTATAGGGGTATTCCAGTCCAAAATTAACATTTACAGGGGGAAATTGCTACAATTGATAAATCACATGTAAATATAGATTACTCATTTGTTTACGGGGGCTAACTCAAAACCCTATTTTTTAATTGTCAAGGAAAAGCAAGGGGATACCTAGAAATATCTTTGAGATACTTTTCAAGATACTTTCTACAACTTTTTTGTATATTTATTTTTAATAAACATTATTTTTTGGAAAGTCACATATAGTTTGGTGTTATTTTATGGTGCTCTACGAAAAAGCGGAGGTCTAACAACCTCACCTAATATTTCGATTAGCAATATGTATGGACAACTCCGAGTTGTTTTCTAGAGAATCAGCTAGACTCAATCAATAGAAAATACCCAAGGAGTTATTATCTCAATCTCTCAATTTGATTTACTCAAGCAAATGTGATTTGTGAGTCTAATCAAAGAGAGATAACTTGGATGGTACCAAAGACCAATATCCAAGTGTCAATCAATTTAAATCAACAACCAATAAGGTCGGATATTCTAATTGATTGAATAATGCACAACCTGTATTATTTCAATTATATAACAAAATATAATGTGGAAAAGAAATAACACAGACACCAGAATTTTGTTAACGAGGAAACCGCAAATGAAGAAAAACCCCGAGATCTAGTCCAGATTAAACATACATTGTATTAAGCCGCTACAGACACTAACCTACTCCAAATTAACTTCGGTCTGGACTGTAGTTGAACCCCAATAAATCTCACACTGATCCAAGGTACAGTTATGCTCCTACGCCTATGATCCCAGTAGGATACTGCATACTTGATTCCCTTAGTTGATCTCACCCACAACCAAGAGTTGCTACGACCCAAAGTCGAAGACTTTAGCAAACAAATCTGTCTCACACAGAAAAGTCTACAAGATAGATAAATCCGTCTCCCATGAATAAACCTATGAGTTTTGTTCCGTATTTTGATAAATCAAGGTGAACAGGAACTAATCAATAAAACCAGACTTATATTCCCGAAGAACAACTCATTTTTATCAATCACCTCACAATAGTCTTAATCGACGCAGCGAAAAAAGATATTGTGGAATCACAAATGATGAGACGAAGATGTTTGTGATTACTTTTATATCTTGCCTATCGGAGATAGAAATCTCAAGCCAATTATTACAATTGTACTAAATGCGATAGAAACAACAAGATCAGATCACACAACTACAAGAAAAGTAGTATCGGTCTGGCTTCACAATCCCAACAAAGTCTTTAAGTCGTTAACCTGGTTTTAGAAGAAGAAAACCAAAGGTTAAAGGAGAATCGACTCTATCTTAGCAAACTAGTATCACACAGAATGTGTGGGGATTAGGTTTCCCAGTTGCTAGAGTTCTCCCTTATATAGTATTTCAAATAAGGGTTTGCAATCAATGTTATCTTAGTAACAAAGCATTCAATATTCACCGTTAGATGAAAACCTGATTAGATACAAGCTAATATCTCTCAACCGTTAGATCGAAAACATAACTTTCCATACACACATGGACTTGACGATTTTGGGTTTGTGTAACCATACCCAAACGTGTACAATAGTTGGTTCAATATTAGTCAACCAAATGGTTAGCCAAATGATAACTTTCATATCAAACATATTCTTCTTCACCATAACTAGTCCAAATGACTCAAATGAACTAGTTAGAGAGTTGTTCAATTGCTATGAGATCTTATGTACTACACAAGACACAATTGAAGCAAAAACGATGTGATTCACTCAAATCAATTCTTGAACTATAAAGCCACGGTTTGCAATAGCATTCCTTAGATAATTTAGATAAGTTCACGAACATCGTTTTTAGACATAACCACTCAAGTTCGCGGACTCAAGTAACCGGTTGGAGTTCACAAACTCCAGTAGAAATTCTCGGGTTCGAGAACTTCCGTCAGTTCGCGGACTGAAACCGAGCTACAACTCCAGCATAAATTCTCGTGTTTGAGAACTATGCACGTTCGTGGACTGAATTGACTGCTCAAGTTCTGGTTTTCACTTGATCAAAAAAGTTCGCAAACTTAGGTTCAAGTGCTAAGGACTTATACATATATGTGTTACCACAACAATGTTTATATCCCCCAGTGGTTATATTGTCTAAACTCTCATTTCAATCATTGAAATATTCTCAGAGGACGTCTTATAGTTGTTATTCACAAACTAGTTTTCGTCAGAGCAATTTCCAAAGTGATTGAAACATAACATGACTTTCGTCACTAGGCAAAGATGAACTTGGCTAAAGCGAAAGCTTTACCAACACACATTTTGAGAAATAGATAAGCGAGATATACTCAGCTCGAAATGTCACATGTGTATATTCTTAATCTATATAGTGAAACGACTTTTGTCTTAAGATAAGAGATAGAGTAGATAGACTTTTGAGTGATAGATAAGTTCAAGTCTCTACATACTTTTTAGTCGATGAAGATCCACTGGTTCCTTGAGTAGTCCTTTGTCTTGTATGATGATTTCCATGGAGTTCTTGAGCTCAACTACACTTTATATCCTAGTCCGAGACCTTAGCTATAGTAGACTAGAAATCAAGACTTTATAGTTTTGATCACTAACATTGACAAACATGCTTGAGATAGCAATGCATGCGAGTTCGACCGAGCAATTCTCTAACAATCTCCCCCTTTGTCAATTTTAGTGGAAAAACTATTAATACATATGGAATACAAAAAATATATAAATAAACTTTGTAGCTCCTATTCCACATGTCTAATCTTCAACAATACTCGAAATCTTCGTCACTTCCAAGTAGTCCAATGATCCCAAAGGTTGTAAGTTTAGCATCATCGTTGTTGAAAATCCGTAGCTATAACAATGAGAAAAGCATCTATTCTCAATCATTGTTATACAGTGTCATAGTATTATTACACAGCGTCAAAGTCCAATTGCATCACAACTTCAAAAACAATACTATGGTGATACTTCCCTCCCCCTTAGTCAATACTCCATCTCACATGGAAACCACTCCCCCTTACATAATGATCCGAAAACCATATGTATTTGTAGTGTGAACTACATATTAATTCTCCCCCTTTTTGTCAATAAAATTGGCAAAGGTACAAGAACGGGATCCTAATGAAATTCCTGTAAGAGACATTTCATGACCAAAGGTAAATGTGTATCATCTTGTTTATATGCAATCATAAATCCGAAGTTAAATACATTCATCAAGGAGTTGATAAAGACGCAAGATAACCCCTCTAATATTCCACAGCCGCACTCCCCACAAATATTTGGCAATTAAGCACAAGTTCAAAAGAACTCTCTCCCATAATATGTCCTTCCCTAAGGAACAACAAGAGTGACCTTAATTTCAAAAAGAAAAGAAGGATTTATTTAGACTCAACAAATTACATACAAGTATGAATTTGGAATCCAACAAGAAATATTCAATCAAATTAACCAAAGCGAACCAAGATTAATTTAACTAAATATGCTCAACACAAGTAAACTTATGGATACTTAATAAATCAATTAGATTAATCACAAGAAAACTCGCAAATAATCTAATTGTCATACTCAACCAAACTAATTACAAGAGTAATCAATTTAATTGGCCACACTCGACATAAGAAAATCTATGGAGCAATGACTAAGTTAATCAAGAAAAACCAACCCAGTCAAAAGAGATGCTCAACATAAGAAATTTATGGAGTGCTATCTAAATAACCATACTAGATGATTGATTTAGTTCATTTGGGCTCAACATAAGAAATTATGGAACCCCGACTAAGATTATCATAAGACATGACAACCTTAACCGTACATGTACTCAACATAAGAAAACTTATGGAATACAAACTAAATAACCACACAAGTTGATTAATTTAGTTCTTAATGCTCAACATATAGCATCTCATGGAACAACCAACCATGCCAATAATGAATCGACTTAGTCGTATCGTGCTCAACATAAGATACACAATTGAGCTTTCACAGTAATAATAATATGGATCAATAAAGATCTATACCGTGGATAACACATGATTCATTCTATATTTTCATCACCATTTGCACAATGACATACAATAGACATAATCCTTGAATCAAAAAATATTTTAACCTATCTTACGTCAATAATTGACAATATAGGCTTAACTTTTGTGTTTGTCAAAAGTCTATTCATCATTTTGTCAATATTTGCATATCAATTCACGAAAGACTTTACTTTTGACAAAATATGGGACAATCAAGTTCACGGACGTAAACACACATATCCCATCAAAATATTGCAATATATAAAACCATAAAGATTAATAATGCAACCATCATCTTCCAAACAAGTTTAGAATTTAAACCAATAAATCTAAAAACAAGAAGATGAAAAATATTGGATATAGCTATGTGTAATCACAATAATGGCTATTCCAAAACACTAGTTATTCTTCTAAACAAAAGAGAAACAGTAGAATATTTACTAGACAAAAACATTTCACTTAATTTGTATACTCTTCTTATATTCTCTGTATTCTTCAAGCTCATCTTCGATCAGATCAATTCTAGATTCTAGATTATCCAACTTTTCTTCAAGTCTCTTGGAAGAAGTTTCTACTTCACTTTTTAGGGCACAAACTTGTTCCAAGACTAGATTTATAGTCAAGGAGAGCTTATCAAAATGAGAAACAGAGATGTTCCCATCTAGGGAAGAATCATGAGAATCAGGATTCACACCATTATCTGAAGAATCAACGCGTATCTTCTTTGATGGAAAGAGAACAGTCCAAACATCGCTTTCTTTGCTATAAAGTCTTGAGGAGGACATGATAGAAGAGATAGATGAAAAGTTTAACTGAGAAAACTTTATTTTAAAGGAAACTGAGAAAATAAATTTCCAAACTAACCTTTGACCAAAACCCTAACGAAAAGACCTTAAAAACTGGAACAGAAATATTTCATCACAACCCTCTCAAAGATTATGATTTCTTTATCTAAGAGGGATAGACAAAGAAATCCTTAATACAGTTTTATAAACCGTACATATTCCAATTCCTCTCAGAACCGGGTAACTTCTTTTGAGGTAATGAAGTTATAGTCTGTTCATGTCTTGTTTTTAAGAAAGATGAGTGGATATCATCCTTTCCCCTTTTTAGTATATATTTGAATACCTTGATTGTTGATTTTTGCAAATTGTGCACTCTTTTGGAAATCTCTTTTACAAAGGCAGAGGATTTTGTATGAGATTTCTTCTTCTTCTTCTGCAACCAACGTTTTGTAGAAGAGAGTTTTTTCTGTTTCTGAGTGCTCCAAACTTTTACATGGTCTTGATAATCACAAGTAGAGTCTGCAAGATTAGGGACGTCCTTGTGATTCTCTGTACCATCCCTCTTGTCTGAGTGACTTAAGAAGGGTATAGTCTCAGGAGAATTTTGCTGATAACTTTTTAACGAAAAAATCGAAAAGTTTTGAGAATCATGATTGCAAGTTATCTTCACTTTTAACTTTGACAGTTCACTTTTTAGATTTTCAATCTTTTTAGATACGACTTCCTTATCTAGTTGTAAGACTTCTGGGGAAGTACGATTGTTTATCATGGAATGATCAGGACTGTTAGGAGGGCACTCATGATTATCAACAAACATATTGAGTGAACCTTCATGGATATCATCCTCAGGACAATAGTCAAGAGTGTCCATCCAAGCTTTAGTTAACTCATCCACTTCCTTATTTGGATGTTCAGAAGTATCATGAACACTTCTATAGCACTTGAAACAAGGATTATTAGCATAACTTTTCTGAACCTTTGTATTGATTGACTTCCTTTCCTTTTGAGACTTTCTTTTATTTTGTCTAAGAGATTTCTTAAGTTGTTGAATAAACAATGACAAAACTGAATCAAAGCAATTCTCATCCCTTTTGTCAATTAATTTGGGATGTCGAGACTTACGATTAGAAGCAACAACATGGTTGCTAGATATAAGTCGTTTCTCTCCTTGTTCCTGTTCAGAATCGAAAATTTTCAGCTTTCCTACTAGAGAATTTCTAGAAAGAATATCAAGGTTATTTCCCTCAACGATGGCATGCTTCTTAGCATTGTATCTAGATGGTAGTGATCTGAGAATTTTCATCACAATGTCCTTTTCAGGAATAGTGTTACCCAATACAAAAGATGCATTAACAATTTCATACACTTTGTGATTAAACTCATCAAATGTTTCTTCATCTGCCATACGAAGGTTTTCCCAATCGGAACTAAGGTTTTGAAGCCTAGCTTCCTTTTCACTGGTGTTTCCTTCAAATACGGTTTCTAAGATATCCCAAGCTTCTTGCGACTTAGTGCAATTAAACACATGGTGATGACGGTTTGGGGTAATGGCATGTATGATTGCTTTCAAACCGTCTGAGTTTTGCTTTGCAGCAAAAATCCCTGCATGAGTGTATTCAGCAATATTCTTAGGAACATTTACACCTCCAACTGCCTCAACGAGAGCATTATAGCCATTAACAACATATACCCATGATTGGAAATCACGTGCTTGAATAAAAACGCGCATAGTAATTTTCCACCATAAGTAATTAGAGCCATTAAAGACTGGTGGTACGTTTATTGAGATAACACCTCTGTCCATAGAGTCAGATCGCCACAAACACAGACTTATGAGGTCTTGAACATGGTTACCTGCTCTGATACCAATTGAAAAAGCGGGTGTCTAACAACCTCACCCAATATTTCGATTAGCAATCTATATGGACAACTCCGAGTTGTTTTCTAGAGAATCAACTAGACTCAATAAATTGAAAATACTCAAGGAGTTATTATCTCAATCACTCAATTTGATTTACTCAAGCAAATGTGATTCGCGAGTCTAATCAAAGAGAGATAACTTGGATGGTACCAAATACCAATATCCAAGTGTTAATCAATTTAAATCAACAACCAATAAGGTCGGATATTCTAATTGATTGAACAACGCACAACCTGTATTATTTCAATTATATAACAAAATATAATGCGGAAAAGAAATAACACAGACACCAGAATTTTGTTAACGAGGAAACCGCAAATGCAAAAAAAACCCCGGGACCTAGTCCAGATTAAACATACATTGTATTAAGCCGCTACAGACACTAGCCTACTCCAAATTAACTCCGGTCTGGACTATAGTTGAACCCCAATCAACCTCACACTGATCCAAGGTACAGTTTTTCTCCTACACCTCTGATCTCAGCAGGATACTTCGCACTTGATTCCATTAGATGATCTCACCCACAACCAAGAGTTTCTACGACCAAAAGTCGAAGACTTTAGCAAACAAATCTGTCTCACAAAGAAAAGTCTACAAGATAAATAAATCTGTCTCCCACGAATTGTTCCGTATTTTGATAAATCAAGGTGAAAAGGAACCAATCAATAAAACCATACTTATATTCCTGAAGAACAGCTCAGTTTTATCAATCACCTCACAATAGTCTTAATCGACACAGCGAACAAAGATATTGTGGAATCACAAACGATGAGACGAAGATGTTTGTGATTACTTTTATATCTTGCCTATTGGAGATAGAAATCTCAAGCCAATTATTATAATTATACTCGTAAGATAGAAACAACAAGATCAGATCACCCAACTACAAGAAAAGTAGTATCGTCCTGGCTTCACAATCCCAATGAAGTCTTTAAGTCGTTAACCTGGTTTTAGAAGAAGAAAACCAAAGGTTAAAGGAGAATCGACTCTAGCTTAGCAAACTAGTATCACACAAAATGTGTGGGGATTATGTTTCCAAGTTGCTAGAGTTCTCCCTTATATAGTCTTTCAAATCAGGGTTTGCAATCAATGTTAGCTTAGTAACAAAGCATCCAATATTCACCGTTAGATGAAAACCTAGTTAGATACAGCTAATATCTCTCAACCGTTAGATCGAAAACTTAGCTTGACATACACACATGTACTTGAGAATTTTGGGTTTGTGTAACCGTACCCAAACGTGTACAATAGTTGGTTCAATATTAGTCAACCAAATGGTTAGCCAAATGATAACTTTCATATCAACCATATTCTTCTTCACCATAACTAGTCCAAATGACTCAAGTGAACTAGTTAGAGAGTTGTTCAATTTCTATGAGATCTTATGTACTACACAAGATACAATTAAAGAAAAAACGATGTGATTCACTCGAATCAATTCATGAACTATAAATCCACGGTTTGCAATAACATTCCTTAGATAATTTAGATAAGTTCACGAACATCGTTTTTAGACATAACCACTCAAGTTCGCGGACTCAAGTAACCGGTTGGAGTTCAAAAACTCCAGCAGAAATTCTCGGGTTCGAGAACTTATGTCAGTTCGCGGACTGAAACCGAGCTACAACTCTAACAGAAATTCTCGGGTTCGAGAACTACGCACGTTCGGGGACTGAGTTGACTGCTCAAGTTTCGGTTTTTACTTGATCAACAAAGTTCGGAAACTTCGGTTCAAGTGCTAAGGACTTATACATATATGTGTTACCACAACAATGTTTATATCCCCCAGCGGTTATATTGTCTAAACTCTCATTTTAATCATTAAAATATTCTCAGAGGACGTCATATAGTTGTTATTCACAAACTAGTTTTTGTGAGAGCAATTTCCAAAGTGATTGAAACATAACACGACTTTTGTCACTAGGAAAAGATGAACTTGGCTAAAGCGAAAGCTTTACCAACACATATTTCGATAAATAGATAAGCGAGATATACTCAGCTCGAAATGTCACATGTGAATATTCTTAGTCTATATAGTAAAACGACTTTTGTCTCAAGATAGGAGATAGAGTAGATAGACTTTTAAGTGATAGATAAGTTCAAGTCTCCACATACCTTTTAGTCGATGAAGATCCACTGGTTCCTTGATTAGTCCTTCATCTTGTATGATGATTGCCATGGAGTTCTTGAGCTCAACTAAACTTTCTATCCTAGTCCCAGACCTTAGATATAGTCGACTAGAAATCAAGACTTTATAGTTTTGATCACTAACATTGACAAACATGCTTGAGATATCAACGCATGCGAGTTCGACCAAGCAATGCTCTAACAAATCCCACCCGATCACACTTAACTGCAGAGCTTTTTCCAACTCAAGAGCCAATTGTGACGAAAATTGATCTATCTTTTTAAAAGCCAAACCGTTTGTTATTTTTTAATCAGCGAAACCTACCTGTCGAATCGTGGTATTACAATACCATCACCTTAAACAGGAGTTATCCTATGATCCGGAATATATAACCCAAATCTTGGATGTTCCCTGCCACTCATGACACCATTACCTAGCACAACAGGTCTAGTGTACTCTTTTACTCTTGACAAGTGACATGCTGATGGTTATGATACCATCTTTAATGACCCGACCTCATGCCGATAATTTCCTCACTTAAAACTACGATCATCCGATAGTTTAAGATTTTTAATTAGCATTACTGCGGTCATTCAACAACAGCTTACCGGTAGGTCTCCCATCCCTGGATTACTCCCTACCGAGCATGCTTAACTGCAGAGTTTTTTGCCAAATTTGGAGGCAATTATGTTGAAAATGCCATATCATTACTTATATTTCATTCGTCCAACCAATGCCAAATACCGGGTGTTACAATTTCACCCCTCTTATGTTGCTTTGTTTTCAACTTGACTCTTATACCATTTTTAGTGACCCGACCTCCCACTGATATTGTCCCCACTTAGCCACTGCGGTCATCTAGAAGTGTGGGGTTTTTAGCAGGACCTAGTGAGGTTATCCATGAGCAGTTTCCCATGAAGTCACCCCTATATGGATTACTCCTTCCCAAGCATGTTTAACTACGTAGATTTTTGCCAACTCTGGAGTCAATTATGATGAAAGGTCCTTGGTGTTTATAATAGGTCAAACTGTTACTTATATTCCACTCGTTGAAACCTACCTTCCAAATTAGGGTATTACATGATCTTACTCTCTTGTGACTAATGCAGTCTTCTAATGACGAATTTATTTGTTTAGGCAAAGATTGTCCGAGCTCAATCTCTCACAATTCATACTCAAAACCCTAAATGACAAACACAGTCATCACCAGGAAGGAAGTTGTTTCGTTATTTATTTCATAAGTTATTCACTATTCATCAGATTGACCTTGTTCTTTTTTTATTTGATTTGTCTTCTCCTCCTTTACAAGATAAAGGCAGAAATAAAATCTTAGAGAGGTTCTTAAAAGATTATGACCGAAAATAATGATGCAGATCCACTCTACCATCATCACATGAAGTATATCTCAGCTGGTAACTAAGCCTCATGAGGGCGACCCGAGCGTAAGCCTCGTGAGCGAGACTCGAAGGAAAAGATATGACACGGTCACATCATATTTTCAAGGTCAAGACACTACTCCTCCTATAAGAAGACGTACCTGTAACGTATTTTCAGGGAACTTTATTATCGACAAGGTTAATCCAAACCGAATATTTTGTCAAACATTAATGAGCTTGACTGATCACCTTCTAAAATAAAGACCAACATCGATTTATACTTTACTACAAAGATCCAAATGATCCATTGCCAACATACCTAGCAGAGGCATAAGCACTACTTGGTCATGTCTATAAATACATATGTGTTCAAGTGCTTAATTAACATGAATCGTTTCATATGTGTCCAACGTTTAGGGTATCATTGGCTAGATATGAAGACCCAACGATAACTACATAGGTCTTGCTCCATCTTCCAAGAAACTCCAGGTAGATAATAAAACCTAGTCATACATCCAACTCTTATATAGTATATTGGGAATCATCCACAAGGATCTTTTAAGGCATATGATAAAGTAGTAAAATCCAAATATTCCAAGTTGTGGACTTAATATTGCACATTCTACATGATCTTTTCCTTTGTATTCTCGCTGGAAACTTTAGTCCTTCTAGCCAAATTGTTAGAGCATAGCTCGGTTGAACCCACCAAGCATTGGTAAATCAAGTTTGGTTGTCATATTTTAGTATGTTGTCATGTACCTGCCATGAGCCTTACTGATCTGGGCTTGTTCCTTGTTAAGCTATGAGCCTTGCTGGGCCTGGTTAGTCCTTGTGTCCCTAAGAGTGAACTAGGCCTAGTCGTTACTTATGATTAGGTGAACTAATTCTTAGAGTTCAGTGTCCTTTTTGAGATTAGTTTGTAACCGTTGGTAACTGAGAACTCGATTGGCTATTAAGAGACCAATCTGTTTTAGTGAAAGTCAATGAATGAAAATAATTTTTGCTTTCATCTGAAAGTTAGGCTCTGTATCTCAGAGAGAAGGCAGCTTGCTGCTGAGTTATCTTCTTCATTCCTTGTAGTTGTACCTCAATATACTACAATTGGTATCAGCCAGTTCTTTTGAACCTGTAGTCATGGCGGAAAAAGTTACCATCGCCGGAGTTAATTCGGGTCTCAATCAGCTGACAACCACAGTTTCTCAATTAGCCGATTTGGTGACTCAAACTTCAACATCGGTAGCTACACTAAATCAATCTGTCAACCGTTTGGATTCAGATTTTTCCACCATGAAATCCGATTTGCAGGACATCATTCAATTCTTACGCATCAAGCGATCTGCGGAGGCTGGATTTGAGGCTGAATCCTCCAATTCAGATGTTCATCATAGTGGATTTCGTTCCAAGGGTCATCGTCTAACTCACAGAGAGCAGAGTAAGTCGAATCGAACACCTAAAGTTGATTTTCCTCGTTTTAACGGTATCAACCCTCGTGGTTGGGTTCTTAAGTGCAATCGTTATTTTCATCTTCATAAGTTTCCTGATGAGGAAAGAGTGGATATGGCCGCTATTCACTTCGATTCACAAGTAGATCCATGGTTTTTAAACTACCAACAAGGTAAGGAATCCATTTCTTGGGATGCTTTTACTTCCGATTTATGTGCTAGATTTGAAGATATTGCACAGGAAAATTATGTAGGGTGCTTCAATAAATTGTCTCAAACGTCCACAGTGGAGGCTTACTATGATCAATGGGAACATTATAAGACTTTCATGGTAGCCAATAACCCAACACTACCAGAATCTTTCTATACATTGAGTTTTATCAGTGGCTTGAAGGAGGAACTGCGTGCTGCTGTTCAGATGTTTAAACCAGCTACTGTTTCGGATGCATTTTTTCTTGCCAGAATGCAACAAGCCTCTCTGCATAATTTTCCTAAACCACTGAAATCCTTTCATAAACCCTTTGCACCTCCTCCATTGGCCATCTCTCACCCATCTAACACCTTCACACCCTTGTATTCACCATCTACTTCTTATGGTAAATCTACTGGGTTTTCTCCACCACCTATTGTTACACTACCCACCACACCTACCAATACTTCACCTGACAAAACTATACCTCCCATCAGGCGCCTTACTTATACCCAAATGCAACAACGGAAGGATAAGGGATTGTGCTACAATTGCGACGAGTTTTACAGGCAAGGCCATAAATGCAAGACTCAGCAACTTTTCATGCTTATCACTCATGAGGATAGTGAGGAGCCAGACCAGCCGCACGATACTACTCCTTCGCCTGAGTTACCTCCTTCTACTGACTCCACTATGGAGATCTCTTTACATGCCTTAACAGGGAGTGTGGTTCATGATACTATCCGCATTGCTGGTATCTTACGGAAGAAGCCTATTATGATCCTAATCTACACAGGGAGCACTCATTCCTTCATAGATTCTCAATTGACAGATCAATTGAGTATTCATGCATCTCCAATGGGTCACATGCTAGTCACAGTGGCTAATGGAGCTAATACCGTCAGCAAAGGCATCTGTCACCAACTTGGTTGGGAAATGCATGGTCACCAATTTTCGTTTGATTTAAGGGTTCTTCCATTGGGCGGCTACGATATGGTGTTGGGAGCTGATTGGCTGCATCAGCTGGGTGATATAACCTTCAATTTTTCTCAGCTCAAGATTTCATTCATGCATCAAGACAACCACATCACCTTGCAGGGGAGTTCTTCTAAACCCTCTATTAGTCTTATTGATGCTTCTGTTTTTAAGAACTATGTCAAGAGTAAAGTACCAACATTCTTGGGTCAATTTTTTTCTATCTCAGCATCACCACCCTCACCTACACCACCCTTTCTTACACAACTGGTAACCTCTTACTCTGATATTTTTGCTGAACCTTCTCAACTTCCACCACAAAGAACATTAGACCACAAAATCCCTCTTAAACCACATTCTAGCCCAACTTCTCAAAGACCCTATAGATGTCCATATGTTCAGAAGGCTATGGTTGAAACCTTAGTTCAAGAAATGCTTAATGCAGGACTTATTCAAAAAATCCATAGCCCTTTTGCTTCTCCTATCCTGCTTATCAAGAAAAAGGATGGCACTTGGCGCTTTTGTGTAGACTATAGAAAGTTAAATGACATGACAGTGAAAGATAAATTTCCTATTCCACTTATAGATGAATTACTAGATGAGTTAAAGGGAGCCATCATTTTTTCTAAAATCGATTTACGTTCCGGTTATCATCAAATCAGGTTATTTGGCCCAGATATTTATAAAAAAGCCTTTAAAACCCATCATGGCCACTATGAGTTTCGAGTCATGCCATTTGGTCTTACGAATGCCCCTTCCACATTTCAAGCCCTCATGAATGACATCTTTCAACCGTTTTTAAGGAAGTTTTTCTTGGTATTTTTTGATGATATATTGGTCTATATCTCTTAAGTGGAAGAACATGTTGCTCATCTCCAACAGGTATTCTCAGTATTGAGACAACACTCCTTATATGCCAAATTATCCAAGTGTGTTTTCGGCCAATCTCAACTGGAATACCTAGGCCACCTCATTACTGCTCAAGGAGTTGCTGCAGACCCTGAGAAAATAGCTGCAATGCAAACTTGGCCACTACCTGCTACATTGAAGCAGCTGAGAGGGTTTTTGGGCTTAACTGGTTACTATCGCAGATTTATTCACAGATACGGTACTATTTCCAAACCCCTCACTGATATGCTAAAAAAGGATTCTTTTCAGTGGTCTTCAGATTCCCATGCTGCTTTCACTGAACTCAAGGAAGCTATGACAAGAGCACCAGTGTTAGCCTTGCCTGATTTTTCTAAACAGTTCACATTGGAGACTGATGCTTGTGCCAGGGGAGTGGGAGATGTTTTAATGCAGGAAGGTAAACCCATCTCTTACTACAGTAAAGCACTGGGACCTAAGGCACTAGCTTTTTCCACTTATGAAAAGGAATTTTTGGCCATCGTCATGGCGGTTCAAAAGTGGAAGTATTATCTCTCTCATAGTCAGTTTGTTATACACACTGACCACCAAAGCCTCAAGTATTTGATGGATCAAAGAATCTCCACGACCCTCCAACAGAAATGGCTCATTAAACTTATGGGTTTCGATTATGTTATCAAATACAAGAAGGGGATGGATAATGCGGCAGCTGATGCCCTCTCCAGATTACCCTCTGACACTGCTGAATACAATGCTCTCTCCTGTAGCACTCCATAGTGGGCACTTGATGTTATCACCAGCTATGAGCATGATACATTTGCACAGCAACTCATCTCCCAACTACTGATCTCTCCATCTCAATCGCAATTTACTTATACTCAGGGAATCTTACGATTCAAAGGGAGACTGTACATAGGCTTAGCTAACAATATCAGAAATTCTATTCTCCAGTCCCTCCACTCTTCTGCCATTGGTGGGAATTCAGGTATGCTTGGTACTTACCAAAGAGCTAAGTCTCATTTCTTTTGGCCAAAAATGAAACAGGATATTCTACAGTTTGTGGCCACTTGTGAGGTTTGTCAGTGTCATAAGGGTAGCTCCTCATTTCCTAGTGGTCTTCTTCAACCACTACCTATACCAAAGAGAGCTTGGCAAGATATCTCCATGGACTTCATTGAGGGTCTGCCATTATCTCATCACAAGAGTGTGATCTTAGTTGTTGTTGGCAGGCTCACAAAATACATCCACTTTCTTGAACTGAGCCACCCCTTCACAGCCACCACAGTAGCCAAAGAATTTATAAATCATATTTTCAAACTTCATGGCCTTCCTAGCTCTATTGTCAGTGACAGAGATAAGATCTTTGTGAGTCAATTTTGGCAGGTTCTATTCAACTCACTTGGCACCACCCTCAAACTCAGCACTGCTTACCACCCACAAACATATGGTCAAACATAAAGAACCAATGCTTGTGTGGAGAAATACCTTATATGCATGACAAGCTCCCATCCTAAACAATGGTTCCAGTGGTTATCCTTGGCAGAGTGGTGGTTCAACACCAATTATCATACCTCCTTAAAGATGTCTCCCTTCCAGGCCCTCTATGGTTACCAACCACCACATCTTATTTTTCCAGTGCCAACAACAACTTCAGTAGCCTCAGTGGAGTCTTATCTGAAAGACAGAAACGTTATGCTACAACTTCTCAGGGAGGACTTGGCTAAAGCCCAGTCTAGAATGAAATTTTTTGCAGATAAAAAGCGCAGTGACAGAGAATTTGCGGTGGGTGATCTAGTTTTTCTCAAACTGCAACCTTACAGGCAGTCTTCAGTGGCTCTTCGCAAAAAATTTAAGTTGTCAGCAAAGTACTTTGGTCCCTTTAAGGTGTTGCAGAGAATTGGGGAGGTGGCGTACAAATTACAACTACCGGTGGGTTCTCGAATTCATCATGTCTTCCATGTTTCGCAACTCAAACAGCACATTGGGCTCAAGACTTGCACTATGCCGCAGTTACCAGTGGTGGACGATCAAGGACACTATGTAGTTGAACCAGTAGCAGTGTTAGCCACTAGAAGTACACTGAAGGGTGGCAAAACTATACCTCAACTGTTGATTCACTGGTCCAACTCTACTGTTGAGGATGCAACTTGGGAAGACCTATCTCACATTACCAACCAGTTTCCAAATTTCATCCTTGAGGACAAGTATCCTTGAAGGGGGGATCAATGTCATGTACCTGCCATGAGCCTTACTGAGCTGGGCTTGTTCCTTGTTAAGCTATGAGCCTTGATGGGCCTGGTTAGTCCTTGCGGCCCTAAGAGTGAACTAGGCCTAGTCGTTACTTATGATTAGGTGAACTAATTCTTAGAGTTCAGTGTCCTTTTTGAGATTAGTTTGTAACCGTTGGTAACTGAGAACTCGATTGGCTATTAAGAGACCAATCTTTTTTAGTGAAAGTCAATGAATGAAAATAATTTTTGCTTTCATCTGAAAGTTAGGCTCTGTATATCAGAGAGAAGGAAGCTTGCTGCTGAGTTATCTTCTTCATTCCTTGTAGTTGTACCTCAATACACTACATATGTCAAAACTCATCTAAGAGTCACTCGATTATGTACTAGAGACAACTTCGTTTAGGTTAGAATAGAAAGTATGGGAATGTTGAGACAGACAATTATTACTCGAAGACCCGAAGAACGTGAAGAAGTAACGATCTACAATGACGACATCGTCCTTCCTCTTGAGGTTAGTAATATTGACTTGAACTGTTTCATTCCTAACATATCTTTCAAGTCGTGCTATATTGAAAACATAACTGCAAAGCTGTGTATTAGATATATTACTCTAGTAGTGAGACATGATCACATGATCATAGTATTAGGGAATTAGGCTACGAAGTATAACACTTATATTTTGAACTTCGTAGATATGACATCAACATAATCTTATGAATGTTGTTATGATTATGTGAATGGGTAATGGTGAAGATTTTATCCTAGGAAATAATGTTTTACATTTCTTCAAAAGAAGTACATTCATGAACTTATTTTATGAATCGAAAGGGAAATCGCTAGGCTTATTGGTACGGATATTCATTGCAAACCTCTAGATTACCAATATGTGTGAGATGGTAAAATCGATCGTAACCTTGTTATGTATCTTGGTACAACTAATCACAATGCCTGACTTATGATTTGGTATGACTAGTTTTGATCACCTGAGATGGTATGATCGATATTTGTAATTGGTGTGATCGATCCTAGTAATTGGTGTGACCGATCACAGAGAGTTGTGTAATCGATCCTTGTAATTGATGTAACCGGTCCTAGTAATTGGTGTAATCGATCATGGTAATTGGTGTAACCGAACCTAGTGACTGGTGTGACCAATCACAAGCAATACCATGAGTATATGGTAATCGGTCCTGGTAATTAATGTAACCGATCCTGGTAATTTATGTAACCGATCCTGGTAACTTGTATCACCGATTACAATTGTTTCCTTATTAGGGTATAACCGATCCTAGTGATTGGTAGAACCCATTGAACCCATGGATGTGATTTGATATTTGATCAATCACATAATAGTCGTGGAATACAGGTGAATCAATTCTAAACTTGTTTGGAAGTACGGTAAAACTGATTCCAAGAATGTAAATATGAAAGATGATTTACAGAGAAAAGATGTCAACATACTTTGAACACGGACAATAACTCTTATCATTTATTGTTCAAAGATATTCCTTAGTACTCAAAGAGATCCTGTACCGAAATAAATTAAGAATCTTTTAATTAAAGTTTTTAGTTTTATATGCTTTTAATTACCATCAATTAAATGCATATCTCTAGAGAATAAAAAAAAATTAGTAATGTTTATTTACTAATTGGAGATTTTCTATTGAGAGATTTCGGAAAATATTATTCAAGCATTTACTGGAATTATGAAAACCGAATCTTTCCATTCATTGCATATCTTGAGAATATTTTCGGTTTTGGAAATTCCTTGGTGTCCAAACTTCCTTGGTCTATAAATACCTAAGTTTTCATTTCCAGCAAACCATCCTAAGAGGCAGGCAAACTTCATCTTTTTGTTGTTTCTGGTGGAGCCGTCTATTCGGAGAGGAAAGTACCATAATTAGGCAAAATCTCTTAGGACCGCTCGTTTAAAGACTTCTGTGGGATCAAGAAGCTCTACGCGTACCGTTGGTTGGAAACTAGATAATTGTAGTGTTATTAGTTTTCAATTGATTTGATTGACTAACGGTTGTTGTAACTTTGATTGCACCTAGTTTGATTATTCTTGAGAATCATATATTTTGATATAAGATTCACTCAAACTAGATCGAAGTATCGACGGGATCTTTAGAACTGTTTATATATCTAAAGACATCTAGTGATAATCCATTGTTAACAGACTCCGTTCTATGTGTGATTGATTACAAGGGATTCAAGTGGTGTTGTGCAGGTTTTAATTGAAGATTTTAAGACAAATAAGATTTCTTATTGGTTTCTCATATCTCCGTGTTACACAAACCTTGATCGGCTTGGATCCAACTAGAATCATATTTATTTGAATGATAGTTGTGTGAGATCGGCATTCACAATATATCTGTTTGAGATTTACTTGGATTGAGTGTGATTCTAAACTTGATTACTTTTATAGTTATTGGATAGATTGATATAACCATGCAAAAAAGTTTATTAGCTTAAACGGAAGAGCCTTTGTATATAACTTGAGATATCTTATCTTAAAGAATCAATAGAGTTATTACCAAATAGATTTGTTGTTCCTTTAATATTTGGAATACGATCCAAAGGAATTATTCCAGTGTGTGCACTCATCGAAGTCGGAAGTGCAGGGGTATTGAGGAAACTGAGGAAACTAAGTGAACTAGGGGTAGTTGTTTGGTCTCAACTATACGAAGTTGGTTTAGATTTTGTATAGTGGCTTAATTATGAGAGTATTCAATTCTAGTTTAGGTCTCGAGGTTTTTCTGCATTTGCGGTTTCCTCGTTAACAAAATCTTGTTGTGTTTTTTACTTTTCTATTTCCGCAATTATAATTGTTTATTATAATTTGAAGTAAAATACACAAACGTTAACTCCGCTTTACTTGATAGTGATCCTATAGAGTTTGGTTAAGTCTGAACCAATTATCAAGTAATCACACTTTGGTAGTCGTATTGTCTCGATCTCATATCTATAGACAATCACACAAAGTGTGAATACCGATTTGTAGTAGTGTCTCGACTTTGTCCATAGACAATCACTTTCGGTAAGAGGACTTATAGGTGGAGAAATAAAAGATTGTGGTGTTTTTAGTTACCCTCGTCTTTTCAATTGGTATCAGAGCATGCAAACATAAAAAGATCTAACAATCTATGTTTGGTGCGATCCAACCTATAAGAAATGAACTCGAGTTCACATGAATCGGTTTTAGTTAACGTACCGCCCAAGATTTGACGGAACAAACTATATATGGTGGAAATCTGCTATGAGATCTTTTCTTCAATCACGAGACTTTAATACTTGGTTATTAGTCGTTGATGGTTATAATCGCCCGAAAGTAGAAAATTCGGAAACTGAGTTTAAACGCTTAATGGATTATACAAGTGAAGAAAAGGATTTTATAAAGAAGAATTCAGATGGTTTGAATGCAATAATACATGCAGTGAGTCGTGATTTCTTACATCATGTTATGTCATGTGAAACTTTTAAGGAAGCATGGGATACTCCTGAGACTGTATTGGAAGGGAATGATTTCGAAAGAGAAGCTCGACTTCTTTCTCTTTCTTTTGAATGGGAATTCCTTAATATGGATGATAACGACACCTTCGAAGAGTTTAACTCTAAACTTTCTGAGATCGTTAATGCTTCTTTATCACTTGGAAAGACTATACTTGAAAAGGAAATAGTATGCAAGATTCTTAGATCATTACCATCCAGATACGAGTCTAAGAAACATGTCATAATATAAGCAAATAATCTTTCTATAGTTTCTCGAAGATTTCTTATAGGACAGTTAAAGATATTTGACAAAGAAACTCTGCTGAAGAACATAAATGTTGGATATGATGCCTCAATTAATACAAATCAACCTTCGAAAGAAGTAAGTATAAATCTGACTGAGGAACGTTGTCAAGAGGATAAAATTCTTGTTGAAAAAGATCTTAACTCAACAATGTTAAATCTAGTCTAGATATATTATATTTTTGTCATGAGAAAGGTAATGAAGAAATCCAATATTTCAAGTATCGTAGATTAGGACATATGGCAAAACATTATTCTAGCAGAAAAGCTCATAAGTGAAACAAGGCTTACATGTCTACCCCAGATGATATTCCGGAGGAAAAACCCTATGAAGGAATATCAAGTTGTAATGCACTTTTTTCCAATTCTAACTGTGGTGTATCTTGTGTTTATAATCAACTCCTAAAGAACTGTTTAGAAAAACTTGAGTTGGGAATCAAGGAAAGTCGAAGGTTGAGTCTAGAACTTGAAAACCTAATAAAATCCATATCAGATAAAACTCAAGAGGTAAAGTCTGAGCAAGAAAAATTAGTTGACATACCAAAGGGGTCAGAAGTTAACAAAGAAAAAGGGAATCCTTTATGTGGAGGAAATAACCACACTACAAACTTATATGGAAATCTCCAAAAAAATATATTCATCAAGGTAATTCGTAAGGGCATAAGAATTTTGAAGGTTGATGAGTCTATTAGATCTCAAAAAGAAGTTTCAGACTATTGCATTAACAAGAGAAAGAAATAACACAGAGGAACACAATCTATTGTGTTTACAAATCATCCTAAGGATTTGTTAGATACCGGTGGTGAGATTAATCCTCACCTCAACATACACTAATTTTGTTGAAGAATGCATCCTCACTTGTTACCCGAAATTTATTCGTGAGGAGGCATAAATTTGGGAAGAAATTTCAAATCTGTTCTTTAGGTAACAATAATCTCATAATCGATATCTTTCACTTTTGGGATAAATATATTCGGTTTCCATAAAGCAAATTATATCACCCCTTTATTTTCTCATATCATATATTATATATATATTCTTTTTATCCGAAAGAAGACTATCTTGCATCAATGGTGTAGTTGCAGGATTTCCCACACTACACCCTTGTCAAGAATCTATGAAAACTAAGTCATAATTGTGGATGAATCAAAAACACTTTTATTAATTCACTTTCAGGAAGATTTACAAGAAATATCAAAACTCAGAAGTACAACTTTATTTCTGGAGTTTCTCTCTCCTCAAAATTCTCTCAGCTCTCAAAAGTACATCACCCCTTTCTGGATTTAGTCGAACCCTTTATATAGGAAAATACATAGTGGAAGACAGCTAAGATTTCCCCTTAATTCGGATCTACTCTGCGATCTCATCGCCATAACTTTAGTCTTCACCATCACCAACTTTATAACCATCGTGAAGCAGATTTATTCTTCATATATCTTTAATCGTTAACCGTTATATCACTATTTTGTGACACTCGCCAAATGTTGTTGAAGAATCTTGTGACGTTCTCGTCAAAGTGTTGTTAATACTTGTAGAAATGTTTGGGTTTCTCGCAGAAGTGTCGTTTCCATCGCGAGAATATTGTTGTGGCGATATTCTGGTCCTACATCTTGCCTCTTCTCATGTCTTTTCTGCGAAGAAGATAAGATATGAGAACTTTCAACTCTTCATGATGCTCGCAGCTTCTTTATTTACAAGTTTTCTTCTCGACAAACCTCCGTTTATTTAGTTTAATTGCCTACACATGTTGTATCTCTTCTTTAACACGTGTCCTCTTAATAGGTCCTACTGCTCTTGTCTATAAAAGGTGGAGCCGAGTTACGAAAATAATTTTCTCTTTTTACTTCTTCATCTTGTTTATTTGTTTATTTCTTTTTCCGTCTGCAACTTTTCTTTATCTTCATATTCACCTGCTACTGTTTTAATGGAAATGCCAAGGTATGTATTCTGATTATACCATCTTATTTGAATTATTTTTTACTACTTTTGCTTTTTGATCTTCTTGATTTAATTATAATCTTCGTCATATTTTCCTTTAGTGGAGCTATCCCTACCACCCATTCTGAAACTCCAAACCCTAATTCCCTCAAGAAACTTGTTGAGAAGAGGAGGAAGAAGGATTCTGCGAATGATAAGGTAGTAAGAAACACATTTTATCTTAATAACAATATTGTTGCCTCTGTTTCTTATCTAAATTATTATTTGCAGAATGACGAGAACATCGCTAGACCTCATAAAAAATGTCGTCGTAATAAAACTATTGAAGATGATATCATTATTCCTGAGTTATCATCTAAGAGAGCTATCATCATACCTTTACAATCTAATCCTCCTTCTTCTGTCTACGAGAACCTCGCTATCAATACCCCCAATCCTTCAGAGAATTTGACAAATCAAATCCCTACAAATGTTGTGGATGAAACTCCTTCTAGTCCAATATTACCCTCAACCGTCACTTTCCAAAAAAATCCTCCTTCTCATAACGCATCCATCGCAGATGATTCAAATCGTCAACTTGCTATCATTACTACTTCATCCTCTGCATCTGTAGTTGCAGGATTTCCTACACTACACCCTTGTCAAGAATCTATGAAAACTAAGTCATAATTGTGAATGAACAACAACAATTTTATTAATTCTCTTTCAGAAAGATTTACAAGAAAGATTAAAACTCAGAAGTACAACTTTCTTTCTAGAGTTTCTCTCTCCTCCAAATTCTCTCAGCTCTCAAAAATACATCATCCTTTTCTGGATCTATCGTTCCCTTTATATAGGGATTTACATAATGGATGACAGCTAAATTTTCCTCCTATTTCGGATTTGTTCTGCGATCTCATCGCGATCGCTATAATATTCCCTATTGTAAGAATGATGTCTATCGCAGGATCAACACATTCTTCTTTTACTTCTTCCATCATCAGTTTCTTTTAATTGTTCTGCAACGCTCGTGAAATGTTGTTGAAGAATCGTCAGTGACGCTCGCGGAAATGTTGTTAATATCGCAGGAATAGTGTTGTAGCGATATTCTGGTACTACATCTTGCCTCTTCTCATGTCTTTTCTGCGAAGAAGAGAAGATCATGAGAACTAAGAATGCCATAATCGTTTATATTTTTTGCTTTCCCATTCTGACACGTTTCTATGTACTTCGCCAGCTGTTTTCACGAGTTTCTTTCTTCCAATAAATTTTTGACAGGTCTTCCGTAACCGCTGCGATCTGACCACCCACGTCTTTTCTTTGCATTAATCACTTTCGTCTTCTTCGAGAAATTTCTTCTTCTATAAATACTCTTCTCCTTCTTATCTTTCTCTCTTTTACTTTCTTCTTCGTTCTTCTTCTCTGCAACTTTACTGTTCTTCCGTAAATTGCGCATTCATTATTCTCGCGATTTCTTTCTTCCTTTTCAACTTCTTCCTTCATTCCCATACATAAAAATGGTTGATGCTGGTGCTAAAAATTTGAAGGACTTCAATAGAATGCGCGAGAAACTCATACTTAAAGGTTTTAATTTATCTTTAATTCCAGATCAAGATGCTAAATCTAAACTTTCCCTTAAACTGTTCACTGATGATCGATGTTCTCGCGAGAAAGTCATAGTATCGCTAGGACAACTTGAATCTGGCCTTCCTCTCCCTCTTTATAACCCAGAACTCCCATTATTCTATCAAATAATATCTGACGAGAGGTTCTCGCGAGCAATATACCAATTGGGCGGGGATTGCATCAGATTACTACTTGAATATGCTTCTCGTGGCTCTGGTAAAGAAATTCGCTACCCCGATGCTCCAAAGAATCCTTTGTTCAAAGATGTCCCCATTGTTTCTTGCGATTATACTGTGGACAATTTTTTCGTAAACTATAGAATTGTCCCTATGAAGAGGGAAAGTACATGTTGGGGTGTTAGTTTGAAGAAAGAGAAGGTCACTGGTGACAACGCTCTTATGATGGATATTGACTTTCATAAATCTACTAACCAAGGTCCTCGTCATTCTAGCGACGATAAATGGTTCATTTTCCCATTAAGTCTTGAAGGTCCTTATATATCTGGTTCTCGCGAACTTCCCGAGAATCTCGCTGAATATCAACCCTGGGTCTTAAACTGGCCTGAGAGAACTAAAGAAGTATATTCTCTCAACTTTTCGTGTTATTATTATTTATTGTCTTCTTTATATTCTCGCTAACTTTTTTGATTTTCTCAGATTGATAGAATGAAACTCAGCTATCAAACTCTTAGGAAACCCAGCATTCGCCTGGCTTTGATGTCTTTCACAAATGAAGTAAGAAATATTTCTTTACAAGTTTTCAACAATATATTGTTGCCCCTAATTATTATCTTCATCTGTACTCGCAGGAAATCGAAGAATTAGAACCACTGCCTCCTCCACAAATCAAGGAGAAATCTCCAAAGGAACCATCTGGGAAACCTATAAAGGAGAAGCCTACTACTTCTTCTAGGGGAAGATCTTCTGCCCCTCGCAATGATGAGTCTAGCGGTCCTCCGCTAAAGAAATTAAAAACTCAACCTTCTTCTTCTTCAATTCCTCAAATAGTTCCAGAAAATCCAAGTGTTGATCTTGATAAAGATATTGATGAGGATTTTAATGCTGGTGGTTTTCCTTCAATAAGAAATTATTTTTCTTCTGATTCCTCAATGACTCATCTATCCAGAATTTTCAACGATATTTCCCATAGCATGACCTCTAATGGCGAGGATGAAGTTATTGAAAATACATCTCAAGTTCTCGCTAAAGTTTGCGATGCTCCTATTTTAGTAGATAATGATTCTCCCCAAGGAATCTCAAGATCACTGACTCCCAGTCTCTTGAATTCTCTTGGTGCTTTGGTATGTTTTCACTTCCTTTGGTTGTTTATTTTTCTTCATCGCTGTATTTTAATTTGTTTTTCTTCTTCGCAGGTTGGAAGAGCTTCTTTTGATGTTGCTTCTGATTTAGACAAAAGATGCTACTACGCTGAAGAGAAAGCTGCTAAAGTTCGCCAAGATAAGGAAAAACTAGAGTCTGAAAATATAGAGCTTCGCAAGAAAAATAAACAATTGGATCCAGAAGCTTCTATTAGTAAGCAAAAGATCATTAATCTTGATAAGGCTAACCAACAACTTTATGGTATGACTGATTTCCCTTCTCTCTTAATTCCTTTTATTCTATCGCAGCTTATTCAAGCAATCACTTTTAACTTGCAGATGTTTATGGTCTTACTGATGAGGCTATAATCTTTCAAACTTTCCCTGAACCTGTAGATGATCATACTCTTCTCGCTAGTCTTAATAATTCCTTGAGTAACTTATCAGATGATAATATTAACTCCCTCTCCATAGATGAACTTAGATCCAAGTTTAATCTCTTAAAACTTGAACATAGATTCAATTTAGGCTTGACTGACAAATATAGACGCCTTTATTTTGATTCAAAGAAAGAAATAGATAAATTAAGGTAGAAGAATAGCGATCTTATTGATGAGAAGGATCTCTCCATAAAAAAGGGAGCTAAAACCTTAGCAAATTTTCATAAAACTCTCCTTGAAGTTCAAAAGGTTAGAGATAAACTTATCCGCGAGAATGAAGATCTTCTTGCGAGGGAGATTCAAATTCGATCTCGTCTCCTTATTAATAGCGATGACGAGTTTGCCTGGGCTGCGAAGGTTCTTGACAATGCCAGAAATGATTTAGGTGTAAATGTTAGCCTTCAAGTCGAACAGGCGGCTCTAATTAGAGATATGATTTCTAACAGAGAAGGTTATTAGATAATCTTCTTCTCGCTAGTTTCTTGTTTTCATTATTCTCTTTTATAAAATTTCTAACTTGTTGCCATATTCTTGTAGAAGCTGAGAAAGGTTATCTTGAAAAAATTAAGGAACTTGAAGAGGAGAAGAATCAACTCGCGAACACTCTTGCTGCTCGCAATAATAAATATTCACAGTTGAAGAAGCAATTTGGCATCACTAACGCGAACTTCAATAGATCTCTTATTGTTGTTTGCAATGATTCTGTAAATTTGGTTTGCAATAACCATGGAATTTCTCCTTCTGTATACCCTGATCTTGCGAAAGAAGTTCCCGCAGTGATTCCCATTCTTGACGTCTCTGATAGTGAGGCTGAAAATTCTGATGAGGATGAGAATGATAGTGATGATGAGGGTGAAAAATCTGGTGGAGAAGAAAATAGTGATGATAATGATAAAGGGGAAAAATCTGCCGATGAAGAGAAATCTGATAAAGAAGATGGCGATGGATCTAACTAGATCTTCTTTTTCCTCTTCTATTTTCTGTAACATTTCCATTAGTTTCTCTAAATTTGTAAATTTCTTTTGCCTCTTTTGCTTTTACCTGTAAGAATCAGAAAACAGTTCTTTTTCTTCAAGTTAATCAATCAATATAACTATTATTCTTTTAATTATCTGCGTGCTTGTATCTATGCAATTTTTATATGATAGATGAATAATAACTTCATCGTTCTCATGCATTCCCATACTTGCCTCTATTATTCATCTGCAATATAAAAATTGATTAAAGATTAAATCAAAATCAAAATTTACCTTAATATTGGCGGTCTTACCGTCAAATAATAATTGCGTGAAATCGCAATTCTTATAACATCTGCGAGTATTATCGCATTAATCTTGTGGTCTTATTATGCCTTCCTAATTAAAGGTCTTACTTTGCCACGTTCTTTCTTTCTGCGACAAAATCGCAAGACATCTTTACATTTGCATGTATTGACCCATTGATCTTGTCTTATCTTTATATCTTGATTGTATTGCGACAATATGACAAGTCTAAGTTCTCTCGCGAGATCAAATCCTCGTGACATTGTCGTCTTGCGATGAAATCGCATGACGTCTTGACATTTTCATGTAAAAACCCATTGATCTCATCTTAACATTGATCTTATGGCTTATTTCCTCTGCATCATTTACTTCACGCGACAAAATGATAGACCTAAATGTTCTTGCGATCATAAAGCCCCATGACATTGCCGTCTTAAGACACTTATCAGCTCCCTAATGGAGGGTGCCGCCCTTATCTTCCCCCTGGTTGCCCCTTCAAGGAGGGCACATCTGCCATACAAGACTAGATCCTCCCATCCGGATCTGTCAACAACCAGTTTTGTTCGCAGCCTCTTGTCCTTTATGCCTATATGACTTATAGTTACAAGACTGCACCCTAGGTGGGGTTTTATTCAGGCCAAGTGCATCATTGCCAAGATTTACCAAGGATGGCAAGAGAGTTTCGTACGCTCCGGGCACCCTTGGCTCAACCGTGTACCTCGGCGCCTTGGTCATACTCTGCACTTCTTGGAAGATATTCTCAGTCGTCCAACCAGGGTATAACCATATATAGTTGGAAATCTAAGATCTCTCTCTCGGATAGGTTTTCTTTAACCCCATCGTCTGCATGACTCGGGTTCCAGCAGCGGTATAACCTTATCGCTGAGTCATGTAAAGAGATACCCTCTCATATGACGCGCTATTAGGTCTTACATTTTCCGCTTACGAAGTTTTATTCGCGAACTAGGGTGCACGCCATAAAGGTTCGTCCCATTCTTATGTCTCTGCGAAATTTTATTCGCGTTTCTCGCGAGTATTGTAACTCTGATAGATTTTCATAACTTTGATCATTTTGGTAAAGTTTTGCGATTCTTTCAAGCATAATACCTTGTTCAATTACATATTTTTCAAACAAATTATTCGCAGAGTTCTCTGAAGTTCATCATTTTACCTCTTTACTTACTATTTTCTGATTATGCTTTTCTGCTACGTTTTGTTGTTGTCTCTTTTTCTGCGAGACGCTCGTCATCATCTTTCACATCTTCTTTTCGTTCTATTGCATCAATCATTAACTTTTCACATTTCTGTCGTTGCTTAATTTTACACTTCCAATTTCCATTCTTTTCAGCTCTTTCTTCATAAGACTTCATATCGATTTCATAACATTTCTTGCTTTCTCCCCAATCTCCTTTAATAACTCCGACACCTTTTGGATGAGGAAATTTGATACACTGGTGATAAGTAGATGCTACACCCAATATCCCATGTAACCAGGGTCGTCCTATCAAGGCATTGTGAGGCGATTCGATGTCCACAACACAGAATAAGATTTTTGAAGATATTCCTTTTAACGGTATCTGCATTTAAATTTCCCCCTTTGGTTTGTTATATGTGCCATTAAAACCATAGATTTTGTATGTTAATGGAATTATATCTTCGTCTCTTCCTACCATGGTTTTAAAGGTATGATAAAATAGGATATCAACAGAACTTCGTGTATCTATTAAGACTCTGTTGATATCCCATGAATCTTCAACTTTACTATCATTCTCCTCATCTTCTTCTTGCATATGTTTTGGATTAATCTCTAATCGTACGACCAGTGGATTATCGTGCTTCTCGCCAACCTCAGGTACATCTTGCGCAGTGAAAGATAGAGTTTTATTCTGCCACTCCTCTAATGGCGAGGATCTCGCGATATTCAATATCTCTCTTCCATCTGTGTCTCTCGCGAAGACCTTGCTTAAGATATTGTCATGGAAGTCCTCTATAGTTATGCGTGAATGTACAATAGAATTACAATACAAATTCTTTGCTTTGGCTCCAACTTCTATTACAAATGTTTCCGCTCCTTTTACAGCATTCACTCTGCGAGTTTCTGGTGCTGGCGGTAATTACTGAGATTGTGGATGTCCTACTAGAAAATGATTTAACTTTCCTTGATCAATCATCCTCAAGATTATTCTATTCACATTCCTACAATCGTTTACTGTGTGACCATGAAAATGATGATAAAGACAGAATTCTTGACTTCGATTGTTTGGATGGGGTTATTTTCCCATGTTCCACGGAGAGGGTATATTTTCCATTAAAATGATAGCTTCCCAAATCTTTTCTATGCTAGTATTGAGAGTTGGCATCTTAATTTCTTCCCAGATTATCCTCTGATTACCTTGTCCTTTAAAATTATTCTGCATTTGTCCACCATAAGTTTCTTGAGGTTGATCGAGTCTTTGAATCTTATTATTACCACCGCGATTATAATAATTCTTCTCCCTTTCATATTCTTCCTGATCTTGACTGCCCATCGCTACTAATTTTTGTTGGTTATCAATGACCACTTTCTCTTGTTGTGATTGCGAGGTGCTCGCTACATTATTTATCATTTTAGGGAGCAAACTTCCACTTGCCGCCAGTGAGCTGGTGTTCACAATTGGGTATGATTCCATCTCATTTTGTTTCTCCTCCAAAGCAATGTATTCTTCCTGCAACTCTCGCAATTCTGTCATGGTGATGGTATTTTTTATTCTGAAAATCTGAATGTACAGTAAATTAGTCGCGAAAATTGCATTAATGAAGGATAGGATCAAATATCTTTCATCCACTCTTCCAGCCATCTCGCTGCACATTGATTTCCATCTTATAGTTAAGTGCTTCAGACTCTCGCCAACTCTCTGTTTTAGCCCAAACACATCTTCAATACCTGGCCGCGATGAATTGTTGCTGATGTACGCTCCTAAGAATGTAGCTTGTAAATGATCAAAAGAAGTTATAGTATTTTTTGGTAATCCCTCAAACCATTTTAACGCCTCGCCAGTTAAGCTGGATGAAAAATATTTGCACAATACAACATCATGATTCTCCCACTATAGCATACATCTAACATAAGCTTTGACATGTTGAACAACACAAGTATTCCCATCAAAAATGCTGGTTAATGCTGGTAAATTGCATTTTGGGGGTATTCCTCTTAACTGTACTTCTTGAGTAAATGGAGTCCTTGCATCTTCTTCAATAGCTTCATCAAGTTGCCTTCTTCCTCCTTCTCTTATATTGCTTATCATTCCTCGCATTTCTGCTAATTCTCTCAAAATTTGCTCATTCTCAGCTGAATTTTGTTCCATAGGCATTTTTAATGCAGCTTCTCTTCTTCTGCGTTCTTGTATTTCTTGTCTTACGAGATTTTGCGTATCTCCTTCTTCATCATCATCCTGTCTTTCTCTGCGATTTTCTCTTTCACCATCCTCTTGAAATCGCAGTTGCCTATCTTCTTCTCTGCGAATTTCTTCATTTCTCCTTATTTCTCTTCGCTCTCTATTCTCCTTTGTATTCTATCATACTCCTCTTGAATATTATCATTATAGAGATTTTGTGCACGTCTTCTTTCTCGATTTTCATGGTTATTTTATCGTACTGCCTCTCGAAATTCTTGCTCTTCTACTTCTGCTCTTAATCTTTCTCTCTCGCATAAGCCGTGCGTGCTTGTTCAAGATATAGTATCTTTCAATTTCTTCTTCAATTATTCTTTGATTCCTTTGATTCTCTCGCCCATGCAATATCCTCCTACCTTCCTCTGAATTCTCTTCTTCAATTTGGTTGTTTCTTCCCTCTTGATTTCTATTATCACGCAGATTATAATGATTTCCAATTATCTCTCCTTCTCTATGACGTTGTTCTCCATTTAAATTTTGTACTTCTTCTCTAACATTTCTCATTGGGGAATTTTGCCTTGGTTCTTCCCTGACTGATCTTGAATTTGATTTTACAGTACTTCTTGACCTCCTTATTTGTAACCTCAAATTCTCCATTCTTAGTTCATGATTTTGTCCTATTAGATTCGCACGTTCCTCCACCTCTAATCTCCTTTCTTCCTGTGTTCTTTGCCTCAGATCATCTACTATCCCATTTTCACGTCCCACATGAACTAATTCTCCAGCTATTCTTTGATTTCTTTCATCTTCTTCTCCATTTCTTAATTGTCGATTTTTTGCTTCTTCCATTGAATCCGACCTCCAAGTGTGTACGCTCACTCTATCATAATCCACATCCCTATTTTGCGATTGTGCTTGTTGATTCGGCTGTTGATTTGTATTTTCTACTTCATTTCTTGTTATATTTCTTCCTGATCTTATTCTTAAAGATTCTTCTAATTCACCTGTTCCTTCACCTGCAAGTCTTTTGCTCCTCCTCACAGTTGTTGGTGGTTCTGATGTATTTCTTCTCCTTCTAGCCATTTCTCTAATCCTAACAATTTTTTCAAATCTTCAAGTTGAAATTTGAGATTTCTTAGACTGATTCTCCCTGTTTCTGGACGCCAAAATGTAGTTGCAGGATTTCCTACACTACACCCTTGTCAAGAATCTATGGAAACTAAGTCATAATTGTGAATGAACAACAACACTTTTATTAATTCTATTTCAGGAAGATTTACAAGAAAGATTAAAACTCAGAAGTACAACTTTCTTTCTGGAGTTTCTCTCTCCTCAAAATTCTCTCCGCTCTAAAAAATACATCATCCTTTTCTGGATCTATCGTGCCCTTTTTATAGGGATTTACATAATGGATGACAGCTAAGTTTTCCTCCTATTTCGGATTTGTTCTGCGATCTCTTCGCGATCGCTATAATATTCCATATCGTAAGAATGATGGCTATCGCAGGATCAACACATTCTTCTTTTACTTCTTCCATCGTCAGTTTCTTTTAATTTTTCTGCAACGCTCGTGAAATGTTGTTGAAGAATCGTCAGTGACGCTCGCGGTAATGTTGTTAATATCGCAGGAATAGTGTTGTAGCGATATTCTGGTACTACAACATCTCTTCCTCCATCAAATGAAACCTTTGCTGGAGTTGATATTACTTTTAAAATTTTATCTAATATTTTAGATAACGCTAGAAAATCTTCCACTGATTCTCTTCAATATGAAGCTTGCGAGACTTTACTCAAGTATTTTGGTTTCGATAATTCGCTCGCAGCTCATCTTTGGAATATGAAGTTGAAGCTCTAAGAAAAGGCCTTCAAGTTAAAACTTCTGAGTGTAACACTCTGAATCATATGCTTCGCAATTCTTCACTTGAGTGCGAGAATCTTCGCATACATAATGACGAGTTGAAAGGTATAGTTTTCCTGCCTCTATCTTTTTGTCTCTCCATTCTAATAATTTCCCGTCTCCCTTATTTTTTACACTCCATTCCTTTTAAATGTTTGGTTTATTTATTTAGCTTCAAATCGGAATCGATTAGTGAAGATATTTGATTTAGAATCAATCGTTGAAGAAGCTCGCGTTGAAAAAGAGTCTTGGATGGACCAACATAGTAGATTAGATAATCTTTATACTTACTCAATTGATCACATAAATAATCTTACTCATGAGAATAATCAATTGTCTCAAAACCAAAATTTGTTGTGTAGCGAAGTTACTCACCTTACATATTTGTTATTTAAGACTGATTTGGCGATGGAATCTTTATCAGATGAGAATACAACTTTATCCCAAGAGAAACATAATTTTTCAAGTTTGATGGCGGCTTCCTCGTGACAATTAGATAATCTTCAAAGAATTTGTGATAATCAAGAGCGATCTCTTCGTTCCGTTAAAGATGAACTCAAGGAATTAACCAATCATTTCTTCTTGAGAAGGATAAACTTGTCAAGGGTAGATTAACTCTCAGTTTAAAGGCTAGTGAACTTAAAGATCAGTATTATCAGTTAGAGAAATCTCACTCTTTACTAGTAAAATAAAATCTTTATCTTCGCACCAAAGAAGAAAACATGAAATCTTGTCTGAAGGGTATGGTTGGCGATAAATTTGACGATGCTATGAATCAGTGGGAGAATTGTTTCTTTTCATTAATCCAAAACTTAACCTCTCAAAAAGAAGGTAGTCAATTGACTGCCTCAATTGTTAATTTTTCTGATAAATTCCTATGTTTTACTTCTCGTGAGCTCTTCATTTGAATATTTCCTTGTCATTTTTGTTATTCGCAGAATCTGAAAGAATCCATCTTGATACTATTACTTCCCTTACTGAGAAATTAGATAAGGTTCGCAAAGAAAACAAGACTCTCATTTCCGATTGCTTGGACGTTCACGATAAAGCAGAATGAAGGCTTGATTATCTTGAGTACTTCAATAATATGGAGATTAGAAACCGTGATAGAGGTTTTCTTCGCAAAGTTCATCTCTCTGTTGAAGTTCTGTTGAATAAGATTTTGATCTCCCATTCTCTCCCTCTAGAAGTTGAGGATGACAAAATTCCTATTCCTATGGGTAAAGATTTAGAAGATACACCCACTGAAGGAGAAGAAGGAGCTGAAGAAGATAACCCAGAAGAAGACGAAGGCTCTCCTAGAGAAGAAGAAATTCACAAAGGAAAGGATGCTGGCGATACTTAAAAGAATGATGGCGATACTGATAAATCTGTTGGCGAGAAGAATACTGACGAGCCTGTCGCTGAAGTTTGAGTTTCATTTTTTCTTTCTCTTCCTGCCTCTTTTTTTTCGTGAGGAATGTAACTTGGATGACTTTTTTAATTTTTCCTGTTGTCTGTGTTGAATCTTCTCAAGGAAGATATTAAGATTTTCTTTGCTCATTCCTCTTCTTGCCTTCTAATATCTTTCTTGAGATGGTGAATTATATGATGTTGAATAGATATTTTCTGAAGTAATCTGCCTCCTGCGATGAATAGATTTTTCATGCATTCTCAAATAAAATAATTAATGTTCAATATTAATTTGTTGGTCTTATTATGCCTTCCTAGTTAAAGGTCTTATTTTGCCAACCTTTAATATTTTTATGCGACAAGATCGCAGGACGTCTTTACATTTATATGTATTGACCCATTGATCTTGTCTTATCAGTATCTTTTCAATATCTCTGCAACAATATGACAAGTCTAGATTTTCTCACAAAAACAAAGCCTCGTGACATTTCCGTCTTGCGATGAAATCGCAGGACGTCTTTACACTTTCATGCAAAAACCCATTGATCTCATCTTAACATTTTCTCTTTAGTCTTTTTGCCTTTGTATAATTTTCGTCACGCGACAATATGACAGGCCTAAATAATCTTGCGATCATGAAGCCCCATGACATTGCCGTCTTAAGACACTTATCAACTCCCTAATGGAGGGTGTCGCCCTTATCTCCCCCCTGGTTGCCCCTTCAAGGAGGGCACATCGTCCATATAAGACTATCTCCCCCCATTCGGATTTTCCAACAACCAGTTGTGTTCGCAGCCTCTTGTCCTTTATGCCTATATGGCTTATAGTTACAAGACTGCACCCTAAGTGGGGTTTTATTCAGGCTAAGTGCATTGTAGCCAAGACTTACCAAGGATGGCAAGAGAGTTTCGTACGCTCTGGGCACCCTTGGCTCAACCGTGTACCTCGGCGCCTTGGTCATACTCTGCACTTCTTGGAAGAGATTCTCGGTCGCCCAACCAGGGTATAACCTTATATAGTTGGAAAACCAAGATCTCTCTCCCGGATAGGTTTTCTTTAACCCCAACATCTGCATGACTCAGGTTCCACAAGCGGTATAACCTTATCGCTGAGTCATGTCAAGAGATACCCCTCATATGACGTGCTATTATGTCTTATATTTTCCTCTTATGAAATTTTATTCGCGAACTAGGGTGCACGCCATAAAGGTTCGTCCCATTCTTTTAATCTCTGCGAAATTTTATTCGTTGTTCTTGCGATGATGTTCGCATAAATTGTGATAGAGAAAGAAGAATTTTTTAACTGTTTTATCTTACATTAGTATTTCTTACCTCACAGAAATTGCTACTGATAATACCTTTTCAGAAACAATCTATTCCATGGTCTATCAAGTCTTTTCCCAACATTTCTTCCCTCTGGATCCATTAATTTGTATGCTCCATTTCCAATTATCTCTTTAATGATGTATGGTCTATCCCATTTTCTCTCTAATTTTCCACCACTTTCCTGTTGATATCTTGGTGTTTCTCGCAAAACTAGATCGCCAGGCTGGAATTGAAGTTTCTTGACTCGTTTGTTGTACTCGCGAGCTAATCTTCGCTGGTAATTTTCCATACGTTGTAGAGTTTTTTCTATCTTTTCTTATAGTTCATCTAACTTATGTAAAATCATGTCAGCACTTAGATTTTTCTCCCATGCATCTCTTTTTGTTGTAGGGATAACAATTTCTGTTGGTAAGACAGCTTCAACTCCATATGTTAAACAAAAAGGTGACATTCCAGTTGCTTCTCGTCTAGTTGTATTATATGCCCATATTGCATTATGTACTTGCTTGCGGGTATAAAGGAGTAGATTTTCCATATTTTATCTTAAATGCATTGAGTAACAATTCTATATTCTGTCCCTCAAATTGCTTTCCATATTCAGATACTAATTGTGCTGGAATTCCAAATCTGCAGATTATATTTTCAAAGATGAATGTAAAAATATCTTTATCGCGAATATGTTGTACTGCCTTTACTTCTCCCCATTTTGTGAAATAATCTGTTGCAACAATCATATATCTTCTCTGTCCAGACCCAGGTACAAATGGTCCCACAATATCCAATCCCCATTTTCCAAATGGCCATACGCTTGATGAAGATGATAATGGTGCTCCTGGTGCATGTATCGTTTTCCCAAATCGCTGACAATCTTCACAACGCCTTGAGAGTTGCTTTGCATCCTCATGCATATATGGCCAATAATAACCCTGCATCTTTGTTTTATATGCTAAAGATATACCCCACTGTGATTACCATCATCACCACTATGCAACATTTTTAGCACCTTTTGCCCTTCTTCTCTCGTCAAACATCTTAGCGATGGTCCACTAAAAGATCTGCGATATAATACCCCATATCTTAATTCATAATTGGTTGCTCTAATTTTTAATTTATGTGCTTCTAATCGATTTCTGGGGATTTCTCCTCTCGTCAAATAAGCACGAAGATATGCTCGCCAATCTGTAGCATTATTCCCTATTTCTTCCTCGCCAGGTTCTACCATTATTACATCTACCTATTCTTCCTCTTTGTTTATTGCCGGTTGTAAAAGTGTTTGAATTTTTATGCATCTCGCAAGTGGGTTCATCATCATACTTGATATGAAAGCAAAAGAATCTGCAAGCCTATTATCTTTCCTTGATATGTGCCTCCATTTTATTTTTGGAATCCTCGCAGACAATTCTTCAACAAGTTTTTTGTACTTCTTCAAAGATGGTTCATTTGTAGTATACTCTCCCTTTATCTGGCGAATAAACAATTGTGAATCGCTGGTAATTCTAGCATTTTCCAATTTCATTTCTATCGCAAACTTTAATGCATGGATTACAACTTCATATTCTGTCTCATTATTAGTGGATGCAAATTCTAATCGAAACGAAATAGCTGTTTTTTCTCCTTCTGGTGAAATGAAAACAACTCCAATCCCATTTCCTTCTCCATTTGACGATCCATCCACTAATATTTCCCATCTGTCAGGTTCCGTTAATAGCTCTTTTGGGTCCCCATGTTCTTCATCTATATCCATCATTTCTTCTACAGCTTCGTCATCTTCTAAAGGAAATTCAGCTAAGAAATCTGCGATAACTTGTGATTTTGGCGAGGATAGAATTTCATATTGAATATCAAAGTGCCCTACTTGCGCATTCCATCTCTCAACTCTGCCTGATCTTTTTTAATTTTTCATCACCGATTCAATTGGCACTCTCGTTAACACTTTGACCTTATGCGCTTGGAAGTAAATTCGAAGCTTAAAAGTTGCGTGTACCAATGCTAGAATTAGTTTCTCAATCTTCGAATAATTTCTCTCTGCTGAATTAAATGTTTTGCTGATATAATAAATTGGCTTTTCCACCCCCGCATCTACTCGCAGTAACACGGCACTTAGCGCGTACGTGGTTGTCGCAAGATAGATCAATATCTCTTCTCCTGGTTCAGCCTTTTGTAAAATAGATATGTTCATCAGTTGTTCTTTAATTCCTTGAAAAGCCTTTTCACACTCATCTATCCATTTAAATTTTGTTCCCTTCTTGAGTATATCGAAAAAAGATTTGCATTTGTCTGATGATCGCGAAATAAACCTCCCCAGCGAGGCTAAGAGTCCATTCAGTTTTTGCACATCTTTAACTGTCGCTGTTGTTGGCATATCGTGAACTGCTTGTACCTTTTCTGGATCAACTTGTATTCCTTCTTTTGATACAATATAACCCAAAAATTTCCCTGAAGCTACTCCAAAAGTACATTTTTCTAGGTTCACTTTGATGTTGAATTGTCGCATTTGATCGAAAATCTCTTTCAAATCCTGTACATGATTTTCAGCTTCTTTGCTTTTAATCAACATGTCATCTACGTACACTTCTAATGTTTTATGTATCCATTTTGTGAACACTTTCTCCACCATTCTTTGGTATGTTGCACCAGCATTTCGTAAGCCAAAAGGCATCTTTGTATAGCAATATAACCCTCTTGGAGCAAAAAATGTTATATGCTCTTGATCTTCTTCTGCGAGGGGAATTTGATTATATCCTTTATATCCGTCTAATGAAGATATTCTATCATTTCCCGCTGCTGATTCAACCATTTGTGGAATATCTGGTAATGGAAAACTATCTTTAGGACAATCTTTGTTTAAATCAGTAAAGTCTATGAAAATTCTTATCTCTTTATTTTTCTTTGGGACCACCACCATATTTGCAATCCAATCTGGATATTTTGCTTGCCTTATAATTCCTGCATCAAGCATTTTCGGTAGTTCTTCTTCTATTTGAGAATGGTATGTTGTTGCAATTTTTCTGATTCTTTGTTTAAATGGTCTCACATCTTTGTTGATCTCTAATTTATGACATGCTACTGAAGGGTCTATCCCTGGAATCTCATCCATACTCCATGCGAAGATGTCTTTGTATTCTCGCAAGAGATTTATTTTTCTTTCTTCTTCGTCTTCCTCCATTTTAGTCCCAATTTTCAGTATTTTAGGCTCTTCCTCGCTCCCGATATTTATTTTCTTTGTTGGCTCTGTTGCGGTGTAACTAGCTTCAGGTTCTCCCATTGGTGTTGGAGTTTTCATTTATCTCGCGAATTCATCTCCTTCTCGCGATACTTCACTAAGTATCCCTTTTCCTTATTTTGCCCTTATCATGTAAATTTTAAATTCCTCTTCTTTCTTTGTTTCTCTGTTCAATTTTCTGCAAGCTTTTCGCAGCTTTGGACGTTCTTCACAATTTCTTATTTCAATTTGGTAGCACAATCTCGCGAAATTCACATCTCCTCTAATTTCTCCAATTCCACTAGGCATAGGAAATTTAATACATTGATGTAATGTTGACGCCACAGCCTTGATTGCATGTATCCACGGTCTTCCCAGTATCATATTGTACGTCGATTCCACATCTACCACACATAATGATATTTGTGTTTCAATTTCTCCTAGTGGAATTCGTACCATTATCTCGCCTTTAGGTTTTGTTATAGAATTTCCAAAGCCATGAACATAATATGTTGAATGAGACATTTCTTCATCCTTATATCCCATCTTCTTGAAGGTATGATAAAATATCATGTCTACAGAACTTTCTGTGTCTACTAAAGTTCTATTCATAGCCCATTCTTCTTCAGATTTTATCGATTTCTCCTTTCTCATTGGTATAGTGGTTACTGTTACCACCAATGGAGATGTATGACTTAAATCTTCTTCTGGTATTTCTGCTGCTGTAAACGTGATTTCTTGTTTTTCCCAATATTTCAATGATGATATCTTCTCCACTGTCATAATCTTCCTTCCTTAAAAATACCGTTTATGTATCCTTCCCTTGATATTTTCATGAAATCTATCAATCATTTCTTTTGTTATTACATCACCTTTCAATTTTCTACAATCCTTTTTGATTCTGATCATTCTTCCTTCAATTTTTTCACCGGTTTACTTAATGATTTCCTTAATCTTGAACAATTTTTATCTTGAACAATTTTTATCTTCTTCTTCGCTTTTTCTTCTATTTTCGTTAATTTAATCCCTGTTTCGGGAGCCAAAATGTAGTTGCAGGATTTCCCACACTACACCCTTGTGAAGAATCTATGAAAACTAAGTCATAATTGTGGATGAATCAACAACACTTTTATTAATTCACTTTCAGGAAGATTTACAAGAAATATCAAAACTCAGAAGTACAACTTTCTTTCTGGAGTTTGTCTCTCCTCAAAATTCTCTCAGCTCTCAAAAGTACATCATCCCTTTCTGGATTTAGTCGAACCCTTTATATAGGAAAATACATAGTGGAAGACAGCTAAGATTTCCCCTTAATTCGGATCTACTCTGCGATCTCATCGCCATAACTTTAGTCTTCACCATTTCCAACTTTATAACCATCGTGAAGCAGACTTATTCTTCATATATCTTTAATTGTTAACCGTTATATCACTCTTTTGTGACACTCGCCAAATGTTGTTGAAGAATCTTGCGACGTTCTCGTCAAAGTGTTGTTAATACTTGTAGAAATGTTTGGGTTTCTCGCAGAAGTGTCGTTTCCATCGCGAGAATATTGTTGTGGCGATATTCTGGTCCTACAAATGGAGAAATCGGTGAAGGAAGGGTCATCTCTACCTGATTTAGCACTTTGTGTATCGGTTATGACTGAAACTTATGGTGTCTCACAACATGATAATCTTCAAGATTCTCTAAGAAAACATATTTTTACTGTTAGAAGTTGTATTAGACATCATGAGCTAATGATAAAGGATTCAAAAGAAGTACTCGCGGATCTTCATTCTCAACTATTTGAAATGAACAAATCTTTTACTGGAACATGAAGTGCTCAGAAGAATTTGAATCCAGCATTCGAAAGCGATCTTCACAAGACACGCGATGAGACAAAACAAAATAGACATCAATTTTTGATTTATTTCGATTATTGTAAAAGGCCTATTCTTTGAATAAAACTATCATTATTTATGAATAAAATTATTATTTTACAATTTTTCTTGTGATAGTTTCTGATTACATAGCATATGCATGAATGTCTATATTTTTGCTATGTGTTTTCGGTTTATGGGATGTCTGATTTCGGTTTCCATTAACCTTAACATTCAATCTCATATGATGTGAACCCTTATGGTTTGTGTGGATTTTTTTATTTAGCGGGATTAAGTTCTAACCCATGTTGGTAGGCTTTATCAAAGGATCATAAGGTGTTCCGATTGAAACTCATATGTGAAAAGTCACAATATATTGAATCAATTTGTGTTTTCATGAGTTGTTTTTATCTTAAACATATGTGTTTCGGGTTTTCAACTTTTGCTATTGGCACGCATTAGTTAAAAACCGTTTCAACCTTTCTCTGGTAAAGGTTTATTTTGTTGTTGTTCTTTTATTCTTGCGAGAGGATGTCAACATACTGGGGGAGAGTTCTTATTTGAACTTGCGCTTAATGATATATCTTACTGGGGAGAAGAGGATGCGAAATCTGAGGTAACAAATTTTTTAGTTAATCGTTTTCATGTTTAAGAAAAGCATGTTTATATATTGCATATATTTTGCTTTTGTTTAACAAAATTTCAGTACAATTGATATATTCCATTATGATGTGTATGGATTGTGTGTGTATTCAATTGTTTCCGGTTAAGAAAAATTGTGTCAATTATTTGGCTTATTGTTTGGTATCTTTTTTATTGTTGGGTATCAAGCGTTTTTGCTTAATGAAATTTTGGTGCAATTGCGGTGCTATAATTTCTATGTTTGTTTCAATTGCTTCCGGTTAAGAAAATAATTTTCCAAGTCAATTTATTTTGGTTTGTATGTATTTGTTTATGGCTTAACGAAATATGAGATCATTTGTTCACTCCAATTTGATTCCGGATAAGAGAAACTAAGTTAATTCTGATCTTAGTTAGACTTATCAAATTGAAGGATTCGGTTATTCAAGTCTAATCGAATGTCTTGAAAAGAAAAACTACTTAACTAACCTAGTGTTTTTGTTTTGTCTAAAGAGAAAGGCCTAAGTTATTTTTTTCTGAATAATTAGAGTCTGATGAGAGAAATAAAGTTAATTCTAATCTTTATTTTGGTCTTATCGAAATAAGCGATTGTATGTTTACAATCGGTTTAACAAGGGGACTAAGTTTCTTAGTCAATTTGTTAAACTATTAGGGAAAATTGCTTCGGGCAATAGTTTTCATTGATAACATATTAAAACTAAATTACTTGTAGTTTCAGTTTTAATATTGGTTATTTAAAGTGGTATGTGAAACCTTCATGCTTAACTCTTATAGGTTGTTTACAAGTCTTTTAGGTTTGTAAGATCCTTTCGGTTTGACCTTTATTTGCTCGAACCTTTGTCATTTTGTGACAAAAAGGGGGAGAAATATATGGAGTAAACAAGTGATTTGCAATCATTAAGGAAAGGACAATTGTGCTTAAACATTGTATCCAACAAAAGAGTAAAGCATTGACTAAGGGGGAGAAACATATCATAATGTTGTTGTAGTTATCTTGACTACAAAAGGGGAATAACAAAGATGTTCGGATTGAATATCTACCTATTGATGAGTGCCAAATATTGCATATTTCTACATCTTTTTACTGGCATTTAACTCTTCTTTTGTGCTCTGACTCTCTATTTTATCCCAAATTCGGAGTTTTCATTGTTTTCAAGAATAAATATTTGTACTAATTAATTTTTTGTTTTTAGGTACTAAATAAAGCTTGGATGATTTGAGAAGCCAAAAGAGCAAGAATTTGGTGGTAAGAGACGTAAAGGCAGTGAAAAATGTGGAAGAATATCACGCGAAGAGCAGCTGCAATCCGCTTGCAAACTGAACCTAGCAATTGGCTTGGAAGAAGAAGTTGTTTTGAAGAAGATATGGGCTTAAGCTATCCAAGACCCGAACCCATATCCAAACCTGTTCCATACCCGAACCATCGGATTTGATACAACTATTTAATCCAACAACTTCCATATATGTTGCATCGAAGCTTGATGAAACCGCTCAACACTGTAATCTCCTACCTCCTTCCCTAATCGAGCAGAAACCAACCCCGTCTCCTCCACATTCATTTCTCCTCTTCTCCCATCCATAGAACCTCCATCAGCTTCATCAATCGATTGAAACCACCATCCTCCCACCTCATCATATTCAACCATCATCATTAAATGCCATTAAGCCTCTAATTTCATCTCTCTCAACCTTATCTCCTTATCAAGAATAGTATACCTAGAAGCTAGGTTTGAGAGAGATAGAGTTAGGTTACAGATGGGGGAGAATCGATTCAATGAAGTTGCAGAGAAATTGAAGATAAAGAAAGTTAATAGAATATCGTTGGTGAGTTGGGTTCTTATTAATTTTTGAATTAAAGAAGGATTGTGAGAAAATTGTGTATAGATAGAGCCTTCTTCTTTGTAAACAAATCATCCAAGTTAGCCGGATCAATCGGTTGTTTAGTTGAATATCATTCTGTTTACATCATGTTCACCATGTTATAAATTATTATGCTAGGGTTGAGATGAAGCCCTATCTTATTGCTTGTTATTCATGCTCTTGATAATAATCTTGTTGTGCTTAAATGATTTTGAATAGAATTCCATCTTACGGGCTTCAACACTTTACTTTCACAGTGTATGTCATGCATCCATTGTAGTTAGAAAAATCCTGTGTTGTAGAACTACAGCTCATGCTTCATCACATATATTAACTTTTTGATTAGCTGTGCCTTAAACAAACAGTTAATGTTTAGGGAAGATACCTTAGTTGCGATTGGATTATTCAGATTATAGTCACCTTAGATATATAGAAGATTGACATCTCACCTGTTATCAGTTATAAGGACAAGTGAAAAAGCAAGGGTCTAACAACCTCACCCAATATTTCGATTAGAAATCTGTATGGACTAACTCTAATATACTGTTAAGAGAATCAACTAGACAGTCAGACTCAATCTTAATAAAAAAATATATCAAGGAGTTAATATCTCTATCTCTCTATTTGATATTTACTCAAGCAATTGGAAATCTGCGAGTCTTTATCAAATACAAGAGAGAGATAAACTTGGATGGTACCAAAGACCAATATCCAAGGATCAATTAATTACCAATCAACAACCAAAGGTTGGATTTCACTATTGATCGATACAATGCACAACCTGTGATATTTCAATTATATAACAAAATATAATGCGGAATAGAAATAACACACACACCATAAATTTTGTTAACGAGGAAACCGCAAATGCAGAAAAACCTCGGGACCTAGTCCAGATTGAACACCACATTATATTAAGTCGCTACAGACACTAGCCTACTATAAACTAACTTCGGTCTGGACTGTAGTTGAACCCTAATCAATATCACACTGATTCAAGGTACAGTGGTGCTCCTTACGTCTCTAATTCCACTTGGATACTACGCACTTGATTCCCTTAGCTGATCTCACCCATAACCAAGAGTTGCTACAACCTAAAGTCGAAGACTTGAATAAACAAATCTGTATCACACAGAAAAGTCTACGATAATAGATAAATCTGTCTCTCACAGATAAACCTACGAGTTTTGTTCCGTCTTTTGATAAAATCAAGGTCGAATCCACGGCCTTGAATTTACTAACATGTTGGGGTGTAAAAAGTTAAATTTTCCAAGTATTTATCTCGGTGAACAGGAACCAATCAATAACCCGGATTTATATTCCCTAAGAATAGCCTAGAATTATTGATCACCTCACAATAATCTAAATCGTATGGTGGCGAAACTAGATATTGCGGAATCACAAACGATGAGACGAACATGTTTGTGATTTCTTTTTATCTCTCCCAGTCGGAGATATAATCTGATGCCAATTATTCAATTGAACTCATATGATAAAAAATGGCAAATTCAGATCGCTCAACTACAAGAGAAGTAGTTTCGTCTGGCTTCACAATCCCAATGAAGTCTTCAAGTCGCTAACTGATAGGGTCTCGAGAAGAAACCTACGGTTAAAGGAGAATCAACTCTAGCAAAACCAACTAGTATCACACAGGAGGTGTGCGGATTAGTTTTTCCAGTTACTAGACGTCTCCTTTATATAGTTTTTAAATCAGGGTTCGCAATCTAAGTTACCTTGGTAATAAAGCATTTAATATTCACCGTTAGGTGAAAACCCTAATTTATCCAAGCTAATATCTTTCAACCGTTTGATCGAAACTTAGCTTGTCACACACACAAATGAAATGTATTTCATTTAGGTTTGAATAACCGTACCTAAACGTGTACATTTAGTTGGGTCACGAATAGTTAACCAATGGTTATCCATATGAGCACTTTCATATCAACCATATTCATCTTCTTTATAACTAGTTCAAATGACTCATATGAACTAGTTCAAGAGTTGTTCAATTGCTTAGATATTTATATATAAACACGATTGAAACAAAATCGGTTTGATTCACTTGAACTAATTCATGAACAATATATCCACAGTTTGCAAAGATTGCATTCAATATTGATTTATTGTTTAAGTTCATGAATAATAGATTTGAGATATAACCAGCTTGGGTATGCGTACGGGTACGTGTACTCTAGATTTACCGGAATTAGGTTTGAAAACCCAGCAGAAATTTTTGGATGAAAACTTTCGTGGGTACGCGTACGGGTATGTGTACCTAAGTTGACGGGTTTGTAAGTTCATAAACTCCAAACTCAGCAGAAACTCATGGACATGAACTTCCGCCAGTATGCATATTGGTGCATGTACCCAACCTGACTATCATCAAAGCTATTTTCAAGATTAAAACGTCATCATGACTTTCGTCACGGATAAAGATGAAATGTGGTTAAAGCGAAAGCTTACTAACACATATTTCGAGAAAGATATAGGCGAGTAAACTCGGCTCGAAATAGCAAATGTGTATGTATGAAAACTATCATACTCATACAACTGTTGTCTCAAAAGTAGGAGATAGATAGACTTTTGAGTGCTATATAAGTTCAAGTCTCCAAATACCTTTTTGGCCGGATGAAGTTCCACTGGTTCCTTGAGTAGTTATTCGTCTTCATAAGATAATCGCCATGGAATCTAGAGCTTAACTATACTTAACTATCCTAGACCGAGAATTAATCATAAGTACACTAGAAATCAAGACGTATAGTTTTGATCACTAATATTGACAAACATGCTTGAGATAGCAACGCATGCGAGTTCGACCGATCAATGCTCTAATAATCTCCCCCTTTGCCAATTTTAGTGACAAAACTATCAATACATATGGATTACAAAATAGATAAAACTTTGTAGCTTCTCGTCCACATGCTTGATCTCCTTGGTGCTTCAACATTACTCGAAAACTTCGTCTTTTCCAAGTACTCCCATGATTCCATAGATGTTCAGTTCAACATCATAGTTGTTGAAGTCCCGTTTCCATAACAATGAGAAAACAAAAGCTCTTGATCATTGTTATACAGTGTCATAGTATTATTACACAGCATCAAAGTTCTTATATCACAACTTCGACAATAATACTATGGTGATATGTGTCACTCCCCCTTAGTCAATACTTTCATCTCAACACGAAAACCACTCCCCCTTATATAATGATCCTAAAACCATATGTATTTGTAGTGTGAACTATATATTAATTCTCCCCCTTTTTGTCCATAAAATTGGCAAAGGTACGAAAACGGGATCCTAATGAAATTTTCACGGAGATGCTTCAAGACCAAAGAAAAGGACATATCAACTTTTTTTAGATGCAATCATAAAGCCGAAGCTAAATGCATTCATCAAGGAGTTTATAAAGATACAAGATAACCCCTAAAAATTCCATAGCTGCAATCCCCACAAAGATATGGAAATTAAGCATAAGTTCAAAAGAACTCTCCCCCATTTGATGTAATTCCCGAGAAAACAACAAGAGCGACCTAACTTTTACGAGAAAAAAAGGATTTTATTGGACACCAAAAATCATAAGAAATGATTTTCTATATCCAAAATTCTCAATTAAACTAACCACAAGAAAACCCATGATTAATTTAATCGGAATACTCAATCAAATTAAACACAAAAGTGATCAATTTAATTGAACATGCTCGGCATAAGAGAACTTACGGAGCTACGACTATGTTAACCATAAAAAAATGATTAACTCAATAGTTTTATGCTCAACACATGAAAAACTTATGGAGCATTGAAGTACACATAAGATATGGATCAGGGAAAGATCAATATTGCGGCAAAAACAAGGATTCATTTTATTTTCCATCACTATTTTCACAATGACATACAATAGACATAATCCTTGCAAATAAAAGATTTTAACCTATCTTCCATCAATGAATTGAAATAATAGGCTTAACTTTTGTTTGTCAAAAGTTCATCGATCTTGTATCAATACTTGCATATCGACATATAAAAGAGATAACTTATCCCATAACATATTGCAATATATAAAACCATAAAGATTATTACTGCAAAAATCATCTTCCGAATAATTTTAGAATTTAAAATAAAAAAATATAAAAAAAAATGAAAAATATTGGACATAGCTATGCGTAATCACAATAATGGCTATTCCAAACTCTAGTTATTCTTCCTAAAACACAAGAATAGAATTCTCATAAGAAGACTTCCTAGACAAAAATAAATCTACTAGAAACCGATCACGAGCTAAAGTTCATGTTTGGAGGTTTCACGGGTTTCGAGACCTTTAAGCTCGTGATTCATATTATCAACTGCTTCTTCGGAGAAGATATCCTCATTGAGAAGTTCTTTAATATGTAATTTCATGAGACAAAGGTCAGTAGTAACCTTTTTCAACTCAGTTCTAACCACATCAAGATCCTTCATAGTATCAACAAGTTCCAATTTTGCTTCCTCAAAATATATAAGAAAGTCATCAACCACTTCGGCAAAAATCATATCCTCATTCTCAACATCTTGGTGTGAGTAAGCATAATAGCATGAGTCATTAGGTTCACCATATTCTAAAAGTGTTCTTTTCTTCCTTCCTTTTGATTCGAAACCAAAACCTTTCTCAAGAAATCCTTTTGCAAAATCACCATTGCGAGATGTAGAAGATGATATTCTTGATAACCCAAAAATAATATCCCAGAGTATGCGTAACTCAATAGGTTGGGTACTTAAAAGGTTTCCCAGGGAAGGAATTTTAGGGTTTCCTTAATTCACTCATGATGGTCACACGAGTAACCTATACGATATCAATCTCGACCCAAAAGAAGAACAAGAGTCGTACGCACACGACCTTGCTAAAAAGCTCTTGCAAAAAGAGGCAATTAGAATGACTCCAAAAATCTATGTCTCATAAGAGAAGCATTTTTAGAGTACATGGGTAGCACATTGTTTAACCAAATAACAATAATAAAAAAAATTGACACAGCAAGTACAAATACTTGTGCTAGCATTTTTGAAAATATACTCATGCTAAAGACGATAATAAAATAGCTTGAGAATCCGGAAAAAAAAAACACCATTGTCAACAAGTATACCTGAGCATATCTCTCAACTAGAATTTTTGTGTGAGAGATTCCAACCTTGTGATTAGGTATCACAAGTATGAGCTTTTAGCTCATCAAATGAATATTGCTTTTGGTTAAACCTCTTCCTTCTGTACTTTGGAGGAAGGCTGTTATGATGTGAAAAATTATCATAAAATTTACTATCATCATAATATGACGCATAGTAAGGATTTTTACCTGAAGAATGTCGTTTGGATGAACTACACAGTTTGTTGATGATTTTCTTGTATCCCTCAATAATCAATTTTAGGTTGTCATCCATCTGCTCATATCTGCATTCTTCACTTGGTACATAATTCACATCATTATCTCCATTTTTAACAGGAGAGAGAACATGAGTTCTTCTTCGACAATATTTGTCAAAAGGTCTATTGTGCTTAGAGGTGGCAACGGTCCGGGTTAGGGTCAACACCGTGGCGGTTTAGATGGTTTATGGGTTGATAATACTGAACCTTAACCCTATAAATTTATAGAATGGGTCAAGAAACCTCAACCCTAACCCTAGATGGGTTGGCTCTGCGGGTTGATGGGTTGGCTCTGGTTTTATCATATAGCATAAATTTTTATTTTTCCAAAATTGAAATAAAACAAATACGCGTACTATAGTTTACTTTTACAACAAAAATGACAACAAAATAGCTAGTTCCGTCCTCCATCACTAGCATTCAACTATTTAACAAAGAAAACTAAACCTCCAAAAAGACTATAAATATAATTGGAATTGCAGCATTATCATTCATCAGTGAGGAGGATTTTAACATCATCGTTTAGGTAGGTACACAAGTCCCTAAATTCTGGAAATTCCACTAAACTTGATGGAATATTTCTTGCAAGCTCCTGGAACTTCATCTGATCTATTTTGCGTGCACGAGTAGATATTTGTCCATTCTTTCCAAATAGCATTCGTCCCACATCTTGCGTTTCACGCCTAGGGCACTTATGCCTTGACAAAGTTGAAGTGCCACCTTTGTGACTATCATTAAAATATTTTTGGCCACTAACATTGCACACCGCCTTTACTGAACCATCAGCTTGTTCTACCAATTCAAAGAGAGCCCAAATACCAGACATTTTATAAACCTATAAGAAAATCTAAAAGGTCAATTCAGTCAGATGTATCTTTTCTCAAGTCATTAAAAATAACTAGCATCATGTTATAGGCTTATAGCCATTACTATTAGCACAAGCTACACAAGTCCAGTCATTGCATCCATAACATAAATATTCAATGAACCCACCACAACTCTAGCTAATTTGAAGCAGAACATTAATTTAAGCTAGAAGTCTTAAATCTATAAATCCTCACCCCATAAAGTAAGTAAAATATGAACTAGCCGAGAAGAGACACTGGAATTTATTGTTCAGTAAAGACAAATCCATAAATTAACTATCCATAGTTGTGCAGTGCACTTGTGCTTAAGCAATAACAATAAAAACAGTGGTATACAACCTTATAGAAAGAGACCCAACAACAGACAAGTTAGAAATGAAACGACAATTCCACGATTATAGATGTACAGAAGAGCATATCCATAAATTAACTATCCATGGTTGTACTCATTTTTTAGCATTACTAAGACTTACCCTTTAGAAAATCCAATGATCGAATGTCATTTTCAACTTCTTCAATGAGAAAAAAAACACCTAAACATCAGATCAAAATAAATCAAAACTAGTAAAAAAAAAATCAGTAACTCCTGAAAGAAAAATCAAATATTAAACAGATCTTAAGCTGCAGCTGCAAGAGAAAAAAACAAAATAAAGAAAACCATGTTAACATAATCCAAAAGTGAACAAGACCCATCATAAAAAAAACAATCAAAAAGAATGAATCTAATTCCAAAAAGAAAGCCATAAACCCACCGGTAAAAGATGATCCACCACCGAGTACGAGCACAAAACGAGCCCCACTTACTTAAAAAAAAACAATCACAGATTCACAGAGTCACATACCATTAGAAACAGAAAATAAAACAATAACAACAACGAAAAAAATTAAAAAACAAATATCTAGAGAAATTAATCAAAACCCATCACTAAGAAGAGATTAAAAGGTGAAGAATATGGTTATTTGTAGAGAGAATCAGAGATGATAAAACTGACTTAATTGATCGATCATCGATACATATCTAGTTTAGTTAAGACTGTTAAGTTAAGGAAAATGGAAGAAAAGGAAACAAAAGTTTTGTTTCCTTCCTAACTTGGGAAGATAGAACTGAAAAGATAAGATTTTGTGAGAAATGAGATAAGAAATACCCTGACCTTTGACCGGTCACCCGGGTAATAAGTAAAAATTCACCTGCAACTCGGGTAATAGGTGGACAAATACCTTAAATTATTGTATAAGCAGTTTCTTAGACGGGTTACGGGGGTTAACACGCGGGTTAAACGGGTCAAACCCTACTTACCCACGGGTCCTAAAACCTCAACTCTAGCCCGATCCTATTAACTAACAAGCCGGGTTAGGTCCAACCCGCGATTTTTGACCCTAATTGCCATGTCTAATTGTGCTTTTGTGCATTTGAGGAACTCATGGAACTGACTTTCCTGGTATGGAACACATGATATGTATTAAAACCAATTGGTTTTGACATACGGATGTCACTTACACCTTTAAGAATTAAATCTAAGGTGTGTTGAAGTTGAAACAATGATTTGTTTTTCAACTTGGATTTCCTCTTTTGCACTGTATGCTTTTTTGAATCACAAAAAAGACACACTTTCTGATCACATGAGTGATTAGAAATTTCATACCTAACATTATCGTCTGGAGATTTCTTTCTTCAAACTGATATGTGAATCCCATGCACATTAGTTTGAGTGGGAAGAGAATCTGGAATTACTTCTGAAACTGTAGCTCTTTTAGTTTGAAAAGAAGTAGATGGTATGGTAGACTTTTATGAACATCCTTGATGAAGAGTTTACTTAGGAGATGTTCAATATCTAAAGAATCCTTTTTAAGTTTTGCCTCAAGAAAGATACGAGTTGATCGAACTTCAGGATTTTCCTTATAAGAGGCTTTTTCACTGGAGCCACGGTCTTTTACTACGCCCAGAAGAACATTGAAAAAGCGGGGGTCTAACAACCACACCCAATATTTCGATTAGCAATCTGTATGGACAAACTCCGAGTTACTTTACTAGAGAATCAACTAGACATCCAGACTCAATCTAGATAAAAATATCTCAAGGATTTATTATCTCAATCTCTCAATTTGATATACTCAAGCAAATACAATCTGCGAGTCTTAATCAAAGAGAGATATCTTGGATGGTACCAAAGACCAATATCCAAGTGTCAATCAATTTAAATCAATAACCAATAAGGTTGGATATTCTAATTGATTGAACAACGCACAAACTGTATTATTTCAATTATATAACAAAATATAATGCGGAAAAGAAATAACACAGACACCAGAATTTTGTTAACGAGGAAACCGCAAATGCGGAAAACCCCGGGACCTAGTATAGATTAAACATACACTGTATTAAGCCGCTACAGACACTTGCCTACTCCAAGCTAACTTCGGTCTGGACTATAGTTGAACCCCAACCAATCTCATAATGATCCAAGGTACAGTTATGCTCCTACGCCTCTGATCCCAGCAGGATACTGCGCACTTGATTCCCTTAGTTGATCTTACCCACAACCAATAGTTGCTACGACCCAAAGTCGAAGACTTTAATAAACAAATTTGTCTCACACAAAAAAAGTCTACAAGGATAGATAAATTCTTCTCCCACGAATATACCTATGAGTTTTGTTCCATATTTTGATAAATCAAGGTGAACATTAACCAATTGATAAAACTAGACTTATATTCCCGAAGAACAGCTCAGCTTTATCAATCACCTCACAATAAACTTAATCGACGCAACGAAGAAGATTATTGAGGAATCACAAACGATGAGACGAAGTGTTTATGACTACTTTTATATCTTGCCTATCGGAGATGGAAATCTCAAGCCAATTATTAAAATTGTACTCGTACGATAAAAGATGCAAGATCAGATCACATAACTATGATAAGTATTGGTCTGGCTTCACAATACCAATGAAGTCTTTAAGTCGTTAACCTGGTTTTAGAAGAAGAAAACCAAAGGTTAAAGGAGAATTGACTCTAGCTTACAGAATATGTGGGGATTAGCTTTCCCAGTTGCTAGATTTCTCCCTTATATAGTCTTTCAAATCAGGTTTTGCAATCAATGTTAGCTTAGTAACAAAGCATTCAATATTTAACGTTAGATGAAAACCTAATTAGATACAAGCTAATATTTATCAACCGCTAGATCGATAACATAACTTGTTATACACACATGTTTTGCACGTTTGTAGGCTTGTGAAAACCGTACCCAAACTTGTACATTAGTTGGTTCAACACTAGTTAACCAAATGTTTTGCCAAATGATAACTTTCATATCAACCAAATTCTTCTTCACCATAACTAGTCCAAATGACTCAAATGAACTAGTTAGAGAGTTGTTAAATTGCTTAGATCTTTATGTACTACACAAGACACAGTTGAATCAAAAATGATGTGATTCACTCGAATAGATTCATGAATTATAAATCCATGGTTTGCAATAGCATTCCTTAGTTTATTAATATAAGTTCACAAACATCGTTTTTAGACATAACCTACTCAAGTTCGCGGACTAGGTTAGCGGACTTAAGTTCCCGGATGGAGTTCACAAACTCCAGCAAAAATTCTCGGTCGAGAACTTCCACCAGTTCGCGGATTGAAGTTCGCGCACTTCTTCGGTTTATACCTGATCAACAAAGTTCGCAAACTTCGTTTCAAGCATTAAGGACTTATACATATATGTGTTGCGACAACAATGCTAATATCCTTCAATGGTTATATTGTCTAAACTCTCATTTCAATTAGTGAAACATTCTCAGAGGGAGTTATATAGTTGTTATTCACAAACTATTTTTCGCCAGAGCAATTTCCAAAATGATTGAAACATGACATGACTTTTGTCACTAGGTAAAGATGAAATTGGCTAAAGCGAAAGATTTACCAACATATATTTCGATAAATAGATAAACGAGATATACTCAGCTCGAAATATTATATGTGTATATTCTTAGTCTATATAGTAATACGACTTTTGTCTCAAGATAGGTGATAGAATAGATAGACTTTTGAGTGATAGATAAGTTCAAGTCTCCACATACCCTTTCATCGATGAAGATCCACTGGTTCCTTGAGTAGTCCTTCGTCTTGTATGATGATCTCCATGGAGTTCTTGAGCTCAACTACACTTTCTATCCTAGTCCGAGACCTCAGATATAGTAGACTAGAAATTAAAGAATTTATAGTTTTGATCACTAATATTGACAAACATGCTTGAGATAGCAACGCATACGAGTTCGAACGAGTAATGCTCTAACAATCTCCCCCTTTGTCAATTTTAGTGGAAAAACCATTAATACATATGGAATACAAAAATATATAAAATAAACTTTGTAGCTCCTATTCCACATGTCGTCTAATCTTCAACAATACTCGAAATCTTCGTCACTTCCAAGTAATCCAATGATCTCAAATATTGTAAGTTTAGCACCATCGGTTGTTGAAAATCCATAGCTATAACAATGAGAAAACAAGAGTTCTCAATCATTGTTATATAGTGTCATAATATCATTACATAGCGTCAAATTCCAATTGCATCACAACTTTAACAACAATACTATGGTGATACTTCAATACCCCTTAGTTCATACTCCATCTCACATGGAAAGCACCCCCCACCCTTACATAATGATCCAAAAACCATATGTATTTGTAGTGTGAACTACATATTAATTCTCCCCCTTTTTGTCAATAAAATTGGCAAAGGTACAAGAACGGGATCCTAATGAAATTTCTGTAAGAGACATTTCATGACCAAAGGTAAATATATATCATCTTGTTTAGATGAAATCATAAAGATTGAGCTAAATGCATTCATCAAGGAGTCTATAAAGATACAAGATAACCCCTATAATATTCCATAGCCGCACTCCCCACAAAGATTTGGCAATTATACGCAAGTTCAAAAGAACTCTTCCCCATAAAATGTTATCCCCAAGGGAACAACAAGAGCGACCTTAATTTCAAAAGAAAAGAAGGATTTCTTTAGACTCAACAAATCACATACAAGTAAGAATTTGGAATCCAAAAAGAAATATTCAATCATATTAACCAAGGCGAACCAAGATTAATTTGACTAAATATGCTCAACACAAGTAAACTTATGGAGACTTAAATAAATTAGATCAATCACAAGAAAACTCGCAAATAATCTAATTGTCATACTCAACCAAACTAATTACAAAAGTAATCAATTTAATTGGTCACACTCGACATAAGAAAATCTATGGAGAAATGACTAAGTTAATCATGAAAAACCAACTCAGTCAAAGAGATGCTCAGACATAAGAAAACTTATGGAGTGCTAGCTAAATAATCACATGAGATGATTAATTTAGTTTAATCATGTTCAACATAAAGTACCTTACGGAACAAAAACTAAGCTAATCACAAAAGCAATCAACTTTTGTTGTTTTAGTGCTCAACATAAGACACTTCATGGAACAACACAGTATTTACACAAAGATTGTGGATCGGAGGATCGACCTTATACTGTGGAATAAGAAAGGATTCATTCTATTTTCATCACCATTTGTACAATGAAATACAATAGACATAATCCTTGAATCACAAAAGATTTTAACCTATCTTACATAAATAATTGACAATATAGGCTTAACTTTTGTGTTCGTCAAAAGTCTATTCATTCTTTTATCAATACTTGCATATCAATTCACGAACGTCTTTACTTTTGAAAAGTATGGGACAATCAAGTTCACGGATGTAAACACACATATCCCATTACAATATTGCAATATATAAAATCAAAAAGATTAATACTGCAAAAATCATCTTCCAAACAAGTTTAGAATTTAAACCAATAAATCTAAAAACAAGAAGATGGAAACTTTGGACATAGCTAAGTGTAATCACAATAATGGCTATTCCAAACACTAGTTATTCTTCTAAACAAAACAAAAAAAATAGAAGATTTACTAGGCAATAATACCTTTGAAGAATTCTTTATCATTCCCGAACTCCTTGTCGTCAACATCCATTGGAACATAAGGTTCATTAAGGTAGGAGTTTATATCAATAAACCTTCTAAGTTGTTGTTGTCAAACCAGGGCCTTCTGAATCTCATGAGTCTTATACACAAAAGCCTTTATCTGTTGAATCTCCTTTCGCACCTCCTTCATCACTTCAAGAACATCAGAAAACTTTTGAGAATTTGAAGGAACGGCTCTTGGCTTCCTCACATTCCTTCTTTTCCTTTTCAATGTAGGAGGCAATGGAGATTGTTATTTTTCCTTCATGATTGATAGCTTATCAATCATATTACCGTTCTTTCCATCTGAAGACATCATTCTTGGAGCGTCCATGAACATATGGGTTTTTGGGAGGAATTCACAATTAACTCAACAAGTAGTCTTGAGATAAAAAGAGGTTTTAGAGAAGGAAAAGGAATGTAGGGTTCGAAACCTTTAAATAGGTTCGTAAATGACCAACTCTTAACCCTATGAAGAGTAGAATTATCGATAGTACCCTTTCTTTTGTTTGATAGACAAATAGAAGACAAATCTAAGAAAAGAAGAAAAAAACTTTTCCTAAAGCCTGAGAGGTACAAAATCATTGTCTCTTTTGATCAGGCACATGAGACAAGATTTTAAAAACAAGTGTTGTGGTGAACAACAATTTTTCCACCAATTTACTCTTGGGAGGAATTCACAGACCTCTGTTGATCAAAACTATTTGACCATAATTTCTTCTCTAATGGTCTTAGTTTATCCTTGGAAACTAACTTCTTAGACGAAGATAAAATCTTACATACCTCAGCGGTCTTCTGAGCAAGTTTAAGATTTCTTGCAAGATGATTTGCTCTTCATTGAAGTTTGTTGACATGCCTTTGTTGGTGTTTGAACTTGTAAAAATTTAAGAGTTCATGAACCTTTAATGAACAATATGAACATGTCAAGCTTGGATAAAAATCAAGCTTCTGGAATGTGCAAGCAGCTAAGCACAAGTTGAGACATGAAACATTAAAAGCTGAGTTTCCAAAGAATGGGTCAACTTTATCTTCCAGAATAGTTGGAATATCTTCTGAAAGAATATCAAGATTGATATGTGTATTGATACAATTATCAAAAATAAATATTTTCACCAAGAAGTGCAACACTTGATTTCTCGTCTTCATTAGAATCATAATTGCCAGACATTTCATCAAGAATTGCAGCAATACCTTTGTTCCCAGTGTATTTTCTACGATTTGGACACTCATTTGCAAAATGACCAAATCCCTTACACTTAAAGCACTGAGGCATATCCTCATCATCAGTTTCATCAATATTCCTGTTTTTAGGAGGAACATGATCATGAGGTTTGACCAATGCCTTAGGTTTATCTCTGGAGAACCATTTACTTCTCTTTAATAGAAGATCCCTAAACTGTCTTGTGATCATCGAGACTGATTTGTCAAGATCTTCATCTGATGAATTTATCTCAGAGTGATCATCTTCAGAGATATACACTTTTTTACTTTTATCAAGTAATTTAGTGTCTTTTAGTGCTTTGAACGCAACATCCTTATATTTGGATGAATGTTCATGATCAAAGATCTTAAGCTTTCCAACCAGCGTATTTCTGGAGAGAGTATCAAAGTTATTTCCCTCAACGATTGCATGCTTCTTAGAATCGTATCTAGATGGCAGTGATCTGAGAATTTTCATCAAAATGTCCTTTTCAGGAATATTCTTACCCAATGCAAAAGATGCATTAACAATTTCAGACACTTTGTGATTAAACTCATCAAATGTTTCTTCATCTTCCATACAAAGGTTTTCCCAATCGGAATTAAGATTTTTAAGTCTAGCTTCCTTTTCGCTGGAATTACCTTCAAATACGGTTTCTAAGATATCCCAAGCTTCTTGCGACTTAGTGCAATTAGACACATGGTGCTGAAGATTTGGGGTAATGGCATGTATGATGGCTTTTAAACCGTCGGATTTTTTCTTTGCAGCAAGAATCTCGGCAGGAGTATATTCACCAATATTCTTAGGAACGTTTACACCTCCAACTGACTCAACAGGAGCATCATAGCCATTAACAACATATACCCATGATTGGAAATCACGTGCTTGAATAAAAGTTCGCATAACAATTTTCCACCATAAGTAATTATAGCCATCAAAGACTGGTGGTACGTTAATTGAGATAACACCTCTGTCCATAGAGTCAGATCACTACAAACACAAACTTGTAAGGTCTTGAATGTGTTTGCTTGATCTGATACCAATTGAAAAAGCGGGGGTCTAACAACCACACCCAATATTTCGATTAGCAATCTGTATGGACAAACTCCGAGTTACTTTACTAGAGAATCAACTAGACAGTCGGAATTAATCTCAAGAAGTTATTATCTCAAGGAGTTATTATCTCAATCTCTCAATTTGATTTCCTCAAGCAAATACAATCTGCGAGTCTTAATTAAAGAGAGATAACTTGGATGGTACCAAAGACCAATATCCAAGTGTCAATCAATTTAAATCAACAACCACTAAGGTCGGATATTCTAATTGATTGAACAACGCACAACTTATATTATTTCAATTATATAACAAAATATAATACGGAAAAGAAATAACGCAGACACCAGAATTTTGTTAACGGGAAAACCGAAAATGCAGAAAAACCCCGAGACCTAGTCCAGATTAAACATACACTATATTAAGCCGCTACTGTAGTGACCCTCAAGCTCGTCAACGCTATTAGACCGGTCAAGTGTCGATTTAGCCGATAATAACTCTTAATTTAACACGAACGTTAATTGATAGAAATTAATCTAACAACGATTTAGATACAAAACTAGTATCGTTAGATTCATCTCGAAAAGTTACGCCGAATAGACTACTCGCACGCGTCATTCGGACATTGGGTGAAGAAGATTTATCAGATTTATTTGAAGGGCAACGTTAACCGACTGTGGCTTCCCATATCATTTGCGATAGTGCCTTTATCATTTTTGGTTGGTCTTATCCCCAACCGATCGAGAAGATATACCCAGATCTCTTTTCTCCTAACTTTCTTATTCTTCTTCTTCTTCTTTCTTCTCGTTTTCTTCCTTATTCTCTTTTCTTTTCTCTGTTCGACCTTCCACCGGTTTGATCGAGAGTTAGCGAAGGAATTAATCGAATGGATTTATTTGATAAGTATGTTGGATGATAAAGGAGATGGTGTAGTTGTAATTCGTAAAGAAAATCAACTAGAGGTTGACGATTTAGAATAGAGAGAAACAAGTTAAAGTTTTGGTGATTATGATGAGTTCTTAATAACTTTGATGAGTGATTTTGGTTGATCTTAGATGAAAAACGTGCGGGTCGAAGTTTAATTGAGGTTCTAAAGTTGTTTGGAGATGATTTGAGGAATTAGGGTTTCGTAAGAAAATACTCAAAAGAGAATTAGAAGACGAATTTGATATTTTAGGAAGAAGATTAGACATGGGTTTTGTGTATTGAGAACAAAGAAAATGAATTGGGTATTCAATTTGGGGATTATTTACGGAGAGTAAGTTCAACTGAGAGTTGAAGGGTTGAGGTTAGTATCGAGAATGAGTTCAAGAGATTGGGGTTTGTGTTTGAGATGGTTTCTCAATTGAGTCGAGGGAAGGAAGAATCTGATTTCAATTGCCTGGGTAAGTCTATTATGAGGTAATTGTTCTTGTAAAACTATTGTTTTTGATTATTGAGTTTGTGTGATTTTTAATGAAGCTAAGTTTGAGATGAATTTACAATGAAGTTGTGGATGAAATTTATATTATAATCGAGTTACAGGGAGTAACTGGTGATGGAGATGTTGTGTTAAGAATGGCAGTTGAAGTTGAGATGTTAATAATGCTGAAGTTAAAGATGTTGAATTAGTGAAGTTGAGATTGGATAGTGGTGCAGGCAATGTATGTTTGAGATGAACTCAGTTGAGATGGATGTTGCGGTCTGAGATGGTGGTTATTTGTGTGATGAATTTGCAGGTGTTGTGAATTGGTTTGTTGGTGAATTGTGATTGTGATAATCTGAATTGAAGTAGACATAATGTTTTGGTTGCAGCTGTTGAAGTTAGGATGTGCAGGTGGAAGTTAAGTAAGATGTATTGTAATGCTGAGGGTAGTATATATGTGAGAGTTGGCCAGGGTGTGTATGTGGAATTGGAACTAGAATCTGGAAATGTGGAACTGTGATGTTTAGAGGATATGGGATGATAAGTGTTATGAATTTGATCTCAGTGAGTGGGGTGTTGTGTAATTGGATTGTTAGAATGGGGGTTAAATGAGTATGCTGAGTTGGGTTTCTATTGGAAGCTTAAAGCTGCATTTTTGCAGGTAGGATGTTGTTGTATTTATAAGTTGAATTTGAAGTTGTTTAAGATTATATGAATTGAGGTTAAGTTGTTGAAGTTATTGATTTTGAATTAGAGCTGAGGTTTGTCTGCAATAGAAGTATGCATGTTAGTCATCCTAGTCAGATATCTGACTAATTTACCTTGTCTGACTCAGTTGTCTAACTGAGTTGATTATGTGACCAGGTGTTGACCAGATCCGACTCAGTTGATTGAGTTAACTCGTTGACCATTAACCCTGGACTTTGACCTTGACTGTGGACTTGAGCTTTAGATGTTGACCGTCAGTTGACCTGGTGGACTGTTAGCAACCGTTTGTTGACCAGATGAACCATGCCTTAGATTAATGGGATAGAGTAGAGGACTTGGGCTTTAGGACTAGTCTTCTTATAAGTAATGAATTGGACCACTTATGGTCTGAATTGACCATCGGCTTAGCTACGGACTATAGAATCAATCTCATCGGATTAGTAAACTCTTAGTTATACTAAAGATAGAGAATAAGGTACCTTAATGGGCTTAGAACCATTAGATAGACTTATATGATTCTTGTATGAGCCTTGGTTAGATTCTTAGACTTCTTGTGTGATTAACAGTTAGTCTGTCTTACCAATGGTCGATTCCAAAGGATGAACCAGTGGATCGTGGATCTCGAGGTAGACGTGGCTTGTCATCAAAAGAGGTGGGAATGCATTTAACAGTTTTGTAATCATTGTTATTTCTTTTACGAAAGTCTTTGTTTAATAAACTCATGCATTGTCTATTAGTTTATTCCATGCTTTGTTTATCTTTATGATTGTCTTTGGGAAATGAGAATTTCCATCTATGGTATATTGGATACGCTCCTTCATATTCTTATGGCTAGGGCGATACACCGCAATATTAATAATAGGTGTGGAATTGGCATCAATATTACGGGTGTGTAACTTTCACCCACATATTTTTTTACGTCTTCAGTATTACGGTGTGTAAATGTCACCACAAAAATTATAAGGTGTGTAAATGTCACCGCAGAAACTAAAGGAGGAGTTTAGGTCCATATACATGATTGTTTATTTCAGTGGTTTTGTTGTCTTCTAATGTTTGGGAAAAACATGTAATGTTTTCCAAATCTGCATATGATTACTTAGAAGTTAAATGTTAATTATTCCCCAATTTGGTTTAGATGATGAAGAGCGGACTTACTTGTAAATGAAAGTTCCGAGAAGTTAACTTCGTTATTTGATTATACTTTGATATGTTTATTTTGTTGTATATTCTTTTGTAAACCAAATGATTATTACTTTATATATATCATTGGAGAGGAGTTCTTGTGTATTTATTTCTGAGCGGGGTTAGTTTTGAGTTAATTTTTGTAGCAGATTTCTTAATTGAAAGGTTAAGGGTTTGATTTGGATTCGTTAGTGCCTCTTTAATTGGTTAATTTCTTGGTTTAGTCAGCTATTAGCTTAGGGGGCGCTACAAAGTTGGTATCAGAGCTCACTATTAGATCTTATATGGGAAAAGATAGAAATAGCCAGTGCGAGTTAGTGAACTAGATTAGTTAGAACTGGGTTGGGTTGTGAGATAAATTTTAATCACTAAAAGCTATCAATAATTAAAAAATTTATTTGATTGATTGATTTGTTTATTGATTGTTTATAATTGTATTGAAGTAAAAAATTTGTAGGGTACACCAATGACTTTAGGATTTGATAATAATTAATCTAAAAAGTATGAACACGTAAACAATCTAATACTATAATGATAATAGTGAAATTAGTATAATTGATATAACTTGTAAATCAAATAGAAACTTACTGAACACATGGACTTATGTGAAGAGTAAATAAATTATGGAGTAACCACATAAATGTTGATAGTAATATTTGGGACTTACTAATATTTGTAAGAGTAGTTAAAATAATAATTCAACCATCAATATTAATAATTGCTAATTGTAGATGATAATAATTTAATAAGAGTAATAATAATTTTAATAAAGTAATATTTGCATTCACAATTAGTATCAACTTTATTTAACAAAATTCCGATAAGGATATAGAACAACAAAAATAATAATAATTATTATGATTAAATAACTACGAAAATTATTTACGCATATCTTCAATTAAGTTTTGTAAATTAAATTAAATTACAAATTATCTTTAATCTAATAAATGATTCAATAAATCTTTAGAATGAAACAAATATACATGAAATAGTAATAATAGCAATCGGATATTTAGTATAATATTAGAATTAAAAGGAAATAAATTCGTATACTAACAGAATCTCTTTATAAATAAATTAATTTTCTTTTGAAATGAAAAGTTAGTATGACAAACTTGAGCTATTAAAATTTAAATTAGTACTGTATTGAGCATAATTTAAATTAAAATATCATTAACAAATATACAACGATAAAATAAATTTGTATATGAATAAGACACTTATAATTAATACCAAAATCTAAAGACTATTAATACATATTAAATCTTTATGCAGACTCAAAGTTTAAAATCATATTAAAATTACTAATGCCAATATGTAACATGATATACTATATTACCAATTCAATCTGAATAAACAAAATGTGTTATATCGATCTTTAGTGAAATTAAAATTATATTTACAAGATTAGGGCTTAATAAACATTAAACTAAGTATCATTACTAAACAATTATTTTTATTGTATGTCAATTACACTAGTAATCAAATAAGAAAATTTGATAAAACAATAATGAAAATGATAGTATAATTAAGACAATAATTTTCGATGAAATAAGCAAATTATAATACTGTCTAATATTAATTATTATAAAATTTAGAATTATTGTAAATATCATTTGGATAATATTATTGGATAGTAATAGCAGAATGTAGATTTTATTAATAATACAACTTAAGGATTACTTAACAATAATATAAACTTAAGGAAATAAAGTTAGATCAAATCAAATCTAGTATTAATAATAAAGTTAAACTTTGCATTATGATTAATTATGAATAACTTATATCATTCTAAGAAATAAGAAATGTATGTAATAACAATAATTAAATATTAATACCAAACGACATGAAAGAAAAAAATAATAAAAAATAATAATAATTTAAAGTGGTTATTTACTTTTAACAAGTTGCATAATGAAATAAACAAATAGACACACTGGGAATAATAGTAACAATTGGATAATAGTTATAACATTCAGTTATTTTAAAATAGTACATGAATTTTAAATAATTATTTAGTTATAATATTATGGTTTCATTTGGAATTAAAATTTAGTTTCATGTAAATAAATAAGATAAAATAAATTTTGAGGTTTAAATTGTTTAAAATGCTGTGAATTATATACATAGTTTATAAAGTAAAATCTTCAAGTTAAAGCAATTACAATAGAATTTAGAAATTAATCAGTCATAGTAGTTAGCACTTAAAACAATCGAATTGGGTTTACTTATAATAGTCATTAAATTTAGATTTACTTAAATTGTTTAAAATGATGAGAACTATTTATATATTTTACGAAGTAAATTTATTATAATTACACCAGTTAAGATAAAAGTTGAAGACTAATTAATTTTAATAAATTAGTAATTAGTTTATCTAGTCCTGGACAATAGTGAAGGTTGTGTTTTCTCTGTTCGTAGGAAGTCATTGTTGGGATTGGCCAACCTTGACAGGGCAACTACATTCAGAGATGACCGATCATAGAAATATACAGTAAATTAATTTGGAAAACCCCATAGATGTAAGTTCACTTAGAAAGATTTGTAGGATTCTTCCTTGAAGTTCGAGACAAATATTTTATAAAATGGAAATTAGTTTAAGAAATTAGACTTCCCTATTTGATAGAATTTAAAATCAGCATAGTTCAACCTAGAGCTACAAATTTTAGTTATAGAAGCCATTTGGGTTTGTGCTTTATTTCTTATTTTCACTTAGACAAGAGATGGAATTATTCTTAAGGTGGGGGGGGTTTCAAGACTAGAAGGCAGTTCGATTTTCGAGGACGAAAATGTTTAAAGGTGGGGAGAATGTAGTGACCCTCAAGCTCGTTAACGCTATTAGACCGTTCAAGTGTTGATTTAGCCGATAATAACTCGATTAATTTAACACGAACGTTAATTGATAGAAATTAATCTAACAACGATTTAGATACGAAACTAGTATCGTTAGATTCATCACGAAAAGTTACGCGGAATAGATTACTCGCACGCGTCATTCGGACATTGAGTGAAGAAGATTTATCAGATTTATTTGAAGGGCAACGTTAATCGATTGTGGCTGCCCATATCATTTGCGAGAGTGCCTTTATCATTTTTGGTTGGTCTTATCCCCAACCGATCGAGAAGATATACCCAGATCTCTTTTCTCCTAAATTTCTTATTCTACTTCTTCTTTCTTCTCGTTTTCTTCCTTATTCTCTTTTCTTTTCTCTGTTCGACCTTCCACCGGTTTGATCGAGAGTTAGTGAAGGAATTAATCGAATGGATTTATTTGATAAGTATGTTGGATGATAAAGGAGATGGTGTAGTTGTAATTCGTAAAGAAAATCAACTAGAGGTTGACGATTTAGAACAAAGAGAAACAAGTTAAGGTTTTGGTGATTATGATGAGTTCTTAAGAACTTTGATGAGTGATTTTGGTTGTTGTTAGATGAAAAACGGGCGGGTCGAAGTTTAATTGAGGTTCTAAAGTTGTTTGGAGATGATTTGAGGAATTAGGGTTTCATAAGAAAATACTCAAAAGAGAATTAGAAGACGAATTTGATGTTTTAGGAAGAAGATTAGACATGGGTTTTGTGTATTGAGAACAAAGAAAATGAATTGGGTATTCAATTTGGGGATTATTTACGGAGAGGAAGTTCAACTGAGAGTTGAAGGGTTGAGGTTAGTATTGAGAATGAGTTCAAGAGATTGGGGTTTGTGTTTGAGATGGTTTCTTAATTGAGTCGAGGGAAGGAAGAATCTGATTTCAATTGCATGGGTAAGGCTATTATGAGGTAATTGTTCTTGTAAAACTATTGTTTTTGATTATTGAGTTTGTGTGATTTTGAATGAAGCTAAGTTTGAGATTAATTTACAATGAAGTTGTGGATGAAATTTAGATTATAATCGAGTTACAGGGAGTAACTGGTGATGGCGATGTTGTGTTAAGAATGGCAGTTGAAGTTGAGATGTTAATAATGCTGAAGTTAAAGATGTTGAATTAGTGAAGTTGAGATTGGATAGTGGTGCAAGAAATGTATGTTTGAGATGAACTCAGTTGAGATGGATGTTGCGGTCTGAGATGGTGGTTATTTGTGTGATGAATTTGCAGGTGTTGTGAATTGGTTTGTTGGTGAATTGTGATTGTGATAATCTGAATTGAAGTAGACATAATGTTTTAGTTGTAGCTGTTGAAGTTTGGATGTGCAGGTGGAAGTTGAGTAAGATGTATTGTAATGCTGAGGGTAGTATATGTGTGAGAGTTGGCCAGGGTGTGTATGTGGAATTGGAACTAGAGTCTGGAAATGTGGAACTGTGATGTTTAGAGGATATGGGATTATAAGTGTTATGAATTTGATCTCAGTGAGTGGGGTGTTGTGTAATTGAATTGTTAGAATGGGGGTTAAATGAGTATGCTGAGTTGGGTTTCTATTGGAAGCTTAAAGATGCATTTTTGCAGGTAGGCTGTTGTTGTATTTATAAGTTGAATTTGAAGTTGTTTAAGATTATATGAATTGAGGTTAAGTTGTTGAAATTATTGATTTTGAATTAAAGTTGAGGTTTGTCTGCAATAGAAGTATGCATGTTAGTCATCCTAGTCAGATGTCTGACTAATTTACCTTGTCTGACTCAGTTGTCTAACTGAGTTGATTATGTGACAAGGTGTTGACCAGATCCGACTTAGTTGACTGAGTTAACTCGTTGACCATTAACCCTGGACTTTGACCTTGACTGTGGACTTGACCTTTAGACGTTGACCATCAGTTGACCCGGTGGACTGTTAGCGACCGTTTGTTGACCAGATGAACCAGGCCTTAGATTAATGGGCTAGAGTAGAGGACTTGGGCTTAGGACTAGTCTTCTTATAAGTAATGAATTGGACCACTTATGGTCTGAATTGACTTTCGGCTTCTTCTACAAAGTTGTAGATATTCACAAGACTTAGCTACGGACTATAGAATCAATCTCATCGGATTAGTAAACTCTTAGTTATACTAAAGATAGAGAATAAGGTACCTTAATGGGCTTAGAACCATTAGATAGACTTATATGATTCTTGTATGAGCCTTGGCTAGATTTTTAGACTTCTTGTGTGATTAACAGTTAGTCTGTCTTACCAATGGTCGATTCCAAAGGATGAACCAGTGGATCGTGGATCTCGAGGTAGGCGTGGCTTGTCATCAAAAGAGGTGGGAATGCATTTAACAGTTTTGTAATCATTGTTATTTCTTTTACGAAAGTCTTTGTTTAATAAACTCATGCATTGTCTATTCGTTTATTCCATGCTTTGTTTATCTTTATGATTGTCTTTGGGAAATGAGAATTTCCATCTATGGTATATTGGATACGCTCCTTCATATTCTTATGGCTAGGGCGATACACCGCAATATTAATAATAGGTGTGGAATTGGCATCAATATTACGGGTGTGTGACTTTCACCCACAGATTGCTTTACGTCTTCAGTATTACGGTGTGTAAATGTCACCACAGAAATTATAAGGTGTGTAAATATCACCGCAGAAACTAAAGGAGGAGTTTAGGTCCATATACATGATTTTTTATTTCAGTGGATTTTTTGTCTTCTAATGTTTGGGGAAAACATGTAATGTTTTCCAAATCTTCATATGATTACTTAGAAGTTAAATGTTAATTATTCCCCAATTTCAGTTTCAGTGACAGAGCAGAGTTGCGCAGCGAAAGTTCCGAGAAGTTAACTTCGTTATTTGATTATACTTTGATATGTTTATTTTGTTGTATATTCTTTTGTAAACCAAATGATTATTACTTTATATATATCATTGGAGAGGAGTTCTTGTGTATTTATTTCTGAGCGGGGTTAGTTTTGAGTTAATTTTTGTAGAAGATTTCTTAATTGAAAGGTTAAGGGTTTGATTTGGATTCGTTAGTGCCTCTTTAATTGGTTAATTTCTTGGTTTAGTCAGTTGTTAGCTTAGGGGGCGCTACAGCTACAGACACTAGCCTACTCCAAGCTAACTTCGGTCTGGACTATCGTTGAACCCAAACCAATCTCACACTGATCCAAGGTACAGTTATGCTCCTATGCCTCTGATCCCAGCATGATACTGCACACTTGATTCCCTTAGTTGATCTCACCCACAACTAAGAGTTGCTATGACCATAAGTCGAAGACTTTAATAAACAAATCCGTCTCACACATAAAAGTATACAAGGATAGATAAATTCGTCTCCCACGAATAAACATATGAGTTTTGTTCCGTATTTTGATAAATCAAGGTGAAAAGGAACCAATTGATAAAACCAGACTTATATTCCAGAAGAACAACTCAGTTTTATCAATCACCTCACAATAAACTTAATCGACACAGCGAAGAAGATTATTGAGGAATCACAAACAATGAGACGAAGTGTTTGTGACTACTTTTATATATTTTCTATCGGAGATAGAAATCTCAAGCCAATTATTATAATTGTACTCGTACGATAGAAGATGCAAGATCAGATCACACAACTACGATAAAAGTAGTATCGGTTTGGCTTCACAATCCCAATGAAGTCTTTAAGTCGTTAACCTGGTTTTAGAAGAAGAAAACCAAAGGTTAAAGGAGAATCGACTCTATCTTAGCAAACTAGTATCACACAGAATATGTGGGGATTAGGTTTTCCAGTTGCTAGAGTTCTCCCTTATATAGTCTTTCAAATCATGGTTTGCAATCAATGTTAGCTTAGTAACAAAGCATTCAATATTCACCGTTAGATGAAAACCTGATTAGATACAAGCTAATATTTATCAACCGTTAGATCGAAAATATAGCTTGTTATACACACATGTAATGCATGTTTGTAGGATTGTGAAAACCGTACCCAAACTTGTACATTAGTTAGTTCAACACTAGTTAACCAAATGGTTAGCTAAATGATAACTTTCATATCAACCATATTCTTCTTCACCATAACTATTCCAAATGACTCAAATAAACTAGTTAGAGAGTTGTTCAATTGTTTAGATCTTTATGTAATACACAAGACACAACTGAAGCAAAAATGATGTGATTCACTCAAATTGATTCATGAACTATAAAGCCACGGTTTGCAATAGCATTCCTTAGTTTATTAAGATAAGTTCACAAACATCGTTTTTAGACATAAGTTCCCGGATGGAGTTCACAAACCCCAGCAGAAATTATCGATCGAGAACTTCCACCAGTTCGCGGACTAAATCTCACGCACTTCTCCGGTTTTCACTTGATCAACAAAGTTCGCAAACTTCGGTTCAAGCACTAAGGACTTATACATATATGTGTTGCCACAACAATGCTTATATCCTTAAATGGTTATATTGTCTAAACTCTCATTTCAATCATTGAAACATTCTCAGAGGGCGTTATGTAGTTGTTATTCACAAACTATTTTTCGTCAGAGCAATTTCCAAAATGATTGAAACATGACTTGACTTTCGTCACTAGGTAAATATGAACTTGGCTAAAGCGAAAGCTTTTCCAACACATATTTCGAGAAATAGATAGGCGAGATATACTCAGCTCGAAATATCATATGTGTATATTCTTAGTCTATATAGTAATACGACTTTTGTCTAAAGATAAGAGATAGAATAGATAGACTTTTTAGTGATAGATTAGTTCAAGTCTCCATATACCTTTTCGTCAATGAAGATCTATTGGTTCCTTGAGTAGTCCTTCGTCTTGTATGATGATCACCATAGAGTTCTTGAGCTATAGTAGACTATAAATCAAAGACTTTATAGTTTTCATTACTAATATTGACAAACATACTTGAGATAGCAACGCATGCGAGTTCGACCGAGCAATGCTCTAACGAACATTGACATGTTTTTTCAACTGTTTGAATCTATTAGGTTGAAATCTAACAAGATTTAGAATTAGTTACTCTCACTAGATGTTTCCTCTTGAGCAACAGAGTCATATTCATCAGGATAACACATGTCCGTGTTAGTCTGTTTCATTTGAACACTTGGTTCGTCTATAACATAGATTGAGGGATCTTTCTCTTTAATAGACCTATTAGAAAAAGTGTCTTTATTTCTGGTGACGCATTTATCAGAGATGGTACCTCTGTCCATAGATTCATATCGCTACAAACACATACTGATAAGATCTTTAAAAGTGTTTGCCTGCTCTGATACCAATTGAAAAGGCGGAGGTATAACAACCTCACCCAATATTTCGATTAGCAATATGTATGGACTAATTAACTCTAATATACTTTTAAGAGAATCAACTAGATAGTCAGACTCAATCTTAATAAAATAAAAATATCAAGGAGTTAATATCTCCATCTCTCAATTTGATATTTACTCAAGCAAATGGAAATATGCAAGTATTTATCAAATACAAGAGAGATATAAACTTGGATGGTACCAAAGACCAATATCCAAGGATCAATCAATTTCCAATCAACAACCAAAGGTTGGATTTCACTATTGATCGATACAATGCACAACCTGTGATATTTCAATTATATAACAAAATATAATACGGAAGAGAAATAACACAGACACTAGAAATTTTGTTAACGAGGAAACCGCAAATTCCGAAAAACCACGGGACCTAGTCCAGATTGAACACCACACTATATTAAGTTGCTATAGATACTAGCCTATTACAAACTAACTTCGATCTGGACTGTAGTTGAACCCTAATCAATATCACACTGATTCAAGGTACAGTTACGCTCCTTACATCTCTGATCCCAGTAGGATACTATGCACTTGATTCCCTTAGATGATCTCACCCACAACCAAGAGTTGCTACGACCTAAAGTCGAAGACTTGAATAAACAAATATGTATCACACAGAAAAGTCTACGATAATAGATAAATTTGTCTCCCATGGATAAACCTACGAGTTTTGTTCCGTCTTTTGATAAAATCAAGGTGAACAGGAACCAATTAATAACCCGAACTTATATTCTTGAAGAACAGCCTAGAATTATTGATCACCTCACAATAATCTAAATCGTATGGTAGTGAAACAAGATATTGCGGAATCACAAACAATGAGACGAATATGTTTGTGATTTCTTTTTATCTTGCCCTATCGGAGATATAATCCAAAGCCAATTATTAAATTGAACTCGTACGATAAAAAATGGCAAGATCAGACCGCTCAACTACAAGATAAGTAGTTTCTTCTGGCTTCACAATCCCAATGAAGTCTTCAAGTCGCTAACCGACAGGGTCTCGAGAAGAAACCTACGGTTAAAGGAGAATCGACTCTATCAAAACCAACTAGTATCACACAGGAGGTATTGGGATTAGTTTTTCCAGTTTCTAGACGTCTCCTTTGTATAGTTTTCAAATCAGGGTTTGCAATCTAAGTTACCTTGGTAATAAAGCATTCAATATTCACCGTTAGATGAAAAACCTAATTTATCCAAGCTAATATCTTTCAACCGTTAGATCGAAACTTAGCTTGTCACACACACAAATTAAATCTATTTTATTTAGATTTGAATAACCATACCTAAATGTGTACATTTAGTTGGTTCACGAATATTTAACCAATGGTTATCCATATGCGCACTTTCATATCAACCACATTCATTTTCTTTATAACTAGTTCAAATGACTCATAAGAACTAGTTCAAGAGTTGTTCAATTGCTTTGAAACAAAATCGGTTTGATTCACTTGAATCAATTCATGAACAATATAGGCACGGTTATGCATTCCTTATTGATTTATTGGTTAAGTTCATGAGATAACCTATTTGAGATATAACCAACTTGGGTACGTGTACTCTAGCTTTACCGGAATTGGGTTTGAAAATCCAGCAGAAATTTTCAGATGAAAACTTCTGTGGGTACGGATACCTAAGGTGACTGGTTTGTAAGTTCGTAATCCAAACTCAACAGAAATTCATGGACGTGAACTTCCGCCAGTACGCATACCCAACCTGTCTCCTTCACCAATACCGCGTGCACAATATGCACACACTTGGTTTCTGGTACATGGATTTACGTAATCTAAACTCTACATTTCAATCATTGAAACATTCTTCTATAATGTTATAATAGTCGTTAGATATAAATAATCGACTATCGTCATAAAAGCTATTTTCAAGATTGAAACGTCATCATGACTTTCGTCAAGGATAAAGATGAAAGGTGGTTAAAACGAAAGCTTACCAATATATATTTCGACAAAAGGATAGGCGATTAAACTCGGTTCGAAATAGCAAATGTGTATGTATGAAAAATATCATACTTATACAACTGTTGTCTCAAGAGTAGGAGATAGATAGACTTTTGAGTGCTAGATAAGTTCAAGTCTCCACATACCTTTTTGGTCGGATGAAGTTCCACTGGTTCCTTGAGTAGTTATTCGTCTTCATAAGATAATCGCCATAGAGCCTGGAGCTCAACTATACTTAACTATCATAGATCGAGACTTAGTCATAAGTAAACTAGAAATCAAGACATATAGTTTTGATCACTAATATTGACAAACATGCTTGAGATAGCAACACATGCGAGTTCGACCGAGCAATGCTCTAACAACAAGGTTAGTATCATTAGGAGAATAACTAGTGTAAGTTAGTGGTGGACTCAACTTCCCTAGTACCCTCATCATCATTTGTTCTATTTACATCTTGCCTTGCATCTTGCTTTACCATTTATGTTACTACCAAATATCTTTGTTGTATCGACACAACCAAAATCGTTTTGCTACTCTTGTTCGAATCAGTATAGGAAGTCTTTAGCTTCAACTTTACACCCTCCAAATCTCTGTGGGATCAATCTGTATTTGCACCTTACACAATTATCACTGTGCACTTGCAGTAATTGTTGGTATCTTTCTTAGTCCTACCAATTTCTTGGCCCCACTGCTGGGGACTCGGTAGCAGTGTATTCGAATATTTAGCTTCACTCTTATGATTTTTAGTTTAGTGTTGTATATATGTATTTCATTTTCTATTTTCTTGTTGTTATAACTTAGTTGTTCAATCCATCTGTGTATAACTTTCATCTCCTTAGATTTAGTTGTAGTTGCTAATTTTAGTTAGTTGCCTGCATCATAACCTTGTTAGTTCTTTAGTACCTTTGCAAGTTTTTCTTTAATTTTATTCCAGCTAGTTTACTTGTATCTAGCATCTTATCATTCTAAAAAAAAAAAATTAAAAAAAATCAGTTGTTTTCTGTTATTTTCTTAGTTTACATTAGTCATATAAGTGTCTTATTCGTATCATGTTGATATTTGTGTTAACTTTTGGTTTCTTTTTACTTTTGAAAGTCTCATCTTAGTAGTGTAATCCATTTGTTTATATAGTCTGCATCATGTTAGCGGTATTTTTAATTTTTCAGTCTCCTTGCATATTGTTTTGTTGCATCCTCATAACAGCATCATAGTCCTGTAAGATAATATTAGTTATGTGTTTTGTTTAGCTTATTAGGTTATCTGTTGTTTTTCAGTTTGTAGTTCCCTACCATCTGTAACTTTACTTTGCTGTGTAATGTAGTTAATTCACTTGTTCATATACCTTGCATTTTTGAAACTATCTTTGCATCTAGTTGTAGACTTTAATCATTCTGTAGCTGCATTTTCTTCTCCTGTAATCAGTCAGTTCATCTGTAGCTGCATCACATCTATGTAATATAGTTCATTTGCTTGTAGTTTGCACCCTGTGTTAGTTTTATCTAATAATCTTAATCTGTAGCTTTGTAGTCCTAGCTGTAGCTTGGTAGTATCATTGTCCTGTGTCAGTCCTTACCTGTCTTGAGTCAGTTCATTCTATAGCTAAGTTTTTAACTCTTTTAGTTTATAGATCATTACAATCTGTAGCATAGTTGTTAATTTTTATTTTGTTTTCTTTCTCAGTTCATTAGTCATAGCCATCTGTAAATTTCCATACTTCTAACTGTAGCTATAATTTTAAATTTCAAATCAGTCGCATAAACTGCATCATTATCTTACATTGTGTCCAGTTTGAGTCGTCTGCAACTGCTCTCATTATGTAACTGTTGGTTGTCATTCTATAGCTCGACTATATTTTTGTTAGGTTCCCTTGTTTTAAAGTTTAAAGCACTATACCATCTGTGAATATCCATCGGTAAGTGAAAGAATTTGTAGGATCATAGTGTTAGTTGTTCATTGGTACTTTGTTAACACCTGCTATTTCATTCAGCATCTGGCCTAGCTTGAACTCAATCATGCAAGACCTGATCTGTCACATCTCAGCTGAACTCCCTGTTGTTTTGTCTAAATCTTAAATAGTGATAGGGTTTACATGGCTGCAGTTAACGTTGTAGTTTGGGAAGTCTTTTACTAGTGTTAGTATTCTGTGTTATAACAAGCATTTCAGCATAGCATCTCTGAGTTGTTCTATTTCGTCCTATTCAGATCTTTCAATTGGAAATATCTCAGTTTTTCAGTAATTCATCACTGCAGTTCACAACAGTTGTCTTGCGATTGTAGTTGTTAACTCTCATGTATCAACAATTACTCTTCATGTTTCTGTGTTTTACCTGCACATTTATGAGAATTGAAATTACTCTTTGAGATTACAAGTACCTTTGAAACCAAAGCAGCGAACCAAGGAAAAAAAAGAAAAAAAAGGACTGGAACAAATTTGAATACCGTGCCTAAACCCGGTTTATACCGGCGGTATCGTTCTCTAACCTCTCTAAGTTTGATGAATGTGTAAATACCGTGTCTGCATGCTAAACTAGTGATTCACACATCCCTGATCAGTCCCAGCAAAATAAAGTATTAATCTGCTTGAGTCTTTGATATCTGAATTACACATTTGCTTGCTGAAGTTGTTGTTTTTATGTGCTAACCTCGTTCCTGTGTACGTGTAACCCTGAATCTTGCTTGTCTGAATTGCAGCATCACAAAGCTGTATGAACAAATTGTAGGGCTAGCCTCTTGACCTTGTATTGTCTTCCTGTAATGCCTGAAACTGAGCAGTATTACATTTTGAATCTGTGTGCACAAGTCCGAGAATTAGCTTTGGACTCTCATAAGCATTATTTCCCTGTATTAAGAGTTGTTTGTTTGTCTGATTGTTATAACATGTTGACTAGTATACATGCTAGGCTATGATAATGACCTTTAGAGACCAAACAAATCGATTAGTTAGACTCTGTCAAGAAGACATAGTCGAGATACCCACTTATGAAGAGAACAACCCTGACCAATTTGAGATAATGGGTGAAGAATTGAACCAGGACCGTAATATGAAGGATCACATGTACCCAACTAGGGCAAGCCAACCCTCGTGTATTGTGTTACCAGATAATTTTAGTCAGTTTGAGCTAAAAGCTAACACAATTCATATGTTTCCTGTGTTTAGAGGGGTTGATGCTGATGTAGGATCAAGATATCGCAAGAAGGACACATTTGCGAAGTTTGATCAACAAGACTTTGCGAGCGTCGCAGAATGATTTGAAGAATGACGTGACAGATGATGATGGCAGAAACATGAGAAAAGTGTGATGACTCTGTGATGATTAGAGTATTTGCGAAGATTAACAATAGAACTCTTGCGAGAATATCGCAAGTCAGATCCTAAAATAAAGGACAGATTAGCTGTCATCCACTAAGTAATTCCCTATATAAAGAGTTGAACAGGCGTAAGGAAAGGGAGATCTTTTTCAAGTGTTAAGCAAGTCATTAGGAGGGAGAGAAAATCTAGAGTGGTTGTTAATTCTTTAGCTTCATTTCCTTTTCATCTTGTAAAATTTATGAGATTAATCAATAAAAATTATGATTGTTGATCTAAAAATGATTTGATTGTATGAATTCTTGTGAGGGGTGTAGTGTAGGATTTCCTGCTACTACATATTGGCGCTAGAAACAGGAACCTGTTGATTGAAGATTGTGGAAATTATTGTGAAAGATGTTTAAATCAAGAAAATGATAAAAGAAAACAACAAATCAGTTGGAGAAAGGATAATTAAGATCAATGAGAATAAAAGAAGGTTGGAGTGCAACGTAATCACAAAAACGATGGTTAATTAATTCTATGAGAACATTAGAAGAAGGATACATAAACGAGATTTTGAAGGAAAGAAGATTATGACGGTAGAAAAGATATCTTCGTTGAGGGATTGGGAAAAGAAGAAAATTAAGTTCACAGCAACAGAGATACCCAAAGAAAATTTGAGCCACACATCTCCTTTGGTAATCACAGTAAAGGCTATACGAAAAGAAAAAGAGAAATCATCAAAATCTATGGAAGAATGAGCGGTGAATAGAACTTTGGTGGATACGGGAAGCTCAGTGGATGTAATATTTTATCAGGCATACAAAGGAATGGGGTACAAAGACGAAGAAATGTCACGTCTAACATATAATATTCATGGTTTCGGCAAATCCACAACTAAACCAAAAGGGGAAATAACAGTGAGAATTTCGCTGGGAGAAATTGAAACAAAAATAACGCTATGTGTGGTGGATATAGAGTCACCATATAACATGATGTTGGGAAGATCATGGATACACGCAATCAAATCTGTAGCATCAATATTACATCAGTGCATCAAGTTTCCTATGCCAAGCAGGATTGGTGAAATTAGAGGAGATATTGAAGGTGAAAAACTATGTTATCAAATTGAAGTAAAAAATTATGAAGGACGAGTGAAGAAGTGAAAAACTCGCAGGAAGATGGCGAAAGAGGCAAAGAAAGAAGAGGAGTTTAATCTACATGATAAGAGCAGAAGAAGGAAAAGGAGTACCCAGCAAAATTTCGCAGCAAGGAGATAAACCATCGAAAATTATAAAAGAACCAACACCAATGGGAGAACCTGAAGCAAGTTACACTGCAGCAGAACCAACAAAAGAAGTAAATATTGGAACTGTAGAAGAACCAAAAATGTTGAAAATTGGAACTAAGATAAATACCGACAAGGAAGAAAGAACCGTCAATCTCTTGCGAGAATATAAAGATATTCTTGCATGGAACATGGATGAAATACCTGGAATAGATCCACCAGTTGCATGTCATAAATTGGAGATAAACAAAGACGCAAGACCATTTAAGTTGAGGATACGAAAAATCACAACAACTTACCATCCTAAAATAGAAGAAGAACTACAGAAAATGCTTGACGCAGGAATTATAAGACAAGCAAAATACCCGGAGTGGATAGCAAACATGGTTGTGGTTCCAAAGAAAAATAATGGGATAAAAATTTGCATAGACTTTACTGATCTAAACAAAGATTGTCCTAAAGACAGTTTTCCATTACCAGATATACCTCAAATGGTCGAATCAGCAGCAAGAATTGATAGAATATCTTCCCTAGATGGGTATAAAGGATACAACCAGATTCCTCTCGCTGAAGAATATCAAGAACATACTGCCTTTTTCGCTCCAAGAGGATTATATTGTTATATAAAAATGCCATTTGGCTTGAGAAACGCAGGAGCAACATATTAAAGAATGGTAGAGAAGGTATTCGCAAAGTGGATACACAAAATATTAGAGGTGGACGTAGATGACATGTTGATAAAAATTAAATAAGCTAAAAACCATGTACAAGATCTGAAGGAGATTTTTGAACAGATGCGACACTTTAACATCAAGGTGAATCCAGAAAAATGCATTTTTGGAGTTGCATCGGGAAAGTTTTTAGGATACATTGTATCCAAGGAAGGAATACAAGTTGATCCAGAAAAAGTGCAAGCAGATCGCGATATGCCAACACCAGCAGCAGTAAAAGATGTGCAAAAGTTAAATGGTCTCTTGGCTTCGCTAGGAAGATTTATCTCGCGATCATCAGACAAATGCAAATATTTTTTCAACATCCTTAAAAAAGGGACAAAATTCAGGTGGACAGATGAATGTGAGAAATCTTTTCAAGGAATAAAAGAATACCTGGTGAATACATCTATTTTACAAAAGGCAGAACCGGGAGAAGAGCTGTTAATCTATCTTGCGACAACTTCGTATGCATTAAGTGTTGTGTTATTTCGAGTATATGCAGGAGTTGGAAAACCAATTTACTACATCAGCAAGACGTTCAATGCCGCAGAGGGAAATTATTCTAAGATTGAAAAACTAATTCTAGCATTGGTTTATGCGACCTTTAAACTTCGTATATATTTTTAGGCACATAAAGTTAAAGTGTTAACAAAGGTACCAATTGAATCAGTGATGAAGAACTCAAAAAGATCAGGCAGAGTTGAGAGGTGGAATGCGCAAGTAGGACATTTCAAAATTAAATATGAATTATTATCTTCCCCAAAGTCACAAGTTGTTGCAAACTTTCTAGCAGAATTTCCTGTAGAAGATAATGAAGCTGTGGAGGAGATGATGGATATAGAAGAAGAACATGGAGATCCAAAAGACTTGTTAACAGAACCAAATAGATGGGAGATATTGGTGGATGGATCCTCAAATGGGGAAGGTAATGGAGTTGGAATTGTCTTAATTTCATCGGAGGGAATAAAGATGGCTTTTTTATTTAGGTTGGAGTTCGCATCCACTAATAATGAAACAGAGTATGAAGCTGTGGTACATGCTCTAAAATTCGCAATAGAAATGAAATTAGAAAATGATAGAATTACCAGTGATTCGCAGCTAGTCATTCGTCAGATAAAAGGGGAATACACAACTAATGAACTATCTTTGAAAAAATACAAGAAACTTGTTGAAGATGTCAGCGAAAATCCCAAAAATAAAATGGAGGCATATATCGAGGAAGGATAATATGCTCGAAGATGCTTATGCTTTCATTTCAAGCTTGATGACAGATCCAACTGCGAGATGCATACAGACACTTTTATCGCCATCAGTCAATAAAGAAGAGGAAGAAGAGGTAGATGTAATGATAGTAGAAGGTGGTGAAGAAGGGCCAAAAGATAATATCGCAGATTGGAGAACATAACTTCATGCATATTTAGCAAGAGGGGAAATACCAAGAAACAGATTGGAAGCACATAAATTAAAGAGTCGTGCAACAAATTATGAATTAAGAGATGGGATATTGTATCAAAAATCATTTAATGGACCATCACTCAGATGTTTAACACGACAAGAAGGAGATAAAGTGTTAAAAATGCTGCATAGTGGGGATGCTGGCAACCACAGCGGAGGAAGATCTTTGGCATCTAGAGCAAAAACACAAGGTTATTATTGGCCATATATGCATGAAGATGCAAAACAGGTATCAATACGTTGCAAAGATTGCCAGCGACATGGAAAGAAAATACATGCACCCGGAGCACCCTTATCATCCTCAACCAGTGTATGGCCTTTTGTAAAGTGGGGCTTAGATATTATGGGGCCATTTGTACTAGGATCTGGACAAAAAAGATACTTAATTGTCGCAACAAATTATTTCACAAAATGGGCAGAAGTAAAAGCGGTACAGCAGATTCGCGACAAAGACATATTTACATTCATATTTGAAAATATCATTTGCAGATTTGGAATTCCGGCACAGTTGGTATCTGATAATGGGAAACAATTTGAATGGCAGAATATAGAAATGTTGCTTAGTACATTTAAGATAAAGTGTGGAAAATCTACTCATTTACATCCACGGGCTAATGGGCAAGCAGAGGCAACAAATAAGAAAATCGCAGATATATTAAATAAGAAATTAGAGGGACATAATAGAGCATGGTGCGAACAAGTACATAACGCAGTATGGGCCTACAACACAACTGGGTAAGAAGCTACTGTAATGTCACCTTTCTGTCTAACATATGGGGTTGAGGCAGTGTTACCAACAGAAGTTCCTATTCCCACGACAAAAAGAAAATCTTGGGAGAAAAATCTTAGTGTTGGCATGATCTTAAACAAACTGGATGAATTAGAAGAGAAGAGAGAAAAGGCTTTACAACATATGGAGAATTATAAACGAAGATTAGCACGAGAATACAATAAGCGTGTCAAGCCACGTGAATTTCAGCTAGGTGATTTGGTTCTTCGCGAGATGCCAATTTATCAGCGAGAAGGTGGTGGAAAATTAGCGAAAAAGTGGGATGGACCTTATATTATAAAAGAAATAATTGGAACAAGGTTCATACAAGTTGATGGATCCAGAGGGTAGACATGTTGGCCAAAGCCTTGGCAGACCATGGAATAGACTATATTTAAAGAGATATTACTCGTGAAGAACTTTGAGAATCCTTAGATGATGAAATGATGTATGATGCAACAAAGTAAGTATGAACGAAAAAAAAATTTATGAAAAATTTACTACGAGATTATTCAAGATCAAAATAAAATAAGAATATGCGAAAATTTTGCAAGAGAAAATCAAAATAGAATGGGACGAACCTTTATGGCGTACACCCTAGTTCGCGAATAAAATTTCGTAAGAGGCAAATGTAAGACCTAAAGTACGTCATAGAAGAGGGTATTTGTTGCATGGATCAGCGATAATGTTACACCGCTGCTGGAACCTGATTCATGGAGATTTGGGGTCAATGAAAGCCCATCCAGGAGAGACACCTTGGATTCTCAAAATTGAGCATATGAATTGAGTTGGGAGACTAAGGTAATAAGAGCTCTCCTAAGGAGTGCAAAGTATGACCAAGGCGCCGAGGTACACGGTTGAGCCAAGAGTGCCTGGGGCGTATGAAACTACCCTGGACATTCTTGGCAAGTCTTGGCTATGATGCACTCGGCCTGAAGAAAACCCCACTTAGGGTGCAGTCTCGTAACCATAAGCCATATAGGAAAAAGGGATAAGAGGTTGAAAACACAACTGGTTGTTGTCAAGACTAGATGGGAGGAGCTAGTCTTGTATGGCAGAAGTACGTCTCCTTGAAATGGCAACCAGGGGGAAGATAAGGGAGGAACCCTCCATTAGGGAGCTGATAAGTGTCTAAAGACGCAAATGTCATGAGGATTTTTACTCACGGGAGTATTAAGGCTTGTCATATTTGTGCAACAGTTCTGAAGAGTCAATAATACAAAAGAGAGAATAAGACGAGATCAATGGGTCATTGCATGCAAATGTAAAGACGTCCTTCGATTTCGTCGCAAGACGTCAATGTCATGGGGCTTTAGTTTCGCAAGAAAATTTATGCCTGTCATATTATCGCAACAAAATACAAAAGAACATAAAGTTAAGGCAAGGTCAATCGGTTTCTACATGAAAGTGTAGAAACGTCCTGCGATTTTGTCGCAAAGAAAAAATATGGCAAAATAAGACTTTTACTTAGGAAGGCAAAATAAGACCACATGATAAAACAAAAAATTTATAAAGTACAAATCATTTTTCATGCAGATCATATATCACAAGAAAGATAATGAGAGGCAAGTATGGGAATTAATAAACAAGATGTCATTATGTTTCTCGCAAACTCTTAAAATACCAAAAGTATAATTGAATCCAAAAGTGGTCCAAAGTACATCGTTCGCAAGAAAAGAACGAGAGAGAATAATTAAAGAAAATAAAACTAGAGCTCAGACTTCAATATTTTCTTCGCCAGCCTTATCATCTCCACCAGCTTTATCATCTTTGCCAGTGTTTTCCTTATTCTGGTCGACTCCGGCTTCCTCCTCATTTGGCTTATCAGAAGCAGTCGTTTTATCACCAGCAGTTCCTTCTTTAAGAGGAATTTCTTCCTTCTTCTTCTAAATCTTCTTGAGAAACACCATCTTCACCACTTTCATAATCAAAGTCACTATCGGCAGCACAAAGAGTTTCATCTTCATCTACTTCCAGAGGTTTGATTGATACATGAGGAAGAGATTTGGATAGCACAATCTCATTCACAAGAACTTCAGCGCTAAGATGAGCCTGGCGAAGGAAAGTTTTACCACGGTTTCTAATCTCCATGTCTTTGAAATAAGCAAGATAGTCATATTTTCTTTCTGTTTGATCGCGAGAACGGACAAGGTGAGCAGCAAGTAAGCCATTTTCTTTGCGAACCTTGGCAAGTTTAGAATCCAAAGTAAAAATGAAAGAATGAAGCTTTGTTTCAGATTCTGTGAAAAATAAGAACATATATTATTTGGGCGAATACTTTGCAAGAGAATATTGCAAGGAAATTTAACAAAGAAAAAATGGCTGAGGCAGTCAAAATGACTACCTTCCTTTTGCGAAATTAGATTTTGAATTAGTGCCAAGAAAGTATTTTCCCAATGATTCATCGCATCATCGAACGTATCTCCAACTAAACCTTTCAGGCAGGATTTTATATTATTTTCTTTAGAAATGAGAAAAGTATTTTCCTTCGCAAGTGAGGAATACGATTCTTCTAACTTGGAGTATTGTTTTTTGAGCTCACTTGCTTTTACACTTAAAGTTATCCTACCTTGAATAAGTATATTTTTCTCAGCAATAGATGATTTAGTTACTTCTTTAAGTTTATTTTTCAGCGAGCGAAGAGATTGTTCTTGATTATCACACACTTTTTGAAGAACAGCTAATTTATGTGAAGAGATCGCCACCATATTTTAAAGAGTTCGCTTCTCCTGAGATAGAGTTTTGTTTTCATATGATAAAGTTTCCATCTCTAAGTTAGCTTTAGTCAAAGAATAAGAGAGGCGAGATATTTCGCTACTTAATGAGTTTTGCTCCTGAACTAATTGAGTGTTCTCTTTGGTAAGATTATCTATTTGATCAACAGAATACATATGAAGATTATCTAATCGGTTATATTGATCCATCAAAATGTCTCTATCAACGTGAATTTCTTCAGCGACAGATTCAAACCGATATCTCTCCATTATTCGTTTCTGGTTTAAAGCTTAACAAGCGAAAAGAGCCTTTAAGAATGAACAGCATGGAAATAACAAATTTTTTAATAGGAAAGTTAAGAACGAAGATAAGAAGTTCATACCTTTTAATTCATCATTTTTCTTGCGAAGAAGTTCGCAGTCCAAAGAAATGTTTTGAAACTTCTGACTTTCAAGGCGAAGATTTTCCTTCAAAACTTCAACTTCTTTCTCTAAGGATGTTTGCGAAACTATCCTATCAGAACCAAAATATTTACCTAAGATTTCACACATACCAGATTTGACAGGGTCCACAAATTATTTCTTGACATCAGCTAAAATATCATATAAAACCTTGAAGGAAATATCCACTCCGTCCGCAGTTTCCTTAGAAAAATGGAGAGACTCAGATGAAGCAGCAGCAATAATAGAAAGTTGATGATCGTCATTCTTTGTTAAAGAGATGTCATTTGAGGGTAAAGTGTGAGGCAGATCAATGGTTGAGATTATGGTGGAATGAATTTGAGAAATATTTGTCACAAGGGAGGAAGAGATTTCATTCGCAACAGGTTTTGCAATGGGAATTTCATCCATAGAAGGATTAGTTAAAATATCAGAGCTTATTGCGATGTTTTTGCAAACAGGAAGTAGAGGATCAGTTTGCAAAGAAGAAGTTGAAAGACCAAGTTTGGGAAAGGAAAAGGAAGTTTCAACAGTTTTAGGTGGGCGAGATTTCTTGGTAGGTTTAGTGGAATCTCCATCACCCTTCGAATTACAACTCAGATAAGAAACAGAGGCAACAATATTGTTATTAAAAATATCCATGTTTCTTACTACCTTGTCATTCGCAGACTTTCTTTTTATCGCGGAACCTTGAGTTGCGAACTTTTGGGAGCATTAGGGTTTTGAACTGTAAATTTAGTACTGGAAGTGATTTTTCTGAAACAAAAGCAGTATGGGAATTACACGAAGAACAAACAAGATGATTTCAGTAAAACTAAATATCAAATAAGTTTCAGCAAAATTAAAAGAAGAAAAAAGAAAAATTAACCTTGGTGATTCCATGAAAGCAGGAAAGAACAGTAGCATAAAGATGAATTCGATAAAAAAAGAAAAATTACAGATGATGAAGATTTGCAGAGAATATAAAGATGGAGAAGATAAAGATGAAGTAAAAGAAGAAGATTATTCTTCCACCAGATCTCTCTTTAAATAGGAAAGATAAGATGGCCGGTTAATGTTAAATATGCCGGTGAGTGAAGGAATAATCAACACGTGTAGACAGTAAAGCTTAGTTCACGGAGCCGTGTCGGTAGAAAAAGATGAAGAATGAGAAGATGAACAGCTGCGGTATTTTTAAAATAGTTTCCCATGACATTCTCCCCTTCGCAGAGAAGACATGAGAAGAGGCAAGATGTAGGATCAGGATATCGCAAGAAGGACACATTTTCGAAGTTTGATCAACAACACTTTCGGAGCGTCGCAGAATGATTTGAAGAATAACGTGACAGATGACGATGGCAGAAACATGAGAAAAGTGTGATGACTCTCCGATGATTAGAGCATTTGCGAAGATTAACAATAGATTTCTTGCGAGAATATCGCAAGTCAGATCCTAAAATAAAGGACAGATTAGCTATCATCCACTATGTAATTCCCTATATAAAGAGTTAAACAGGCATAAGGAAAGGGAGATCTTTTTCGAGTGTTAAGCAAGTCATTAGGAGAGAGAAAGTCTAGAGCGGTTGTTAATTCTTTAGCTTCATTTCCTTTTCATCTTGTAAAATTTGTGAGATTAATCAATAAAAATTATGATTATTGATCTAAAAATGATTTGATTGTATGAATTCTTGTGAGGGGTGTAGTGTAGGATTTCCTGCTACTACAGCTGAAAACCCTTACAACCATGTAAGATATTTTGAAGATATTTGTGGGACTCTACGTTTTGACCAAATACCGGAAGAGTCCCTCAAAATGAGACTGTTTCCTTTATCTTTAAAGGAAAAAGCCAAGTCCTGGATCCATGCCCAACAATCACAGTCCATTAGGACATGAGAAGATCTCACTAACGAATTTTTCAAAAAGTTTTTTCCTAACCATAAGACTGCGATAATTCGTCAAAGTATGAATAGTTTTGTACAAATAGAAGATGAGACTTTGGCCAAATATCTGGAGAGATTTAATGAATTATTTCTCCAATGTCCTTACCATGGTTTTGAAAAATGGATATTTGTGAAAATTTTGTATGAAGGCTTAGATGTCAGAACCCAAACCACAGTTAAGTCAATGTGCAATGGTACATTTATTGAAAAAAGTGATAATGAGGCTTGGACTTTCTTAATTGAAGTCGCTGAGAAGACTCGGCAATGAGAGTTCATCCTTAAACCCAAAAATACCTCCCCTATAGATAATGTCCATAGGATCGAGTCCAATTTTGAAGAAAAATCAAATGTTGCAACCTTGGCTAGGAGAGTAGAAACGTTAGAGCTGTAGAAGAATGTGAAAACTACTGCCCCTACTCTCTATGACCAAATTGAAATGGCCACTTGTGCTGCATGCCACAGTTCAGACCACTTAGTGAATAGTTGTCCAGACCTACAAGCATTTCATGAATCTATACTTGGACAAGCCAATGCTTTGTATCATAAGCAAGAGAACAACCCTTATTCTCATACCTACAACCCAGGGTGGAGGAATCACCCTAACTTTTCATGGTCTAAAGGACTTATACAAGGGGGAACAACAAATAATAACCAAGGATATTCATATCCTAGAAACCCTTAAGTTCAGACACAAATACAGTACCCTGTAGAGAAAATGCCTAGCTTTGATTTTGGTGTAAACCAAATGAATCAAAATATTTTGCAATATCAGAATTTAAATGACCAGAGACTTGCAAGTTTAGAACTCAAATTGGGCCAAATATGTGATGCACTAAATGAGAGAGAGAGAGAGAAAAGGTAAACTACCTAGTCAACCTCAACAAATTCAAAAAAGTGCATTTCAGGCAAGCACCTCAACTTGTAATGAGACTCCACGTGATCATGTGAATGTTGTCACTACTCTTCGTAGTGTGGCAAAGTTTTTGAAAACAATGTAGGTGTACCACAGTCAAGTGAGTCTAAATTAGGCTCACCATTGCATGCAACTCCACAGAAAACACCCGTTGTAGAAAAGGAATATGAGCATGATAGTGAGACTCTAAGAATTCCACTGATGTTAGTGTCCCTGCACCATCTCATATACATGTTGCTCCATTTCCTCAAAGATTGGTACAACATAAGAAAGGTACCCAATACAATGAGATGTTATAAATGTTTAAACGAGTCAATATAAACATCCCTTTTCTCGAATCAATCAAGCAGATACCTTCTTATGCTAAATTCTTGAAAGATCTATGCACACAAAAGTGAAAGCTTCATGTGCATAAGCGTTCCTTTCTCACCTAGCAAGTGAGTTTAATTATTCAAAACAAAACACCACCTAAGTTTAAAGACCTAGGTAGTCCAATAATCTCATGCACCATGGGCGACCATACAATCGACATGGCTTTGCTATACTTAGGTGCAAGTGTGAACCTTTTGCCATATTTTGTGTATGAGCAATTAGGTCTTGGGAAGCTGAAACCCACCCATGTTACGCTATAATTAGCGGACAGATCTTTGAAAGGTTAAAAAAAATTATTTTCCTATGGACTTCATTGTGTTAGATACTCAACCTGTGCAAAACCCAGATTGTCACATTCCTGTTATTTCAGGATGTTCTTTCCTGGCAACGTCCAATGTTATCATAAACTGTCGTAATGGAGTGTTGAATTTATCTTTTGGTAACATGACTGTAGAACTCAATGTTTTTAACATTAGTCAACAACCCATTGAGTGTGATTATACTTAATTGCATGAGATTAACATGATTGAGAGTTTGATTCAAGACTCATTTCCTGACATCTTATCTATGGACCCTTTGCAAGCATGCTTAGATAACTTCGACTTATTTCTCTTTGATTCTGAGTACATTAGTAAAGTGCACTCTTTGCTTGAATTTGTACCACCCATGGGTATTGTTAAATGGAAGACTGCAGTGGAACCACTTCCACTCTCTGATTCCGAGTCTGCCCCGATTCCTGTCGAACCACCTAAGCTTGATTTGAAACCATTGCATAATACTTTGAAATATGCTTTCTTAGGTTCTTCTGAGACTTTGCATGTTATTATTGCATCATGTTTAGACACGGAATATGAAACTCAACTTTTAGAAGTGCTTAAAGAACATAAAGAGGCCTTAGGTTGGACCATCTCAGACCTTAAAGGTATAAGTCCCACAATTTGCATGCATTACATAAATCTTGAATAAAATACTAAACCATCTAGGGAAATGCAAAGAAGACTTAACCCCAATATGAGAGATGTTGTTAAAAGTGAGATTTTGAAATTGCTTGATGTGGGTATCATATACCTAATTTCAGATAGCCAGTGGGTCAGTCCCATTCAAGTTGTACCAAAAAAGTCTGGCATTATTGTAGTTCAAAATGAAATGAATGAACTAGTCCCCACTCGTTTATAGGAAATTGTCTAGGTTGAATGTTCTGTTGATGAATCCTTGCTTATTAGAGAATTATTCCCTGATGAATAATTGATGCTTGTATCTGAAATTCCTTGGTTTGCTGATATTGTAAACTACCTTGCTACAGGTAGAATGCCCTTGTATTGGTCTAGACAAGACCGCTCTAAATTCTTAGCTGAAGTGAAATATTTCTTTTGGGATAACCCCTACTTGTTTAAATACTGCCCTGACCAACTCATTAAGAGATGTGTCCCCAATTCTGAACAAAGAGATGTCATCTCTTTCGGTCATGACCATGCATGTGGAGGCCATTTTAGTGCCAAGAAAATTGCTGCAAAGATCTTGCAGAGTGGTTTCTATTGGCCATCATTGTTTAAATATAGTCATGCATTTTGTGTTGCTTGTGAACGATGCCAGAAATTAGGAAGTATCTCAACAAGAAACATGATGCCCTTACAACCTATTTTGATTATTGAATTGTTTGATGTATGGGGTATTGATTTCATGGGTCCCTTTCCTAACTCTGAAGGTAATTTATACATTCTTGTTGTTGTTGATTATGTCTATAATTGGGTAGAAGCCATTGCCTCCAAAACAAATGACCATAAAGTAGTTCTTTCTTTTCTTAAAGAAAACATTTTCTCTCGTTTTGGAACACTTAGAGCAATAATCAGTGATGGTGGTACTCATTTTTGCAATAGACCTTTTGAATCACTTATGCGCAAGTATGGAATCACTCATAAGGTATCAACACCTTACCATCCTCAGATCAGTGGCCAAGTAGAAGTTTCTAATAGGGAAATTAAGCATATTCTTGAAAATAATGTTAATCCTACTAGGAAAGATTGGTCTTTACATTTAAATGATGCTTTGTGGGCCTATAGAACTGCATACAAAACTCCTATTGGAATGTCCCCTTATCGACTTGTTTATGGAAAAGCTTGTCACCTACCTGTAGAGTTAGAACATCGTGCATACTGAGCTGTTAAGAAATTGAACTTTAATCTTGATAAGGCTGGCACCCAAAGGAAACTTCAACTCAATGAGTTAGATGAACTAAGAAATGATGCATATGATTGTGCCAAAATGTACAAAAATAGAATGAAAGTGTTTCATGACAAGCGCATTCTGCGCAAGTATTTCACACCGGGTTAAAAAGTTTTATTGTACAACACTCGTTTGCATCTTTTTCCGGGGAAGTTACGTTCTCGATGGTATGGACCATTCTTGGTACGAGCTGTTTTCCATCATGAAGTTGTTGAACTCGAAAATACAGCAACCAAGAACATCTTCAAGGTCAATGGTCAGAGATTGAAACCATTTCTGGAGCCTTTTCCACCAGAAGTTGAGACCACTGACTTGGAAGACCCTGTTTATGTGTACTAAACTGGTTCACCTGTGTACATACATATGGACTAAAAGTCCATTCTCTTTTCCTTTTATTTTTCTTTTTGCATAATTTTTAAGTGTGCTAACCAAACTTTTTGTCTTATCGTTCTATATCTTGATGTTTGCTTTTTATAGCATTCATCTGCTTCTGGTTTAGCACCATCCTTTTTGCATCTGGTAATCTCTTTCCTTTAAATCTACTTTGCATTGTTCTCCTGGTATGTTGTTATAATTCTACTTATATATTGAAATATTGAGGACAATGTTAGATTTAGGTTTGGGGGAGTATTTTGCATATAGAATTTTTAGTCTTTTGCATTCTAAAGAAAAAAAATCTCTTCAAAATTTTCAAAAATCTTTATAAATATTTGCATAAAACCTCCAACTTTTAGAGATCTTAGAGTGACTAGCAAGCTTCTAGATATGTTTACATAGAGAATCTGACCGAAATAACTGAACTTGGAAGTACTAGAGAACACAATCGGGTTTCTTAGTTGTTAGAGCGTTAAAGTTGGATTTAACCATGCCGGTGGGCGAATTAGGTGCAGCAAAGTTATTTGGTATTAGAGTTGTGATCACCCTTAGTGGAGACAACCTATTCTTACATCAAGCGAGGCACCGACCTTCATTTTTGTGACTATCTGAAAAGTCCTTTTATAGTGTGTGTCACCGTACGCCAATTCCGGGTAGGAATAGTGAGCTACCCAACTTCACACCACTTTCAGCACTATTTTTGATCTCTTGAGTGCTTAATTTTGTCAATCATGAAGATGAAGTCTAAAGATGAAAAATCCTTCTTGTAGTTTGATTTGCAGTTAACACCATTTTCTCTCTCTCGACAACATCAACTGATCCATAGAAACACATCATCATCAACAAGCAGCGCGATATCGGAATACATAAAGAAAGTTGAAGAAAGTCCAAGGTTTACATGCAAAAATACAAGGAAAAGTAAAAATTCGTATTCAAAGAGAAGATACAGTACAAAGAAAAGAATTCTACACATAATTTGAAGACGTATCCTACAAGAGCAAATAAAATAGAAAAGATAAGAATTAATGAAGTTTATGAAATCAAGATAATACAAGTTGTAAACAATTAAGTGATAAAGTCCTTCATCCATGGATTTAGTAGTTTCATTATTATTTTGTTATATTCAGTTTGTGTCACAATAAAAATAAAATAAAAAATTAATTACAGTTTGTTTTTAGCTTTGTTTAATAATCACCATGGTAAAGAAGAAATTTAAGAGGAAAATTCAAGCAACAAGGAAATTGAAGAGAAGAATCAGAAATTGTCAAGGTTCTACGAAGTTTAGAAGTTCATCATCAATAGTTGAAGATTGGAGACTGAAGACGAAGACGTTTCTATGGATATTGTGAGAGTGGTGTTGATTTTCGATCGGATGTGAAGGTAAGTGAGTATTCCCATCCTTGCTAATGATTGATTTCCTTTCTTAGAGATCATCAGAAAAGATTCTTATTCCCACAACTTTGTGGAGTCTCCAGAAATTATTTCGGAAGATTTTCCTTTCCACCATTTAACGTGTGCGGGATCTCTCTCTTTATTCCTTCCTGCATACATGGGAGACTAGAAAAGTGGTCTTTTTGAGTGCAATTATCATAAAACCCTATTGGTGAGGCATAAGTCGAGGCTTGTGATCACTCTCGAACCTGAATTCTTTCATATAGTGTGGTTATTTCTCACTCAACTCTTAAGGATGAGAATGCGTTCTTTGGTAGTTCTAATTTCTTATTACTAGCATGCAGAAACTCTATGTCCTTATATCTCCTTGGATGCTTGAGACTCTATTATGCTATGAAGTTGGAGAAGGTTTTGTGGGTACACCTCTAGTAGGCCCTCGCGAAACTACAACTCGTCCACTGGGGACACCTAAGGGTTCAAAGGCTTAGTGCATACGCTAAATGTATTCGAGAGACCAGTGACAGTGGTATAGTTAGGATTTCTTAATTTCTGTTTCACTTGAGGACAAGTAAAATTCAGGTTTGGGGTTATTTGATGAGTGCCAAATATTGCATATTTCTACATCTTTTTACTGGCACTTAACTCATCTTTTGTGCTCTAATCTATTTTATCCCAAATTCGGAGTTTTCATTGTTTTCAAGAATAAATATTTGTACTAATTAATTTTGTATTTTTAGGTACTAAATAAAGCTTGGATGAATTGAGAATCCAAAAGATAAGGAATTTGGTAGTCATAGGCGTAAAGGCAGTCAAAAAAATGGAAGAATATCACGCGAAGAGCAGCTGCAATCTGCTTGCAAACTGAACCTAGCAATGTGCTTGGAAGAAGAAGTTGTTTTGAAGAAGATATGGTCTTCAGCTATCCAAGACCCGAACCCATATCCAAACCCGTTCCATACCCGAACCATCGGACTAGATACAACTATTTAATCCAATAACATTCATATCTATTGCATCAAAGCTTAATGAAACCGCTCAACACTCCAATCTCCTACCTCACCTTCCCTAATCGAGCAGAAACCAAACCCATCTCATCCACATTCATTTCTCCTCTTCTCCCATGCACAGAACCTCCATCAGCTTCATCAAAAGATTAACACCACTATCCTCCCACCTCATATCATTCAACCACCATCATTAAACGCCATTAAGCCTCTAATTTCATATCTATCAACCTTATCTCCTTATCAAGAACAGTATACCAAGAAGCTAGGTTTAAGAAAGATAGATTTAGGTTATAGCTGGGGGAGCATCGATTCAATGAAGTTGCAGAGAAATTGAAGATAAAGAAAGTCAATAGAAAATCATTGGTGAGTTGGGTTCTTATTAATTGTCGAGTTGAAGAAGGATTAAGAGAAAATTGTGTATAAATAGAGCTTTTTATTTGTAAAAAAATCATCCAAGTTAGTCGGATCAATCGATTGTTTAGTTGAATATCATTATGCTTACATCATATTCACCATGTTTTAAATTATTCTGCTAGGGTTGAGATGAAGCCCTAGCTTATTGCTTGTTATTCATGCTCTTGATAATAATCTTGTTGTGCTTAAATGATTTATAATAGAATTCCATCTTATGGGCTTCAACACTTTACTTTCACAGTGTATGTCATGCATCCATTGTAGTTAGAAAAATCTTGTGTCGTAGAATTTCAGTATAGGAAGTCTTTAACTTCAACTTTACACCCTCCAAGTCTCTGTGGGATCGAACTGTATTTGCACCTTACATAATTTTCATTGTGCACTTGCAGTCATTGTAGGTATATTTCTTAGTCCTACCACCTATCTTACCTTTAGGGGGGGGTATAAGCTTTGTTATTCAAATGTAAACAACGGCATTTATTGATTGAATATATGCAGGTTATTGTGTTGTTGAAACTTGGAATCAAGCGTATGTATAATGAATTCTGGTAATTTGTTTATCTATATGTATTAAGAGTTTTGTCACTAAAATTAACAAGGGGGAGATTTTTAGAGCATAGCTCGATTGAACCCACCAAGCGTTGGTATGTCAAGTTTGGTTGTCATATTTTAGTGTGTCAAAACTCATTTAAGAGTCTCTTGATTATGTACTAGAGACAACTTCGTTTATGTTAGACTAGAAAATCTAGGAATGTTGAGACAAAAAAGTATTACTTGAAGACCTGAATAACGTGAAGAAGTAACGAGCTACAACGATGACATCATCCTTCCTCTTGAGGTTAGTAATATTGACTTGAATTGTTTCATTCCTAACGTATCTTTCAAGTCGTGCAATATTGAAAACATAACTGTGAAGCTGTGTATTGGATATATTACTCTAGTAGTGAGACATGATCACATGATCATAGTATTAGGGAATTAGACTACGAAATATAACGCTTATCTCTTGAACTTTGTAGATATGACATCGACATAATCTTATGAATGATGTTATGATTATGTGAATGGGTAATGGTGAAGACTTCATCCGAAGAAACAATATTTTACATTTGTTTAAAGGAAGTATATTCATGAACTTGTTTTATGAATCAAAAGGGAAATCACTAGGCTTATTGGTACGGCTATTCATTGTAAATATTTGGATTACTAATATGTGTAAAATGGTAGAACCGACCGTAACCTTGTTATGTATCCTGGTACAACTAATCACAATGCCTGACTTATGCTTTGGTATGACTAGTTTTGATTAATTAGTGTAACTGATCCTAAGTAATCACCTGAGATAGTATGATCGATATTTGTAATTGGTGTGACCGATCCAAGTAATTGGTGTTAGAGCATTGCTCGGTCGAACTTGCATGCGTTGCTATCTCAAGCATGTTTGTCAATGTTAGTAATCAAAACTATAAGTCTCGATTTCTAGTCTACTATATCTAAGGTCTCGGACTAGAATAAAAAGTGTAGTTGAGCTCAAGAACTCCATGGAAATCATCATACAAGAAGAATGACTACTCAAGGAACTGGTGGATCTTCATCGACTAAAAGGTATGTGGAGACTTGAACTTATATATCACTCAAAAGTCTATCTACTCTATCTCCTATCTTGAGACAAAAGTCGTTTTAATATATAAACTAAGATTATACACATGTGGTATTTCGAGCCGAGTATACCTTGCCTATCTATTTCTCGAAACATGTGTTGGTAAAGCTTTCTCTTTAGCCAATTTCATCTTTACCTATTGACGAAAGTCATGTTAAGTTTCAATCACTTTAAAAATTGCTCTGACGAAAAATGGTTTGTGAATAACAACTATATAACGTCCTCGGAGAATATTTCAATGATTGAAATGAGAGTTTAGACAATATAACCAATGGAGGATATAAGCATTGTTCTGGAAAAACATATGTGTATAAGTCCTTATTCCTTGAACCAAAGTTAGCGAACTTTGTTGATCAAGAGAACCGGAGAAGTGCGTGATCTTCAGTCCACGAACCCAGTCCGCGAACTGGCGAAGTTCTCAAACCCCGAGAATTTCTCCTGGAGTTTGTGAACTCCATCCGGGAACTTAAGTCCGCGAACCCAGTCCACGAACTTGAGTAGGTTATGTCTAAAAATGTTGTTTGTGAACTCATCTCTATAAACTAAGGAATGCTATTGCAAACCGTGGATATATAGTTCATGAACCGATTCGAGTGAATCAAATTATTTTTGCTTCAATTGTGTCTTGTGTAGTACATAAAGATCTAAGCAATTGAAAAACTCTCTAACTAGTTCATTTGAGTCATTAGAATTAGTTATGGTGAAGAAGAATATGGTTGATATGAAAGTTATCATATGGCTAACCATTTGGTTAACTATTGTTGAACAAACTAATGTACAAGTTTGGGTATGGTTACACAAGCCTATAAACGTGCATTACATGTGTGTATAACAAGCTATGTTTTCGATCTAACGGTTGATTATTAGCTTAAATCTAATCGGTTTTCATCTAACGGTGAATATTGAATGCTTTGTTACTAAGCTAACATTGATTGCAAAGCCTGATTTGAAAGACTATATTAGGGAGAACTCTAGCAACTGGGAAACGTAATCCCCAAACCTTACGTATGATACTAATTGCATAGCTAGAGTCTATTCTCCTTTAACCTTTGGTTTCTTCTTCTAAACCAGGTTAACGACTTAAAGACTTCATTGGGATTGTAAATCCAGACCGATACTACTTTTATCGTAGTTTTGTAATCTGATCTTGTTGTTTCTATCGTACGAGTACAATTGTAATAATTGGCTTGAGATTTCTATCTCCGATAGGCAAGATATAAAAGTAGTCACAAACATCTTCGTCTCATCGTTTGTGATTCCACAATATTTTTTTTCGATGCGTCGATTAGGAATATTGTGAGGTGATTGATAAAGCTGAGCTGTTCTTCGGGAATATAAGTCTGGTTTTATCAATTAGTCCATGTTCACATTGATTTATCAAAAGACAGAACAAAACTCGTAGGTATATTCGTGGGAGAAGAATTTATCTATTACCGTATACTTTTCTGTGTGATACAGATTGGTTTATTAAAGTCTTCGACTTTGGGTCGTAGCAACTCTTAGTTGTGGGTGAGATCATCTAAGGGAATCAAGTACTAGTATCCTGCTGGAATCATAGGTGTAGGAACATAACTGTACCTTGGATCAGTGTGAGATTTATTGGGGTTCAACTACAGTACAGACCGAAGTTAGATTGGAGTAGGATAGTCTCTGTAGCGGCTTAATACAATGTATGTTTAATCTGGACTAGGTCCCGGGGTTTTTCTACATTTGTAGTTTCCTCGTTAACAAAATTATGGTGTCTGTGTTATTTCATTTTTCGCATTATATTGTTTATCTTTATAATTGAAATAATATAGGTTGTGCGTTGAAGATCAATCAATTAGAATATCCAACCCTTGGTTGTTGATTTACATTGATTGACACTTGGATAATGGTCTTTGGTACCATCCAAGTTACTCCTTGTATTTGATTAAAGACTCGCTGATTTCTATTAGATTGAGTAAATCAAAACAAGTGAGAGATAATAACTCCTTGAGATATTTCTATCTAGATTGAGTCTGACTGTCTAGTTGATTCTCTAGAAAGAAACTCGGAGTTTGTCCATATAGATTGCTAATCCGAAATATTGGGTGTGGTTGTTAGACCCCCGCTTTTTCAATTGGTTTGACCGAGCACAGAGAGTTATGAAACCGGTCCTAGTAATTGGTGTAACCGATCCTGGTAATTGGTGAAACCGATCCTAGTGACTGGTGAGACCGATCACAAGCAATACCATGAGTATATGGTAACCGGTCCTGGTAATTAATGTAATTGATCCTGGTAATTGATGTAACCGGTCCTAGTAACTTGTGTCACCGATCACAAGTGTTTCCATATTAGGGTATAACCGATCCTAGTAATTTGATATTTGATGAATTACATAATAGTCTTGAAATACAGGTGACTCAATTCTAAACTTGTTTGGAAGTGTGGTAAAACCGATTCCAAGAACATAAATATGAAAGATGATTTACAGAGAAAAAATTTCAACGTACTTTGAACACGGACGGTAACTCTTATCATTTATTAGATATACCTTAGTACTCAAGGAGATCTTGTACCGAAATAAATTAAGAATCTTTTAATTAAGGTTTTTAGTTTTATATGCTTTTAGTTACCAACGATTAAAATGCATATCTCTAGAGAATAAAAACTAGTAATGTGCATTTACTAACTTGAGATTTTCTATTGAGAGATTTCGGAAAATATTGGACAAGCATTTACTGTAATTATGAAAACCGAATCTTGCCATTCATTGCATATCTTGAGAATATTTTCGGTTTTGGAAATTCCTTGGTGTCCAAACTTACTTGGTTTATAAATACCTAAGTTTGCATTTAGCAAACCACCCTAAGAGCCGGGAAAACTTCATCTTTTTGTTGTTTTTGGTGGAGCCGTCTATCCGGAGAGGAAAATACCCTAATTAGGCGAAATCTCTTACGACCGCTCGTTTAAATACTTTTGTGCGATCAAGAAGCTCTACGAGTACCGTTGGTAGGAAACTAGATAATTGTAGTTTTATTAGTTTTCGATTGATTTGATTGACTAACGGTTGTTGAAACTTTGATTGCACCTAGTTTGTTTATTCTTGAGAATCATATCTTCTGATATAAGATTCAATCAAACTAGATCGAAGTATCGACGGGATCTTTAGAACTGTTTGTAAATCTAAAGACATCTTGTGAGAATCCATTGTTAACAGATTCCGTTCTGTGCATGATTGATCACAAGAGATTCAAGTGGTGTTGTGCAGGTTTTAATTAAAGATTAAAGAAGATTTTTTATTGGTTTCTCATATCTTTGTGTTGCACAAACCTTGATCGGATAGGATCCAACTAGAATCGGATTTATTCGAATGATAGTTGCGTGAGATCGGCATTCATAATATATCTTTTTGAGATTTATTTGGATAGAGTGTGAATCTAAACTTGACTACTTTTGTAGTTATTGGATAGATTGATCTAACCAGGCAAAGGGTTTATTAGCTTAAACGGAAGAGCCTTTGCATATGACTTGATATATCTTATCTTAAAGAATCAATAGAGTTGTTACCAAACAGATTTGTTGTTCCTTTACTGTTTGGAATACGATCCAAAGGAATTGTTCCAGTGCGTGCACTCATCGAAGTCGGAAGCGCAGGGATACTGATGAAACTAAGTGAACTATGGGTAGTTGCTTGGTCTTAACTATAAGAAGTTGGTTTAGATTTTGTATAACGGCTTAATTCTGAAAGTATTCAATTTTGGACTAGGTCCCGGGGTTTTTCTATATTTTTTCGGTTTCCTCGTTAACAAAATCTTGTTGTGTCTTTTACTTTTTTATTTTATCTATTATAATTGTTTATTATAATTAGAAGTAAAATACACAAACGTTAACTCCATTTTAATTGATAGTGATCCTACAGAGTTTGGTTAAGTCGGAACCTATTATCAAGTAATCACACTTTGGTAGTCGTATTGTCTCAATCTCATATCCATAGACAATCACACAAGGTGTGAATACCGATTTTTAGTATTGTCTCGACTTTGTCCATAGACAACCACTTTCGGTAAGAGGACATATATGTTGATAAATAAAAGATTGTGGTATATTTGGGTACCCTCATTTTTTCACAAATCATGACATCCAAGATGTTATCACCTAGGGAATGGAACTCAGTCTTCACACTGATGGTAACACACATTCGCCTACAACTCTAGAGATCAACTTCATGTCTCTTTTTTATTTATTCAAATTCTTCAACGTTGACATCTTCTCTTCGTTCAACAAATACAACTACGGCCTGGATTCAGATTCATTGGAGACACTAAAAGACTTTTACAAAGTAAACACACAAACATTGAAAACCCAATTGAGTTTCATTGTAGCAAGACAAGGACTCACCTACCACGCATCTGTATAAGGTTTTATTACAAACCCATTCTAGGATTTTCTGATATGGACGCATGTACCGGAACATTAATAACTTTAGAAAACCATTTTTGGAAACCCTAAAACCATCAATCGAACCTATTTTTTCAATCTAATGGTAAAATAGCTGGTGGGTTTTTCGATTCTTACCTAGTAGGATTCATTTGTGGAGGATTTGCAGGTGTTTGAACAGATTGGTTCACCACATCTCCATTAAAAGGAACATCAATAACTTGCCCTGCTTCAGAATTAGGGTTCAATCGCCCGGATCTTGTCACTCTTGATCTTGCTGCCATCTTGAGCTTCTTCAGAAATCAGTGGAGAAGAAAGGGAGATATTGTTAGGTTTTGGAGAGTATTTTTGAGAGGTTTTGGAGAGTGTGTTTGAGAAGAAGAGAAGAGAAAATGAAAATGAAATGGTTTTGATTTTTGGGGCTTTAATTAGGAATAGGTTTTAATTATATAAGATTTGTTTTGTTTTTAAAATTGATTTATTAGGAAAGGGTAAATCTGACTTTTTAACACTTGAGATCTCCCCCTGTCCATTTCTTGGCTACCTAAAGCAATTTAGCCCCCAAAAAGTCAAAGGGGATCAGCCCCAATAATAGGATTCTTTAAAATCGAACATCGGATGAAGTTTCTATAGCCTCCAAAGTAAGTGCGTAAAACAAGATTTTTACTACAAATTCAGAAATTGTCGTGGGATATTCAAACATTGATACAGTTTCTGCTTCTTTATTTGTAAAAGCCTCGAGATACAAGCCATTATCATTTTTTGATCGGTCAATAGGAAAAGATTCATTGAAAAAAAAGGTACTTAAGGGGGTACCTCAACCCAATAAATACAACTGATACAGAAAAAGGAGACCGAATTAGGAATCGATCACCTAAAGAAGAGGACAAAGAAATAAAAAATTAAAAAAAAAACATCCACCTAAAATCTCAAATCCAACTCAAAAAGGCCGATGAAAAAACATCCACCCAAGATACAAGCCATTATCGTTTTATCTACCACAAAACACTAATCGAATTGCCACTCAATATGTTAATGTAAAAGTTTCCAAGACAGATCTGAAGGCTTAGAGTGAGTGGAAATATGTTAATGTAAAAGTTTTCAAGGTAAATCCAAAGGTTCAGAGTGAGTGGCATTCCGATTGGCATTTTACACCAAACTCAACGAACGTCAATCCAATTGACGCCCTATGTTAATTTTTTTATCTCCTTTTGGACGTTATACACCATTAGACTTACAATTTGAGAAATCTAATGTTTCTAATGAAATCAAGATGAATTGAAAGAAGATCAAGATTCAACTTAAGAGAAGAAAGAATATTATTACAATGATTTTCAATATCCCAATTAGACAGTATTGAGATATTTATTACAAGACTAAAACATGTTTGAAAGACTGACTCACTAACAGAAGGCTATCTCAGCTGACTTAAGTCAAGTCAAACTTATTTGACTTGAGTAACCCTATTATCCCCCCTCAAACTGATAAGGGGTACAGAAATCAGTTTGAACAACAGAAAACAACAACAACAACAAGTCTAAAAAGAAGAAAATCTTGTATGAAAGGGACCACTATCTGAACAAGCACCAGAAATAGTAGATAAGGAAGCACTGTAGACATTTTCAGAAGGAGAAGCAGCAGTAGTAGTAGGTAATGAAGTAAAACAATCAGCAGTAGTTGATGAAGTAGTTGGACCTAACAATTGTTGAAGCAATGAACTGAAAATTGGTGCACAGAGACCCTTTGTAAACAAATCTGCCTACTGATTTTCTGAAGCAATATGTTGCACTGTTAAGAAGCCACTATCAATTAATTCCCTGACCACATGATAGTGAATCTTTATGTGCTTTTCCCTGGAATGAGATACAGGGTTAGCTGTTAAATAAATAGCACTAGTATTATCACAATACAGAGTAATTGGTAGAGCCAAAGGAATATACAACTCAGAAAGGACTGAGGAAAACCATTCTAACTCTGAAGTAGCTACTGAAAAACTTTTATACTCTGCCTCAGCTGTGGACCTTGACACAGTAGGCTGCTTTTTACTAGACCATGATATCAAAGAAGAACCAAGAAAAATAGCATAACCTCCAGTAGACCTTGCAGTTTCAGGACAGTTTCCCCAATCAGAGTCAGTATAGGCTGTCAAAGTACTTACATCACCTTTTCTCAGTGTTAGACCAACCCCAATAGAGCCCTTCAAATATCTCAATATTCTCTTAACCAATAACATGTGAACATATGTAGGAGCATGCATGTACTGACTGACATAATTAACTCCAAAACATATGTTAGGCCTTGTTAAACACAAATATTGCAACATACCAACTATAGTTCTATACTCAGATGCATTTGGAAGCAGAATACCATCAGAAACTGAAACTCTTGGACCTTTAGCAACAGGTGTATTACAAGGATTACATTCCAACATTTTTTCCTTGGTTAACAAGTCCAAAGTATATTTATTTTGTGTCAGTAAAATACTATCAACCTGTCTATGAGCCTCTATTCCCAAGAAAAAATGCAAATCTCCTAATTCCTTCATTGCAAAAGCAGCACTGAGATGTTGAATCAAATTATTAAGTAGAACTTCAGAAGAACCAGTTAGAATAATATCATCCACATAAAGTAGTAGTACCATCATATCAGAATCAGAATGATAAACAAACATAGAATAATCTGATACAGTTCTCACAAAACCATAAGAAAGCAAAGAAGAACTGAACTTTTCAAACCAAGCTCTGGGAGATTGTTTCAACCCATAAAGACTTTTCTTTAATTTGCAAACCTTGTTTGGAAACTCAACACTTTCAAATCTAGGTGGTTGTTTCATGTAGACATTCTCAATCAAATCTCCATGTAGAAATGCATTTGACACATCTAATTGCTTTATAATCCAACCTCTAGTAACAGCTAAAGTTAAAACAACCCTCACTGTGGTTGCTTTTACAACAGGGCTAAAAGTCTCTCCATAATCAACACCATCTTGTTGATTATACCCTAAATCAACCAGTCTAGACTTACATCTATCCAAAGTACCATCTGATTTTAGCTTGACTCTATAAACCCACTTGCACCCCAGAATATTCATATGTGGTTCAGGGTCTACTAAATCCCAAGTATAATTCCTAAGTAAGGCAGTATGCTCATCACCCATGGACACTTTCCACTCTGGAATTTGAATAGCAGTTTTAAAAGTTTTTGGCTCAGTAGGAACTGAAATCAAGGAAGAAAAAGCAGATGGAATGGGATGTTAAACAGAATGATGCAAGACATGATCAGGAAAAACTTTGGATTTTATAATACTAGTTTTAGATCTTGTTACAATAGTAGATGAATAAGCAGTATATGGTTCATCATAAACAGGAGACTCAGTAACAGAAACTGACTCAGAACATGAAGTAGGTGAAAAATAAAACTCAGTTTCTGAGAAAATAACATGCCTTGAAATATAAGTTTTCTTTAATATTGGATTATAGCATTTAAAACCTTTATGAAGAGAGCTATAACCAATAAAAATGCACTTGACAGATTTAGGAGACAACTTATCAGATCTTGAGTGACCCAAAAAAGGATAACAAATACAACCAAATACTCTAAGTAAAGAATAATCAGGATATTTATTGTACAAAATTTGAAAAGGAGATTTATGTTGAAGTACTGGAGTTGGAGTTCTATTTATAAGAAAAGTGGCTGCTAAGAAAGCATCATACCAAAACTCTTTTGGATAGTGTGCATTAAACAACATAGTGTTACCCATTTCTGTGATATGTCTATGCTTCCTTTCAGCAAGACCATTTTGCTAAGGGGTTTTAGGACAGGAAATTCTCAAATGAATACCACAAGAGTCTAAAAACAGTTTAAATTGACCTTTGACCAACTCACTAGCCCCATCAGTTTGAAAAGAAATAATCTTAGCATGAAACAAATTTTCTGTAAGAGTTTTGAAATGCTGAAAACAATGCAAAGCTTCAGACTTAGCTTGCATTGGATAAATCCAATGAAACCTACTGTAACCATCAATAAATAAGATATAATATCTAAAACCAGACAAAGAAGGCACTGGAGCAGGACCCCATTCATCACAGTGAATTAAAGCTAAATGAGTATTTGTGTGTGAATTTGAAGCATAAAAAGGAAGTATTTTGCTTTTAGCAAGTTGACAAGGATGACAAATAGTAGTCTGTAGAGGAGAATTTAAAAGAATTAGATTGTCAGAATGAAGTTGTTGAATTATTTTAGAAGATGGGTGACCTAATCTACTATGCCATAACTCAGAAGAATCCACTAGGGATGAAAAAGCATACTGCAGTTTAGGTGTAGATATGGGATACAAATTGTTCACCATCTTCCACTTAGCTAACAATACATGATCATATAACCCTCTGATCTCATAACCAAAAGGATCAAATGTTATGTAACAAACATTGTCCTTAGTAAACTTAGCTACAGATAGTAAGTTATGTTGCATATCAGGAACATGAAGAACTTTATCTAACACAAAACTTGTTGTAGGTGTCTGAATAGATGAAGTACCAGTAAAATTAATGGGAAGAGACTTACCATTGCCAATCACCACATGCTCCTTGCCTTGGTAGTTAGAAGTATTAGTAAGAATGGATCTGTCACCAGTCATATGTGATGATGCTCCACTGTCAGAAATCCACACAGTGCTAGAGGAAGGATCATCATTAACTGCAGGACTTTGAACATTTAAACTGGTGAATGCTTGATGAGAACCAGCTGAAGATGATGTAGGTAGCTGACCATCTGAGACTGCATAATGAGCTTGTGAAGTACCATTTGAATTCCCAGTGGGTGATGGATGATACCTGAAGAAACACCTAGTTTCCATATGACCATTCTTTTTACAGATTTGACAAAAAACCTTTGAGAAGTCAACATAAGGTCTTCTTTCACTATTGCCATTTGAAGAAAAACCACTTGCATTAGTAGTTTGAAGAACCTGAACTAGACCCATGTTGATATTGGCTTTGCTTAAAATAACCACCTGCCCCATTTCTGTCATTTCTTCTGTTGTTATTATTATAAGTAGACTGACCATTTCTTGCATAGAATGCAGTGTTGTGTTCATCATAAACATTTGTGCTATTATGATGTCTCTCAGCAAGTAACTGTTCATGTGATAGTAATCTTGCTTTAAGTTCTCCAAAAGTATAAGGTGTCTCTCTGTTCTGAGATGAAATAACAAAAACATCATATTCACTCACTAAACCATTCAACACAAACATCAAGAGATCTGAATCACTAACTTTTTCACCAATAGCAGCTAAGGAATCTGCAATAGACTTAATCTTCTACAGATACTGAACAATATACATATTTCCCTTTCTCAGATTATGCAATTGAGATCTTAACATGCTTTTCCTAGCAATGAATTGAGTTTTAAAACTTTGTTCAAGAAAATCCCAAATTTCTTTTGCAGTGGATAAACCAAGAACATCACCACTTACTGTTGGTGTAAAAGTTGCTTTTAAACAAGTAGAAACAAACTTATCCAATCTCCTCCAAGAAACCCACTCCGGATTAACTGGTTCAACACCATCAATTGCAACTCTCTGTGGAGGCTCAATGATATCACCATTCACATACCCATAAAGATCAAAAGAAAACAACACCCACTCAAATTGATCTCGCCAAAGTAGAAAATTGGTCGAGTCAAGTTTCATGGAAACAAAATTTGAAATATTTGTAAATGGGAGAGTACAAGAATTACCAGCGGAAGCCATTGATTGTAAATTTCGATTTGACTGTAAATTTGCTTGATCAATTGTATTGTTGTTGTTGTGATGATTGTTGTTAGATGTATGATCGTTGTTGACTGTTCGATATGTCGAGGTTCTAGTAGTAACCATAAGAATTCGGAGAGAACTCTAAAGAATTTGGATGAGGGAAAAATTATTAACAATTGATATTACCCTGGATTGATTGAATTCATAAAACTTGCTGAGAAAATTATTGAAGGAAGAAGAATCGAACCCTAATCTGATACCATGAGAAATCTAATGTTTCTAATGAAATCAAGATGAATTGAAAGAAGATCAAGATTCAACTTAAGAGAAGAAAGAATATTATTACAATGATTTTCAATATCCCAATTAGACAGTATTGAGATATTTATTACAGGACTAAAACATGTCTGAAAGACTGACTCACTAACAGAAGGCTAACTCAACTGACTTAAGTCAAGTCAAACTTATTTGACTTGACTAACCCTATTACAATTCCGTAATCTATTCCATGGTAGGGTGGGATGGAACTATAGAACCTAGAAGTTAAGATTCTTCCACTATAAGATTTGCTCCACGACAACAACTCTAATCAAAGAACTTGACAGAAAGGTAAACAAGGTAACGAAGTACTAGTATCCACCAGAAAACAAATTGCACAGAATTATTGTTGAACTGGCCCCATCTTTGCAAGCATAACTCTTCTGTCCATATGTTGACCCAGCCGTTTATACAGACCACCGTGCCACAAATTGAAACGACATTGAAACAAACTAACACTGAAGAAAGCAACGGTCTACGAGCCACAGCCCACGAGCATGCTTTTAATATTAATGAAAGTGCAGCACTAATAAAAACGGTAAGATTCATTACAATTTTTGCGGTAGTGAACGAAGATATCTACTTATGCCGTTGGTTTGAAGTTTGAACCAATTTTGGGCTGGCTCCAACACTTTCATGTGGTAGTAGCTCCCTATAGTTTTTTCCGCATCGGAGTAGAGGAAGTAAAGGACATACAAGAATAACAAGGTTTATGACAAACATCTCCGATTAACACCAACAAGAGCATATCAAAATTTCAGAAAAATAAAAAACCTTACACGACCTTTTTTTACCTTTCCAACTCTTCAATATACAGCGACTGCAAATTAATATACAAACTTTAAGTTCACTTGTGAAAACAGCGGAAGAGACTCGTAGAGGTGACATCTGTAACAAGTAACAACATACTGGATCATCCAAAACCCAACTGATATCCACGAGAGTAAATGGGTTACTGAATTACGCAATCTTAGCAAACCTTCCTTTAATCCTTGTCCTGCTTTCTGCTCTAGCTTTACGAGATTCATACCGGATGTGCTTATCGTACCTTTAAATTTGATCAACAGAGTGATAAATTAAAAGTTAGTACGCGACAGAGAGAAAGAGATTGGTCTGACATGAAAAGCATATTGAAAACAGGTCGCCATTGGCATCAACTGGTCTAGCACCAATAGGAACCATATGGTCAGTATCAATGAATAGTCTACTGCACCATTTGTACGTCACAAGATGTAGGTAACTCGTTACCGAAGCCCATATGCTTAACGAGTAGTTCTGATGTAGTCATGTTAGATTTATAATATCATGTGTAGTTCCGTTACGAACCACCAATGCAAACTATATGGTGCACTCCGTCAGAGATGGTTTACTTCCAATTTTAGTTTGTTGCATCAGTATTCTTTACATGTCAAGTGTATGTGCAAAATTTTCAGGTGCCTATGTAAATCGACCAGGAAATGAAAAGTTTAAATAATGGAATTCATGTCGGAGAGGGGGTTGATATAAAAATATCTAGTTGTACCTTCTAGTTTTCCTCTTCTCCTTGTACCGTGAGATCATCAAGTCTCTATTCTGCCCTGTTAACTGAGGTGGATCATACTTTGGCACGACATGTACTGTATCTTCAACAACTTGATGTTGTGATTGCTTTTCATTGCCCCCGGTGACATCAATTACAAATCCACCAACATCATCAGGATTATCAAGAGCTAAAAAACTGTCTTCATAATAACTTCCTGAAAATGTGGAAGGCATGAGATTTTGATTTCCTGCTTCACCACCATCATCTTGCCAATGAATTGCATGCGCCTGCATAAAACAACAATAGTTCTTCAGTCAAGGCATCTAGCAGATGAATAAGATGCTGAGACAGAAGATTCCCAGAATACTATTAGAACTTAGTATAGCTCGCGAAAGAACTGCAACTTGAACATTTCTAAGTAGTTTCTTATAACTAACATCTGTTTCTCGCGACACCAACTATGCACACCAGTTAGTTTTCCTTCCCCAACCAAACCCAAAAATGGCATTCCTAACTCCAATACATACAAGGCATGCTAATGGGCATGGTCTCCAGTGATTAGTACTACTTGTATATAGATGAGCACTTATGCAACTGCTTGAATTGTGCAAATTTTCTTCCAAACAAATATGTAAAGAAATTGAAGGCCGGAATACTTCACCTCATAGCCTTTCGGCTCAGCGTCATGTTTGAAGCTGCTACACAGATTTCCTGGTTGTTCAGGCAGCAGAGGTTTAAGTCCAAGAAGGGATTCAACTTCCACACATTCATTTTTCCAGTTTATGTCCAGCTTCAACATGTTCTGGAGCTGATGTATTATATCTTCCTTATACTTCCCACAAGCTGTATTTCGATTCTAATGCAACAAAACACATGGACACAATTATTACAGTATAACCACACACAATACTGAAAGGTTGCATAGAATTTTGTAGGACACAAGTTCAAAAATTACTCGGAAACAATCAAGCAAGCTTCTCATGTGTTATTGATACAGAACTACCACTACTAATGAACTCTTATTTCTAATAAAAATTAACAATATTCATAATTTAAGTCTCTAGAGCTACGAAAACAAAGGCAAATGTAAACAATTCGAAAGGATTCTGTTTAACTATTTCCCTCCATGTGTTCGGGTCAAAGCCAGGGGAAGCATTGTTCTGATGGTTTCACAAATAGAACCTAAATCTGTATATTCCCTTTCTAGTTATTTCCCGGTCAGATACCTCTTTAGAAGAGTGGCAACCCTCTGTTAAGTGATAACACCTACAATCTGAGGTCGAAGCTCATGATCTACAATCTAAATATACAAATTTACAGATCAAAAAATAGGAATATCAAAGTACATGTATCAAACAACCACATCATACACACACCAAAGGATCAATCAGAAGCATAGTAAAATTTGAAAAAATGCATAAATCATTTAGGGTGATGTTAATACCTTGGGTAAAGGTGGAATCCCCATAGCTGGAAAACTCTGGCTAGAATCACTAGAAACAATAAGATCATCAAGACTAATAATATTTGGAGTATCCCAAACAAACAAATCATCATACCCAGACCCTAAATTATTGAAACTTCCTCCACCACCATCAAAGAAAGACTTATCTCTCAAATCTTCAAACCCTAAAATAGAAGATAACTCAGTAGCACTAGGACATCCAGTAAACCCTTCAAGAGGTCTTCTATCATGAATCAAATTCTTATCATGATTATGATTCTTATGAGTTTCCCAATCACAGTTCTGACATAAAACATGATTCTCAGTAGAACAGTGAATAGAAGCCGGATTTGAATCACAAATATCACATAATTGGAACCTAATGTGTTTAGTAAACAGTGGATTTGTTGAATGAACTTCACCATCACATTGAAAACAGAGTTTAGCTGAATCTGCTTTACAGTACAGTAATGCTTTTGATTCTCCACAAAAATCACATAATCTCTTCTTTTCTTCATGGGTTTTGATGTTTTCTTGTTTTACTTCATTATTTCTTGAAGTCATTTCTTAAGAGTATGAAACAGAAACGGAGTATGAAACAACGGAACAGATTGAAGACCTTAAAAGACTCTTTGAATTTAGATTTTCTTGAGAGAGAAACTACTTGGAAACTGTAGAGATATGGAAGATTTTCTTGTTTTAATAAGTTGAGCTTGAAAATTTCATATTTCACTTTTTGGGTTACTCTGTGGAAGATAAGGCAGCTACCAGCTAGAGAGAGAGCATGAGAGTGACGCTGGTGAACTAGATTCTAGAGAGGAGGGGTGTAAATGTAATTAATTTTTAAATAATGAATCCCAACGACTGAAATCAACATGTCACCATGTGATTAAGCCATGTCACCATGATGACACACTTGATCATTCACTCTACTTTTCTTAGTCAGAGTTGAGCATCTAGCTCCATTTGCAGTCAGATTCAACTCGGCTGACTTGAGTCACCCAGTCAGGCAAACTTCCCAAGTTACGGGTTCAGCAACATGTGTCCGGTGACTTTGAGATGTGAATCGTGACTGGGTGAGTATGATGTGAGATTTGAGTCAGAGGTGGCAACTAGACTTCCTTAATTAACATATTCTAGGACAGAGCCGGTCAAATATTAGAATGTGCAATCGTGACTGTACGGACATACCAAACAAAAAAGGTCAAACTAATAATGCTCGATGATTGTGTTACAGTCTAACTAATTGACCAAGCTCGGTGATTGTGTTAGATCCCTATCGACGTGGGTATCTCATATTTTGGTAGGATTGTTGGACCACTGGTTATAAATTGGACAGTTCAATCCAGCTTCGAAAATCTAAAGCGTACCCGAAATTCATTTTTTTCAAGGGTATGTTTTTGAAAGAAAAAACAAAATCAGCCCCCTTGAAACTTAATTGCGCCCTTCCTATTATACTTTATCCCATCAAGACTCTGAACCCTGTTTCAAAATTCTGAAATATCTTTTTTTCTTTACTGGCAATCACTAAAATATCAACTAATTTTTCCTACAATTCAACACACGCGGGAAGCCACCAAAATTATGCATGTGGCCGTGAAGTAGCCCCGATGACTGTCTGTCCAAAATTAGAGACATACGACCACGTCCTCCAACTCCAATCTAGTGAGTCTCTGTCTGTTCACAAGTACCAACTCCCAACCCCTATGAGAAACAAACAAACAAAAGTTTCTTATAATCCACGGCATTCTAGACTAAAGAAAATGGCTTTTCGTTTGAGGGGCGTTCTAGGCTCTACATATCAAGTCATGTGATATGACAAGTAAAATTTACGTAATTGCATACGTAATAAGGTGGTTATCAGAAAAAAGGTTTTTGTTTTTCTGTCTGCGATCACCAAAGCTTAAAGCTGCTGATATCAACGTGTAGAGGGTGGATTTTCGACAAAGGGTAAAAATGTAAAAATATACTCCAGATTCGGCAATCGGATGAGTATTGAGGCTCATGTCTCTCGATTAAAGCATGAAAGCTCATGCCACAAATCTCTGACTGAGAAGGCTGTCTCTCAGAGTACATGAAGATGTGTAGTATCCCAGCTGAAGCCACGACACATCTCATGAATACTGAGCAATTTCAGTAAGTGGTAATTGAATTTTTGTCCCTACTTTTGATGGTCTATACAAATATCCTTATCACATAATAATTTTGTCCCTCTTTATCTATAAGCCCGTCAGGGGCCCATCAACAATTTAGGGACTTCCAAATATACCCCATTTTTTAATCTTCAGTCAAAGCGGATATTTAGACAACAACAGTATTGCGTATTAAAACGAATAGGGAAAAAATTTGGTCTCTGGTTCTTCCCCAAATCCACCATGGCTTCTTCGTCTTCTTCACCGGAATCAGTCAATAATCCCTCTGCAATCTGCGACCTAAAGGATATGATTAGCAACACATCGGTACTACTCGATGAGAGTCATGAGATGAACTATCTCCTTTGGAGAAGTGATATAGATTTTGTCTTGCAGAGTCTAGGGTTGAAACACTATGTTGACACAAAGGTACCAATTCCTCCAACTGAAACCCTAGATCCAATCACAAACACATTAATCCCAAATCCTGATTACGAAGAATGGGTTAAAACCGAACAACATATACTCAATCAACTCCTTAGAACCATAACTGAACCGATTTTGAATCAAATCAACGGATTAAAAACTAGTCGAGAAGTCTGGAATCATTTTGAGAAATCATACTTCGATGAGTATTCCGGTAAGGTTCCTGAGCTCCGGCACCGGCTATTAACGTTACGGAAAGATGGTCGTAAAGTGGGTGAGTACGTTGGCGAAATCTACAAGGTAGGAAATGACTAAGCTTACCATTTTGTCTTCACTAAGATCATTCCTGGAAGTATGGGTGCCAACAAATGTTGTGTGCAGTATATGAAGGAAAACATTTACCTGCTAGTTCATTTGCTGCTGTTGCTTTGTTGGTTCCAACTCCATACTACCCAGAGTAAGTTATTTGACTACTCAATTAATCTCATTATTTTGCTATGAATATCTAGAAATGTTTAAGTCCATATGGATTGTTATGGGGTACTGTTCCTGTTGTTGGTGCCATATGGATTGTTGTGTAAGTCCAACTTTAAATTTTGGTTGATTAGAATGGATAATGGATTTGATTTCATACATTGTTCTTGTGAAATTGTTCTGTGATAAGTTAATGATTGATTTCTGGTTGCTGTTAATATAGTATATTTATTCTAATGCTTGAATAAGTTTGATCCGTTAGTACTAGCATACTAGATAGATTTCCCAACTAAAGTGTTGATGATGTTTAGTAATTGGTGTTGATGTTTATGATGTTTTAGGTGGTGTTGAATTTTATTATTGTTCTTTGAATTGGTAACATTTCACATTGCTAGTTCCATGTTCAATAGTATATAAGCTTTATTCAAGTGTAGTTTCTAATCCCATTTTTTGGCAGTGAAGCAGGCAGTGATTTTGGATCAATTATGGTTGTTGATCCATATATTTTGGATCAACTATGGTTGTTGATCCAACTGCAATGGATAAACATCCACTGTTGATCCAACTAAAATGGATAAACATCTATTGTTGATTCAACTGAGATTGGTTTTGAAGCTGGTCTTGGAGATGTTGGTGTTTATGAAGCTACATGTAATGAAATATGGTGGTTATCTGGGTTGAAGCAGGCAGTGATATTGGATCAACTATGGTTGTTGATCCATATATTTTGGATCAACTATGGCTGTTGATCCATATATATGGGATCAACTACTGTTGTTTATCCTTTGACCTCATGCTTTTGTAGTTTAATTCATGTAAATTTGTCCCAATGTTGAACTTGTGGTGCAATGGTAGCATGCCTGACTCCATGTCAGATGATGCGTGTTCGACTCACGCCAAGTTCACTCCATTTTACATGGATAAACTATCATTATTGATCCAATTTTACATGGATCAACTTCCATTGTTGATCCACTAAAATTGGATCAACTTCTATTGTTGATCCTTTTTTCTTGGATAAACTAGATAAGCTTCTACTGTTGATGGTTTTGTTGGTGAATCTGAAACTGCGGTGATGAAGTGGTAGCATTTTTCCATCAGCATGGATAAACATCCATTGTTGATCCAACTGCAATGGATAAATTTCTACTATTGATCCAACTGCAATGGATAAACATCCATTTTTTGATCCAACTGAAATGGATCAACTACTTTTTGTTGATACAAAAAAATTTGAACTAGTGATGGTGGCGGCGGTGGTGGTGACGGTGGTGGTGGCGGCGGCGGCGGTGACGGTGGTGGCGGCGGCGGCGACGAATTTGTGGTAGAGGAGGACTAGTGGTGGTGTAATGGTGGCGGTGAAGGAGTGGTAGTGGAATATTGGTGGTGGTGGCGGTTGGTAGGTGGTGGTTGTTGAACGGTGGTGGTGGTGGAATGGTAGTTGAATGTTGGTGGTGGTGGTGCTAGTGGTGGTGGTGGTGGTGGTGGTGCTAGTGGTGGTGGTGGTGGTGGTGGTGAAGTGGTAGAGGAAGAAATTTGTTGTATTTTGAAATAAAGAAAAATATTATATGAGTGAGGGTATTAAGGTAATCTAATATTAAATGGATAAGGTTATAAAAAAGGAGGGACATAATTATTGTTGCATAAGGATATATTTGTAGGGAGTTAAAAGTAGGGACATATAATTAATATACCCTTTCAGTAATTACTTCGGATCCGGCAATCGGATGAGTATCGAGACTCATGTCTCTATGCATGAAAGCTCATGCCACCTCTGATGGAGAAAGTCTCTCAGAGAAGTTGCAGATGTGTGTCTCCTAGCTGAGACCACGGCACATCTCATAAGCCTCTGATGGAGAAAGTCTCTCAGAGAAGATGTAGATGTGAAGTCTTCCAGCTGAGACCACGGCACATCGCATAACCCTCTGATGGAGAAAGTCTCTCAGAGAAGATGCAGATGTGCAGTCTCCCAGCTGAGACCACGGTACATCTCATACTGTATAGAATTGAAAGATTGGGCGACAACGTCTTCAGGATGCGACCGGTTTTCCCCGACTATGCAAGAGTTGACACTCCAGCAAGTTCATATTGCTCAAACCCTCAGATGATTAATGCTCCTAGGCAGGAAGCCCTTCTAGTATATAGCCATTGATTAATTATCTGAAATCGTCTGAATATCCAGCAATATTCTACGAACCATCGTTTGAATATCCAGCAATATTCTACGAGTCATCTTTAATCGTCTAAATATCCAGCAATATTTTACGATTCTCCGTTATATTTCGTCACTTCAATTCGTGGTTCTTCCCAGCAGAATACCACGGGTTAGTGATAAATATCCGACGAGACAGGCATCTGAGTATCGAATAAGCCCTGACAAAAATGGTGCAAGTGTAATTAGTAAATATTGCACAGACCAGCATGAACGAACGAGGAACCTATGCAAAATAGGAAGGAAAATAATAATAAAAAAATGTTAGCAAAAACGGCAGGGGACTGGGTTCACCAGCTGGCCAGTTATGCCGTGACCAGTCCCATGCCCAATTTTATATTTTATCATATTTTTGTTATTTTCCTGATCTCATGAAAATCCTCTCGTTCGAGCAAATTTCTTTATTTCAAAGAAATTATCTAAATCACATGATTTTATCAAAAAATAATAAAATTAGGGAAAGGTGACATGGGACCGCAGGTCGGCCGGTCATGCCCTGGCCGTGGCCGGTCCCACGCCTCACGTCCTCATTATTTTATTATTTCTCTCAAATTATGAAAATTTCTTGGTTTCTTATGAATTTTCTCTAAAATCATGAAAATTACCTAATTTCATGTATTTTTACCTAAATCACATGATTTTATCAAAAATAATAAAATTAGGGAAAGGTGACATGGGACCGCCGGCCGGCCGGTCATGCCCTGGCCGTGGCCGGTCCCACACCTCACGTCCTCATTATTTTATTATTTCTCTCAAGTTATGAAAATTCCTTGGTTTCTTATGAATTTTCTCTAAAATCATGAAAATTACCTAATTTCATGTATTTTTATCTAAATCACATGATTATATCAAAAAATAATAAAATTAGGAAAAGGTGACATGGGACCGCCGGCCGGACAGACATGTCTTGGCCGTGTCCGGTCCCACACCTCACTTCCCCATTATTTTATTATTCCTCCTAAAATTTTGAATCTTTCTTGATTTCATGAATTTTCCCTAAAATTACCTAATTTCATGTATTTTCTCTAAAATCATAGAAAATATTAAAAAATTAGAAAAAACTTGTGGGACCGGGATCTAGCCGGCCGGCCATGCCCTAGCTGGTCCCACACGCCCCTTTTTTTATTATTATTTGGTGTTTTGTTTCATGATTTTATGAAAACTCCCTGATTTTAAGAAAATACCTTGGTTTTCAACAAATCCCTTTGATTTTATGTAAAATTCCCTAAAATCATGAAAATTACATAAAATTAGGGAGAGTGTCTTGGGACCCGCGCCAATGGCCGGCCGACCATGCCTTGGCCTTTGCCGATCCCACACTCTCATTCCTTATTTTATCTTATTTTACATCATCTCTCATCTTATGGAAGTTCCCAGATTTTGCCAAACTCTCTAGTATTATGGAATTTCCCTTAAATCAGAGAAAAATACATAAAATCACATAAAACTGGGAAAAGCATGTGGACCACGTGTCAGCCGGCCGGCCATGCCCTAGCCGTGGCCGGTTCCCCACCTTGTAATTCATTGTTTTATTTATTTTCCCTCATCTCATGTATTTTCCCAGTTTCATCAAAACCATGGATTTTGCATATTTTCTCCAAATGTTGCTCAAACGTGCACCAGAAAATATCAAAATTCTCAGGACTGAAACACGGACATTGTGGTGACACGGGAACATCCCCTTGGCCGACCAAGGGTGACCCTGAGGCTTGCAAACAACTGGTTCCGTATGTTTTAATGATTTTAACCTAATTTGCTCAACTGCTCATATTAGGTTCAAACTCTTTCCAAACTATTGGAAGTTTGCTCAAACGACCATCCGCTGGTCCCACACGCATCAGGAGCCAGTCTCATGACCTCTTGGTCGGTCCTTCACGTTTTCATAATACAAGGTTTTATTATTTGTCTCTCACACGAACATTATTTCGGTAAATGATTAAACCAGCATTTAATCATTATATCACCAACTGGTCCTCAAGAGACTTTGGTGTTTTTGCTCATTCGAGCATCTGGACGTTATATGGTGAACCCGTCATCCCATGTAGTCGGTCCCATATTGATTTGCAATAAATCATCATCTCGGTAAAATTAGGGTTTTGAATCCAGAGCTCCACAGAAACATGATTCTGAGCAGATTCAAACACTCTAATAATTTTATGTTGATTCCATGATCAACATTCTTATTTATTTTTCTCGACTCAGCAGTCAGTAAATTAAATTATTATTTTATTCGGTCCTGCTACCAATAAATTCATCAAACGAGTAATATTTGCTCAAACTGGCAATATTTGCTCGAACCGGAAATATTCACTTAAATTAGCAATATTCGCTCAGACTAGCAATATTTGCTCAGATCAAAGAATATTGGTTCAACTATCAATATTCAGCAACACAGTTTGCTCATTTTAGGTTATAATGGTACCTCATCTTAGCAGACATACATTTAATTCATGAGTTTCAGAACATTTGATAAAACGTGTTCAACTCAGCACTACATGGACTCATCGTCCCACGAAGTCAGCAACTGACTCCATAATCACGAGATTTCAATCGTCACAATGGGGGGATATTAACTAGGGTTTTGGTCAGGCGGTCTACGACACGTGTGTTCACCCACGATGAGAAAGTGAGCAAGTCTTGCAATCAGTTGGAAGAATCAGCAAAGTAGTGGGTGGAAAATTAACCAAGTCTCCGCACGATGAGTAATTGGTTTAACATGATTTCCCACTTCCCCACTTTCTGATTTCAGCAAACTGTCACACTTCATGGGATCATGGTGTTTTCAACTCCGGCATTATAAAATGTCTCTGAATCCTGATTGAAACAACAATATTGAACAAGATTCGAACAATTCGAACATTCAAGCAACTTTCGCATAAACGAGCAATTTTTCATCAAGGTTCATACAGACAATCTTTCGTCTACACAAACTCACGGAAATCACTCTCAATCAGGCAAAACTCAATCATTCAGAGTATTCTCACGCTGAATTCATAACACACCTACTATCTCAGATCACCATTGATCTCACACATTTCTCAGCTTCCCTCCTACAGATCAACCCATCTTCTCTTGTGACCGAATTGACTCTGGAACGGCCATTGTTATTGGTTTAGGCCGGGGTCTTACAGATTGATCTCTCGAACTAAAAGAACTCCCTTCTTGCAGTGCATCTGTAACATTTTGCTCGGTTCAAGGAGTATCCACACAGTCGGCTCTTCAATTCCGTAAAAACCAGCAAATCGTTTTTCCCCATCTACAGATTGGCGACCACAGTGGGAGGTTAATCTCTCGGTTGAAGTCTTACGATTTCACAAGGATGGTCGGTCTTAGGAATAACTCAACCGCTCCAGATCCCAACCAGAATCACTCGAACGGTAATGTCCCTCACACTCCTTCGAACAATTCTGGTTATAATGAATTATCATATTTTACAACTCCATTTATCCCCTTTGAACCAATCAACGGAGAAATCCTAAGCTTGGCTGAATTAGCACGGAGACAAGAAGACTTGTCGAGGAACGTGGACCGGCTAAAGAGGGCGATCGACAACCTGTTCACTTGTCTGGTACACGTGACGAGGATTTTAGGAGCAGAGATGGCGGAACCTCCAAGTCTCTCGACTGATGATCCTCCTTATACCAACAGTTTATCCACATATGAGAAACCAGTGGAACAGGAGGTTACACATCTGATTGAAAATTTATGTGAACTCCTACACTTCTCCAAGGACCAGCGCACAGACACGTTTGCAGCCAGATATCATCTGACATGCAAATAACTTCACCAACCCCAGCGGTTGAAGAAATATCTTTGGTGTCTGGACATACCGTCGATAACATAACCTTTGGAGAAGAAGATCGCATGGAAGACGAAGGACACAACCGGGCGCTATATGTGATTGGTTTCATCAAAGGCACCGAATTTAGAAGGGCTCTCATCGACACCGGTGCTTCCACGAATATTGTCACTATGAAGACTCTTAGGATGGCCAGATTCCCACAAGTTAAAATCATTCTCCATCCCATTCTAATGACAGGATTTGAAGGAGGCCAAAGTCATACATATGGATATGCGTACATAGATTTAAGGGTGGGCCCAATTCGGTCGAAAGTGAAATTTCACGTGATCGATCAAGAACCTGACTATCACATGATACTTGGACGACCATGGCTCCATGACAACAAGGTGGTTCCCTCAATCTACCACCAATGTATGAAGGCCTCACTCAACAACAAAATCGTTCACATAACTGCTTCAGCATCTCCTTACGCTCTCGCCTATGATGCTGAGTTCATTGAATCCCAAGGGAGTGTCCCTGAATCTCATAAGAAGATCTACACTACTCCACTTCCAAGTTGGAATACGATCGAAGTATCTGATGCGTATGCATCATCGTCACCTTCATAGGCAGGACCGGTCAAGTTACCTGCTACACCAGTCAAACCCCGAAGATAAAATCACGATCCCGGAATTCAATTTTATGACCACTCGTGATGAAGAGGGAAGGGTCATTTACCGGAGACGCAAAGATTAGCAATTAACATGGGAGATTGATCAAGAGTCTCCCCGCACTGATGAATTGTGTCAGAACGAACAACATGAGGAGGAAGTTCAGGAAGCTCCACAGCAATTGCAAGATGGCATGAATTTTACTACTGATGACCTTGAAACAGTTAACATCGGCACAGAGGAAGACCCAAGACCAATCTTGATCAGTTTTGCGCTATCACCGGAAGAACGTGCAGGCCTGGTGGAATTACTGAAGGAATATCGAGATATATTCGCCTGGACGTATGAAGAAATGCCTGGTCTGGATGACAAGCTAGTCACTCACCGTATACACATCATCCCCGGCTCCAAAACTGTCAAACAACCACCTAGACAGTTCAGGAACGAAACCGAGGAGCAAATCAAGATCGAAATTCAAAAATTACTGTTAGCAGGATTCATCAAACCTATTCAACACCCAACATGGCTGGCCAATGTTGTTCCAGTTAAAAAGAAAAATGGCCAAATCAGATGTTATGTGGATTTCAGAAACATGAATAAATGCTGCCCGAAGGATAACATTCCTTTACCCAACATTGATATGCTCGTTGACGCGACCAGCGGCCACGGTATGTTCTCATTCATGGATGGTTACAGCGGGTACAACCAAATCAAGATGTTTGAACACGATGCTGCCAAGATCACGTTCCGTACTCCCATTGGGAATTTTCATTACACTGTGATACCCTTTGGATTGAAGAATGCAGGTGCCACCTACCAACGGGCCATGACAGCAATATTTCATGATATGATGCACAAGCAAGTAGAAGATTATGTCGACGATGTCGTGGTTAAATCGAAAGCTCGAGCATCCCACTTATAAGTTCTGAGAAAAGTCTTCGAAATATGCAGAGAATACAAGTTAAAGATGAACCCTCTAAAATGCGCTTTTGGGGTTTCTTCTAGAAAGTTTTTGGGATTCTTGGTCACTGCCGAAGGAATCAAATTCGATCCAGACAAAGCAAAGTTAATATCCACCATGCCTTCTCCACGCACTGTGAAGGAACTACAGAGCTTCATGGGAAAAGTGAATTATATCAGATGCTTCATACTAGGATTGGCTCAACTTATCGCTTCGTTCACTCCTCTGCTGAAGAAATGAGAAAGTTTTACCAGGACGGACATTCAACAGGAAGCCTTTCAAAAGATACAACAGATACTTTTGTCACTTGCAGTCATGAGGTCTCCAGTGCAGGGACGACCGTTGATACTGTACACGACTTCCAGTGACGTCGTTATAGGAGCACTGCTACCTCAAGAAGATGAAGAAGGCGTCGAACATCCAATTTATTATTACAGCCGAACCATGAAGGACGCTCAACTCAGATACCCGAAAGCTGAAAGGATGTGCCTGGAATTAGCTCATGCGATACAGAGATTTAGGTATTATTTACTATCCAACAGAGTTGTGCTTGTATCCAAGGTTGATCCCATAAAGTTCCTACTCTCAAAGCCTGCCCTGATGGGAAGACCTGCCAAATGGCTGTTGCAGATGTCGGAATTCTACATAGTATGTATTTCCCCTAAAGCAATCAAGGGTCAGGCAGTGGAAGATTTTATGGCTTCCTTTCCAGGAGAAGATTCCACAACATTGCAAGATGATGTACCAGGAGAACTTCCCGAAGTCTCAATCGTCAAAGAAGAAACATGGTTGATGTACTTTGATGGATCCACCACTCCTAGCAATGATACTGGAGGAACGGGCATAGTCTTGGTCTCGCCATCGGGAGAAGTATTCTCACATTCATTCAAGCTAGATTTCCATTGTACAAATAATTCAGCAGAATATGAAGCTTTCTTGCTAGGGTTATCCTTAGCTAAACAGGCAGGGGCAATGCATCTGGAGATTCAAAACTGCTGGTCAATCAAATAAATGGGATATATTCCCTTAAGAAGATAATGCTTGTTCCGTTCAGGGATGAAGCACAATGACTCCTGGCTCATTTTTCCCATGCGACCATCATCCATACCGGCCGGACCAACAATAGACATGCTGATTATTTAGCAACTCTTGCCTCCAAGTTACAATTCGAAGGGTCAGATAAAGCCATCATAGTACAGAGACGAGTTGTATCATCCACGTGGCTTAACCAAACTGAAGTTACTCCAGCAAGTGATTGGAGGTCACTTATTGTTCGGGAGCTAAGAATTTCCATTACAGAAGGAACAGTCAGCCTCAAAGAATCAAAGAACTTCTTCCTACTCCATGGAGCGTTGTATCATCATAACCCCGATGTTTCTCTGTCACGATTCCTTGGAGATGAAGAAGCCAGAGAAAACTCAAAAGTGTACATCAAGAAGTATGTGGGCAGACACTGGTAATAACACTTTACAGAAGACTTCAAAGGCTTGGATATTACTGGCCTTCCATGGAAACTCAATCAAGGGCTCTACAAGGAGCTTGTCCTGAATGTCAGACGTCGCCTCACTATTTGGAGGTCCTGACACTCCATCATACCGGAGATTAGAGACAATCTTACATCGAATACCTTCGAGACAACAAGTTCCCGCCGGAAAAGAAAGATGCAATCAAGCTCATACAAAGAGCTAAGAGATTTGTCTTCCTGGATGGAATCTTTTACCGTAAGAGTTTCGGGGGAAACTTGTTGAGATGTCTAGCTGGAGATGAAGTTCTGATGGTTCTAAATGAAACACATGAAGGATAACATCAAGGGAGAAAGAAGTTGTTTCTCCAAATTCATGAGAAATATTACTGGCCGACTATGGAGGACGATGCAGCCGCCTATGTTCAGAAGTGTCACCGGTGCCAGGTTCACGGTAATCTTATTCATACCCTCTGTCTTCCGCTACATTTTGTGAATAGTCCATGGCATTTCTATAGTTGGGGACTTGATATCATCGGAAAGATCAATCCATCATCCTCAAAGCAGCATGAATACATCATCACGGCTACCGAGTATTTTACCAAGTGGGTTGAAGCAATCCCACTCAGAGGTACTACGGGAGTAACTTTTGCAGCCTTCATCAAAGAACACGTTATATGTAGATTCGGTGTCCCTAAGCATATCATCACAGATAATGGAACTCCTTTTTCCAACAAAGATGTTGAGAAATTATTCAAGGAGTATGGGATCAAAAAAATCTTCTCTACACCATATTACCCCCAATGGAATGGACAAGTGGAGAGCACCAACAAAACTTTGATCTGAATTATCAGCCGAACGATTCATGACAATCCAAGATCTTGGCATGAGCAACTTCCCATAGCCTTGTGGGCTTACAGAACTGCACCAAGGAGTTCAATCGGAACGCCACCTTATTCGCTCGTCTATGGGTCTGATGCTATACTTCTGGCTGAGATAAAAGTTCCTACAGCAAGAATTGCAACAGCCAGTGGAATACAATGGAATGAAGCTGAAGTGTCCAAGTCAAGAGTTGCTAAACTAGACATGCTCGAATCAAGGAGGACCAAGGTAGAAAAATATGTAGAAGCCTACGAACAGAGGATATCCAGAGCCTACAACAAAATGGTAAAACCTCGAAATTTTCAAGTAGGAGATTTGGTATTAAACATAGCAAAGCACATTCAACAAGATATGTCCGCTCCCAAATTCTTTCCTAAATGGGAAGGACCGTGTCTAGCGGATACTACAAAATTTTAGCAATTAATGGAGGAAGGGAAGGAAATATTATCAACGATAAATGGCTCAAAGCCTATTATGCTTGATCAACAGCAGATAATTAATCTTTCATTCAAATATATCTCAAATGTAATTTATTTTCTTCAAAGAGCATGCAAAAGGCTCGTTTATTCACCTAACATTCATCAATTGAACAAATTTCTAGACTATTCTGCCTCATCAGAAACCTACCTCTCAATTATCCTGATTAATCAGAGCAAACCATCCAGCAATGGATAATCCCTATAAGAGATTCTTTCAAGTTTCTTCTGAAAAATTCTAGTCTTTGCCCTCAAATCCTCAACAACTTTCTCAACCCTTGCCGATTCCAATGCTAGAATCTTTTCATCCTCCAATAAAGCGGTAGTCATGGAAATTGCATCAGCAGCCTCCACCGCCTTATGAATCTTGATTATCTCAAGCCGACGACGGAGCCATCCTACATTGAATCACAGTATCTCACAGTTAGAAATCATTTCATCCCACCTGTGCAGTTCCTGATTCTTGACGTCCCGCAAGTGCATTTGGTTCATCTCTTTAATGATTGGCAGCAACCCTGCAACTGTGGTTAAGAGAGTTGGTGGGAAACCTTTCCATACTTACATAGTACAAATATGCTCGTACTTCTTCCAGATCTTAGTATACAGAGGCGCATGGCACTTGGGAATGATGAATCCACCAACCGCTTCATTATCTGGGAAAGTATTGATCAAAGGAGCTTCAAACAAAAGTCCAGCCGTCGGGTATTCACGAGCCTAAACACTAGCTTCCGTCTCCACAGATTCTGCAGAGTCTTCGCATTCCTGATTGCTACTATCTTCAACCTCAACCACGGTCACGGAATTTCCGCTCCTTTTCCTCTTAGCGTCAACAACGACATGAACATCTGACTGCGATGGGATGGGAAACATTTAATTTCGCCAAATTAGACGTAATGAAATTTCAAGAAGTTATAGAATTACTTACAGATGATCCAGCCTCAGCATGAGCCGGCCTGTACCAGGCAGGGGTTATGACAGTCCGCTTAGGTCTTGGGTTGTGAGAAGAAGAATTTTTCTGTTCATTATGCATCAAATCAATTCCTTGCAGTCAATAACCTCGATCAAGCAAAGTCAGAAAAGATGTATAACTTAACGAGATGGGTGTTGCTACTCCATGCTCCGAGTGAAGTCCATTTTGAGAAGAGGTATTATCACTAGGCATGGCGTAAGAGGTATGGGGATTGGAATTTCTTCTGATGAAACTAACTTAAATATGGAAGAAACGATTGCGCAAGTGATAAACCCTAAATCTTGAAAATATATACAAGATATGTCAGACACTTATCTCCAATTCAGTTGCGAGTTTTGTTGAAACCCTAGGTCTTGAATGAAGTCAAACTGGGGATGCGGAGTGAAATTAGTACACTGGGGACTGACCGGAGTCAGTCATGATCAGCGAGGCACACGGCCTCATATGCTACGGTTATGATTGGGTATTTTCGTGAAATGAAGAATCACAAGAGTTAAGGGAGATTACAATGGGTTCGGCATGGAAGTTGCTTGATTCAACCAAGAATAACTGACATTAATAAAATTTCTCATTCAGAAGGAAAATCTAACTACTTCAATAAGATTGTTTGAATGAAGGCATCTGCTACGAAAATTGAAAGTATTCAAATACTAAAAGAGAAAAGAGAATCAAAAGTAAAGCTACTCGTCAGATTCATCATCACTGTCCTTCTCGGAGTCTTCATCAGAATCCTCATCTTCAGAGTCACTGGCAGAATTATTGCTGACGGCTGGATGAGCGTAAAAATCATCGTCATCCGAATCAGAATCTTCTTCGGATTCAGCTCCAATTTGCTTCATGGATTTCTGGTACTCTTTTTCACATTGATCAGGCCAAAACTTGTGCTGTGGTACCTCCCATATGTCTTCTTCAGAATCATCAGCATCAGAGTCAGCAGGCCTCCCATCCAAGAATTGGCGTTTCTCTTCAACTCTTTGCGTTTTGCGTCGGACCAACTACACCAAATTTAGTGAATAGCAACAGTACCTGGCAATTGCAAAGTGGGGTCGCAACAGTTCTGCTCTGTTACGAAAGTCGATGTTATAATTTTTCGCAACGGCTACTTTGCAGTTGCAAATTTTTGGTCGCAACAGTTAAAAACTGTTGCAACGTCTAAAAGTCGCAACTATTAGTAACTGTTGCGAAATTAGAGGGACGCAACTGTTTCAAGCAGTTGCGAATTTTTTGTATGGTAAAAAAAAAATTGTTTTCTACTGGTCAAAACCAGTTTTGACCGGTGATTATCAGTCAAAAATAGTGGTTTGACCGGTAAAGAAATAGTGGTTTTGTAACAAAAACAAGTTACCCCCATTCATTAAAAATCAAATTAATCCAACAAATCAAGATACCTCTGTTCTAAAACCAAATTTAGCTAAGCAATGTACTTTACAAAAATTGTTGAGCAAAAAAATAAAACTAGAAATGAAAAGGACTTCTTTTCCATAAGATATTTCTATGTTTTGCAAGTGCAGCAATGCAAGAAAATATGACACTTAGCCCAAAAACTGAAGAGGAAAGAGTACACAACTTGGGGAATGAACTTGTTTCGTGCCTGATAATAATACTGAGTGCACCAAAAGGAGTGACCACAATAGTTGGCCCAAATGCATAAGTTGCAAAATCAACAACTTCCCGACAACCACTGCAAAAATAAAATCATCCCATTAGTAACGTAGTCTTGAAATAAAACATCCTGCAACTCAAATACATTCCTAACATAATATAGATGCATTAACTTCATAAGAGATATTCCATGTTATGAATGTTAATACTTAACTTAGCGGGTATTGAGTTAACCAAAAACACACAACCTTAAAGAAACCAACATGGTAGCAGTACACAACTCAAAAAACAATTGATACACATAATAATTATGATGCATTGCCCAAGGCATTTTTGCAGAACTAGGTACAAATAACATTTCCAAGCCCAAGGATCTCTAGTCAATCTTGTCATTGGCTCTACATTACAAACAATCAGTTCCATATTATTAACCATTTCAAACCAATGATTTCAAATGTACAAAAGTTTTTTAAGCTCACCTTCATGCCATGGGTGACAGAGCCTATCACAACGCCACATTTAGATTATTACAAGCAGCATCGGATGCAGCTGACAACCAAAGACTAAGCCTGCCTCCACACCCTGCAAAACAAGTAGAATGAAAATAAATAATCAAGTCCCATAAATGAGACATTGAATCTCTGACTTTACAAGTCTATCCCCATCAAAAAGCTCACCAGCAGCAAGGTAAATCCAGGTAGTCTCGAATCCCATTGCACGTGAGATAAGATCTACCTACAAAACAAAATGCTTTTAGAATGCTATTATCAAAAGCAACCCGACAATGCCAATAAAAGAGGAGGACAAAATTGACTCGACATTATAGGATGTCATTATCAAAAAAGATGAACTGATGAGACACTCCCATAGGAAATGAACCAACAAAAACAAATGAAATTTTATTCTAAGGACACTTCTGCTCTAAGATTACTTACGAAGTTACTTGTTCAGAGGTCCATAACAGCATCCCTTAAAGAGTTCTATGCACAAACTTCAAATTCCACCTGCAAGAATTTTAAACAAAATGATTTCAAAACAATGATATCAACAACACTCAAACAATCCAACAATGTGTGGGTAATTTTTGTTACCTCTATATATGTATAACCAGGAGTCCTTTACAGCCTTGCTCTCCTTCTCCAAACGCCCATTCACCACCACCAGTTCAGTCCATACAACCTCTACCACTAGCAACGAGATATATACCATTACCAACACTTTATCGAACTCATTGATTCCCTCTCCAAGCACCCACGCCACCACCAGTTCAGTAAATACAACCTCCACCACCACCAACGATTTAGATACCATCACCAGCAACGCTTTCTTTAAAACACTTGCACCTGCATCTCATACCATAAACGGCCTTACAGGTCCCTGATAGATTGATCAAAGACCTTCTTCATGACCTTTGCAGTTACAAAAACAAGTCCACCTCAAAACCTTCTTCTGCAACAACATAATCCATCGATAAGAACCTGAATACAATATAATTTGCAGTAACCTATGAAAACTTACGAGATGTAAAGTGCATCCATCAAAATGCAACCATTATAAGCTAACAACCAGAATACTTATTAAGCTAGTGATGACAAGGTTTACAAGCTTACCATGCTGCACAATGAGAAGCCTTAACATACCCAACTCTCGAAAGCTGCACAAATTGAGGCATGATAAAATTTATAGCAAAAGAAACTCATACAGTACAAATGAACTTGGTAGAAAATATATCAAGTTGTGCAAACTGTGACTTGAGCCAAATTTAAAAGTTATATACAGGAAAAAAAAACTAAATATCCAGCTGAAGAATAAGACAAAGACCGAAAGGTAACAAGCATATCAGAAGTAACAACACCATAGCTGAGTAAAAAGGTTAGACATTGTCCGCTATCACTCCATTCTGCAGCTTGACATTCATGCAGGGACTGAAGTGGACATTAATGGGCTTTAGTATAAGTACAACACAAAAAGTCATAAATTCATGATTTTGAGCCGTTATTCAAACACAGATACCATACTTGATCACTAAAACTCAATATTTACCCATCCTTAAGTAATTTGAATATATGTTATATTATCCTAAACTTACATAAATAATCTTTACTTTGGCTTGAACAAGAACTAAACAAAGAAGTGACTAATTCAAGTCGTCACACAGGATGATGCTTAGTTATAAATAACTATGCAACATGAAGTAGAAGGTAAGAATAATGAATACCCCGTCATCACATGGTTCACAAATTGCCGTAAACCAGCCAACTCCACCCCATTAATTTTATGGACCTCTCTAAGGATACTAACTAAACTTCCCTAAACTTTATAATAGATAATCTGACAAACCCCAGCAACACAAACTGATCCGTGAATCGGGATTGTTGTTCAAAGCTTGTAATGGTACCGCTTTCAAGTCAAATTCCATCATTACAACATTAAATAACTATAATGACATTTACTAAGGATTGTGATTTCTGAGTAATGGGAAAACAAAGAGAAAAAATCTTTTCTATAAGTAAATTGAGACTGCAGTATCTGTGTCTATCATGGGTAACAGAAGTTAATTGGCAATCCATGCATCTCATTGCAACATCAGCTTGCTGATATCTTTAGCAAAACACAGCTTATGCGTGTTTTCATTCCAAGTAAGGTTTAGAAAAACTCCGTTCTCTATCCTAAGTTGGATATAAAAAATAAAAATAAAAAAACATTTTTCTAGCACTAATCAGTCAGTATAGTGTGATGACTATCCCCCACTTTATACGCTCCTTGTACTTCTTCCAAGGCGATAAATTCTATGGTTTATCTGCTACATGTATGCTTTACTTGGTCTACGACAGTGAAGGTGAAAACATGTTTATCACCCCATTTGAAACATAAAAATAAAAATATAGACGAGAGAAAAAAAGGGAGTAGCAAAGTACACTAAAGACTCACCTGAATTTGCTGTATGCCTGTCAAGTCCTTGCAGAAATCAGTGAGATTTTGATGATAAGCAGGTCGCACATAAGTCTGAAAAGAAGCTTCCAATTGCCCAGTCATACTGTTCACCAAAACAGATGGAAACTCGATAATTTCTTGTGGGTGGGGATTCCTTTCCTTGTCGCAGGTTGCTTCGAAGTCTATAACCACAAAATATTGAAACTCTTGAAACTGAAACTCATGTGGATAGCCACCTTGAGAAGCAAGCATCCTGAAGGGTATATACTGGATTCTGTTTTCTAAGGGAAAATGATGCTCCCTATTCATGTAATGTAAGTTCTCGAAGGCATTCCAGTTCTGTTGTGGCTTCTGATAGTCGGGATGATTAAAGGTTGAAGACCACATGCAAAAATCTTGTTGGTACATGGGTCTAGGATAACCACCTTCACCTGGAGGTGCAAAAGATTCATTGCTTGATGCACTTTCAGGTTCTACAATACCACCACCTCCTGGATGAGCATTGTTTTCATCCTTGTACTCTTCGAACCCTTCCATGGATATTCCATCATTTTGCAAATGGAAAGGGAATGCCTCGGGCTGCAGGCATCTTATGGATGCCTCCTGGTTCTTCTGCATTGTTCTGCATCACCCGGGAAAAAAAAAAAACCTAGTAAGATTTCAATAACCTATAAGACGATAAAACATTGAACAAGTCATTTGAAACCATACTGTGGAATTAGGCTTTTCACAGTAGCTCAAAAGGATATGATCGAAATGACGATGGCAAAAGAAGGTATTCACTCAAAAGGATTTGGTTTTAACTTAGAAGACTTAACGTGCGCAACAGCTTAATATTTATAAATTTCGGCACTGAACCAAATAAAAATGTATAACACATTAATATGCTGTCAAACTCATTTTGCAACTCATATATCTCTTTGCAATAAGCAGGGCATAACCTGATAGGCAGCCAAGACACATAGGTATGTAACTATGGAAATTACACGGTGGTGGTATATGAGCCAAACATCCATAGAAAGGTCAGAAAACATTGCTATGGGGTTAAAACAAGACTTTGAATTAGCTGTGGCATATAAATTAGCTTTAGTATTGAAGTGGAATGATGTCGGACTGTACTCTCATCAATGACACTACTAACTCAACTGTTGAAGAAGTAGAAGAGTATAAGAAGAAGACATCCTTAGCCCATACAACCATATACATTGGCACACAAATATTCACGCACACTGAATTTTCAATCAAATATCCAAACAAGTAATAATAGGTTCTAAAACACCAACCCCACAGAATCTTCTGCTAATAGACTATAACTCACTAGCTAGAGCAGGGAAACTTGAGACTGTTACAATATACCTCCTTCACACAAGTTCCATCAGAAATTCAAACAACTACATTGAAAAAGTAAAATAAATCAAAACTATGAATTCAGCTATTATCAGCATCCCATATCCTTGTTGATTTAGTAATGCTATTGTTTTGTTTATTGCTAAGTTTCTATGCAAGCAATGGTACAATACGAATGCCATATAATAAACAATCATATAAACTTACAAATTGGTGGCAATCCTTTTACTCAGTCCCTGCTCAACCATCTGTCTCAGCTCAAGCCTCCACCAACAACTCTCTAACATCAGCTTCTTGTTCTCACTCATTGGTGTACCAACATAACCTGCATCTTCTCAGCCATCAAACCAACAACTACCCATGTCATTTCCTTGAAGCATCACTAGTATCCCTGTCACAACCATACAAACTCATTCAAACTCATCAGCCACATAACTCAGCCATACCTTGTTCATTCTCCATATTGTTGTTCAAGGAAACAAAACAAAACAAAAAATCAGAAATCAAATAGCATTGTAAGAACAGAACTGTATTCGTTGTTCGAAATCAAAGCACCTCTTCTAGATCCACAAGCTCCGAGAATACACTGTAAATGTCTTTCCTGCATAAAAACATAATCAAAGCACCTCTTCTAAATCAAAGCACCTCTTCTAGATCCACAAGCTCCGAGAATACACTGTAAATGTCATCTTCTCATCTTGATTTCTCGGCATCACAACAAACCCATCCACGATTCCATCATAACATCTTCAAAATCGAACCAGAACATAACCCTAATTCTTAAATTTCAATTTCTATCCAAAATCCATCTGATTCATCCACCTTGCTGTAGATATCAAACTCGAATCGATCCCAATCTTCCCAACGATGACCATTAGGTTTTGAGTTTAGGGATTCTGCAGACAGAAAGAGATCTCTAGGGGCCTTGAAAGAATAGAGGGAAAAGGATTTGGGGGTTTATGATGTTGATGATCATGATGGTAGTGGTAGCAGAAAGGGGAAAAACCAACTTCAATATTAGGGTTTCAATTTGGTTTCACAGGGGGAACGAGGAAGAGGAGAGGTAGAGAAAGAATGAAATTGATCGATCGATAATAACAATAAAGAGATAAGATAACCGAGTCAGACTTTTCAGTATCTGAATGAGCTGAATAGTGAGTCAGTTTTAAAGTGTAGCCAACCACACTAGTTTTTCGCACACGTACAAGTAGGTTTAGTTGCGAATCGCAACTGAATCAAGCAGTTGCGACTTTTTTGCAACTGAAATTAGCAACTGAAAATTCGCAACAGTTCATAAGCTGTTGCTAATCTGAGTTGCTAATCCCTGAATCTATCCTTATCACGTTGAGGGGCTTCTTTTGCATCATCTTCAGCTTTCCTTTTCCTGATCCCAGCGAAGGTGACTCTTTGTTCATTCAAGGGGATGCTAGGTTTTGCTCCTTCATTACAAATTGCCTTGGCTCTAGATTTAGCTACGGAAGCTTTGGAGTCTTTGTCAGAAGAACTGCTGCTAGAAGTCGGCATTTTTCTGAAACCAGGAACACGGAATTATCAACATGATAAATTCATCGCTAAAACGGTAATTCTTAAATCTCACCTCTTTCAATTTCACTAAACAGTGATTGCGCCGTAAGAGTTAGCACACGAAATTAGTTCGTTTCTTGAAACCTGCAGTAACGAACGAAACTTCATCAATTCATAAAAATGATTTTCTCATAAAATCATAGACATAATTTCCATAATGTGAACATTCACACAACTGAACTTTGAAGTTTACAACAAGACATTATTTCATCATAAATAAATTGTCTAGTTTTGAAGGTTGCTCAAAACCCACATCTAGATTTTGCAAAACAATAATTATTGCTATTTGTTCACGTAAATTTTCAAAATTTATCTAATGGGAACGAATCCATGTGAATAAGACATGTCATCATGTTTCACATAAAGTGTCACGGCCATGCACATTTATTAAATTTTTTATTTTCCTTTGTATTAGCATTTCCTTTTAAAAACGAAGGTTTATGCTAGTTTTGTGAAAGCTCACACTTCTGGTGATAAAATATTAATTCTCATGAAAGCTCATACATAAGGTTTTATCACTGAATACAAGTTATACACACATAATATGTCACGGCTACATATTTATTTATAAAAAAAAAATTATTTCCTTCGTATTAGCATTTTCTTTAAAAACGAAGGTTTATGCTAGTTTTGTGAAAGCTCACGCCTCTTGTGATAAAATATTAATTCTCACTAAATCTCATACATAAAGTTTTATCACTGAACATAAGTTTATGTAAAAAAAAAAAAAAACTATTTTTCCCTCGTATGAGCATTATTTTCTAAAACGAGGTTTATTTCGGTTTTGTGAAAGCCCACACCTCCTAACATAAGATTTTGTTTCCCATGAAAGCTCATAAACAATTTTTTTTTACTGGACACAAGTCTATTTTCAAAGAAAAATATCTCATAAATCAGGGATTTATTATTAGTTTCAAAACTAACGACGGAACGAACATACGTTTAATAACTAAGGGTTTTTCTACAAAACTCACGTTAACATATACCTATGTATAAAAATTTTAACATGATGAAACCATGAACAACTCATGAAATCAGCAAGTATTTTTTTTTTTAAAATTACCTGAACGTTGCCAGCCGGAATTTGGTCGGACGTTGAACAGACGGCGCCGACGGGTGGAATTCCGGCGAACTTCTCCTGCTCTCTTCTGCTGCTACTGACGTGAGGGGAGGAAGAAGGTAGAGGAGATGGTGGACGTGTGGGAGAAATAAATTAAAAAAAGGATTAATTCCTTTTATACCTAATTTTATTTCCAAAACCTAATTCCTTAAGGATTTCCTTTTTGGGCCCGGCCCGTAAATCCTAAACCAACCATGGTTCCACCATCGAATCAATAGTTATACACGAATTTATGTTCGTTGGGTGACACCCTATTATGCCACTGGGTTTTGCTCAAACCGTGGTTTGCTCATTCAGTCGAAATCCGGTAACATCATATCTTATAACTAAGTTCAATTACTTATTTCTATTTACACCTGGAAAATCACCATTCAATGCTGACTGAGGAACATGACTGTTCCTCACTAAGCAGGGGACTTAATGTAGATGGTCGATTTTTGACAAAGGGTAGAATTGTAAAACTGTACTACAGATTCGACAATCGGATGAGTATTGAGGCTCATGTCTCTCGATTAAAGCATAAAAGCTCATGCTACAAATCTCTGACTGAGAAGGCTGTCTCTCAGAGTACATGAAGATGTGTAGTATCCCAGCTGAAGCCACGGCACATCTCATGAATACTGACCAATTTCAGTAATTACTCCGAATTCGGCAATCGGATGAGTATCGAGACTCATATCTTTATGCATGAAAGCTCATGACACCTCTGATGGAGAAAGTCTCTCAGAGAAGATGCAGATGTGCGTCTCCTAGCTGAGACCACGGCACATCTCATAAGCCTCTGATGGAGAAAGTCTCTCAGATAAGATGTATATGTGCAGTCTTCCAACTGAGACCACGGCACATCGCATAACCCTTTGATGGAGAAAGTCTCTCAGAGAAGATGCAGATGTGCAGTCTCCCAGCTGAGACCACGGTACATCTCATACTGTATAGAATCGAAAGATTGGGCGACAACGTCTTCGGGATGCGACTGGTTTTCCCAGACTATGCAAGAGGAATATGACACTCCAGCAAGTTCATATTTCTCAAACCCTCAGATGATTAATGCTCCTAGGAAGGAAGCCCTTCTAGTATTTAGCCATTGATTAATTATCTGAAATCGTCTGAATATCCAGCAATATTCTACGAACCATCGTTTGAATATCCAACAATATTCTACGAGCCATCTTTAATCGTCTAAATATCCAGCAATATTTTACGATTCTCCGTTATATTTCGTCACTTCAATTCGTGGTTCTTCCCAGCAGAATACCACGGGTTAGTGATAAATATCCGACGAGACAGGCATCTGAGTATCGAATAAGCCTTGACAAAAATGGTGCAAGTGTAATTAGTAAATAATGCACAGACCAGCATGAACAAACGAGGAACCTATGCAAAATAGGAAGGAAAATAATAATAAAAAAATATTAGCAAAAACGTCAGGGGACTGGGTTCACCAGCTGGCCAGTTATGCCGTGACCAGTCTCGTGCCCAATTTTATATTTTATCATATTTTGCTATTTTCCTGATCTCATGAAAATCCTCTCGTTCGAGCAATTTTCTTTATTTCAAAGAAATTATCTAAATCACATGATTATATCAAAAAATAATAAAATTAGGAAAAGGTGACATGGGACCGCAGGTCGGCCGGTCATGCCCTAGCCGTGGCCGGACCCACGCCTCACGTCCTCATTATTTTACTATTTCTCTCAAATTATGAAAATTCCTTGGTTTCTTATGAATTTTCTCTAAAATCATGAAAATTACCTAATTTCATGTATTTTTACCTAAATCACATAATTTTATCAAAAATAATAAAATTAGGGAAAGGTGACATGGGACCGCCGGCCGGCCGGTCATGCCCTGGCCGTCGCCGGTCCCACACCTCGCGCCCTCATTATTTTATTATTTCTCTCAAGTTATGAAAATTCCTTGGTTTCTTATGAATTTTCTCTAAAATCATGAAAATTACCTAATTTCATGTATTTTTATCTAAATCACATGTATTTTACCTAATTTCCTTGGTGTATCTCCATTCACTGGTGATGGTGTGCGCTCTTTCGCCCCAGGTAAGGCTATTTCTGGTGCAGTTTCACGAAAACGTGCCAAATACTTGGACAAGTGCGCTGCGCATGGCTATGGTTTGGGAGTTATGGCCTTCTCTACTTTAGGAGAGCTTGGAGAAGACACCATAGTTTTTTTCAAGCGTCTAAGGAATTGTTTTGTTAGCAACGACGCTAGTAGTGGACTAGGTAGTTTTATTTTCTATCGTTTAGGTATCGCTATTCAAAGAGGAGTTGGAGCTCAGCTTGTCGCTAGGCTGCCAACCAAAAGCTCTGTGTAATTGAAAGTTAAAAATTAAATTAGAAAAATAAAATATTTTTTTCAAAAATAAAAAATTATAAAATAAAAAATAATCACATGATTATATCAAAAAATAATAAAATTAGGAAAAGGTGACATGGGACCGCCGGCAGGCCAGACATGCCTTGGCCGTGGCCGGTCCCACACCTCACTTCCCCATTATTTTATTATTCCTCCTAAAATTATGAAAATTTCTTGATTTCATGAATTTTCCCTAAAATTACCTAATTTCATGTATTTTCTCTAAAATCATAGAAAATATTAAAAAATTAGAATAAACTTGTGGGGCCGGGCTCTAGCCGGCCGGCCATGCCCTAGATGGTCCCATACGCCCCTTGTTTTATTATTATTTGGTGTTTTGTTTCATGATTTTATGAAAACTCCCTGATTTTAAGAAAATACCTTGGTTTTCGACAAATCCCTTTGATTTTATGTAAAATTCCCTAAAATCATGAAAATTACATAAAATTAGGGAGAGTGTCTTGGGACCCGCGCCCATGGCCGGCCGGCCATGCCTTGGCCTTTGCCGATCCCACACTCTCATTCCTTATTTTATCTTATTTTACATCATCTCTCATCTTATGGAAGTTCCCAGATTTCGCCAAACTCTCTAGTTTTATGGAATTTCCCTTAAAATCAGAGAAAAATACATAAAATCACATAAAACTGGGAAAAGCATGTTGGACCGCGTGTCAGCCGGTCGGCCATGCCCTAGCCGTGGCCGGTTCCCCACCTTGTAATTCCTTGTTTTATTTATTTTTCCCTCATCTCATGTATTTTCCCAGTTTCAGCAAAACCATGGATTTTGCATATTTTCTCCAAATATTGCTCAAACGTGCACCAGAAAATATCAAAATTCTCAGGACTGAAACACGGACGTTGTGGTGACACGGGCCAATCCCCTTGGTCCCCTTGGCCGACCAAGGGTGACCCTGAGGCTTGCAAACAGCTGGTTCCGCATGTTTTAATGATTTTAACCTAATTTGCTCAACTGCTCATATTAGGTTCAAACTCTTTCCAAACTATTGGAAGTTTGCTCAAACGACCATCCGCTGGTCCCACACCCATCAGGAGCCAGTCTCATGACCTCTTGGTCGGTCCTTCACGTTTTCATAATACCATGTTTTACTATTTGTCGCTCACACGAGCATTATTTCGGTAAATGATTAAACCAGCATTTAATCATTATATCACCAACTGGTCCTCAAGAGACTTTGGTGTTTTTGCTCATTCGAGCATCTGGACGTTATATGGTGAGCCCGTCATCCCATGTAGCCGGTCCCATGTTGATTTGCAATTTATCATCATCTCGGTAAAATTAGGGTTTTGAATCCAGAGCTCCACAGAAACATGATTCTGAGCAGATTCAAACACTCTAATAATTTTATGTTGATTCCATGATCAACATTCTTATTTATTTTTCTCGACTCAATGATCAAGTAAATTAAATTATTATTTTATTCGGTCCTGCTACCAATAAATTCATCAAACGAGTAATATTTTCTCAAACTGGCAATATTTTCTCGAACCGGCAATATTCACTTAAATTAGCAATATTCGCTCAGACTAGCAATATTTGCTCAGATCAAAGAATATTGGTTCGACTATCAATATTCGACAATTCAGCAACACAATTTGCTCATTTTAGGTTATAATGGTACCTCGTCTTAGCATACATACATTTAATTCATGAGTTTCGGAACATTTGATAAAACGTGTTCAACTCAACACTACATGGACTCATCGTCCCACGAAGTCAGCAACTGACTCCACAATCACGAGATTTCAATCGTGTCACAATGGGGGGGTATTAACTAGGGTTTTGGTCTGGCGGTCTACGGCACGTGTGTTCACCCACGATGAGAATGTGAGCAAGTCGTGCAATCAGTTGGAAGAATCAGCAAAGTAGTGGGTGGAAAATTAACCAAGTCTCCGCACGATGAGTAATTGGATTAACATGATTTCCCACTTCCCCACTCTCTAATTTCAGCAAACTGTCACACTTCATGGGATCATGGTGTTTTCAACTCCGGCATTATAAAATGTCTCTGAATCCTGATTGAAACAACAACATTGAACAAGATTCAAACAATTCGAACATTCAAGCAACTTTCGCCTAAACGAGCAATTTCTCATCAAGGTTCATACAGACAATCTTTCGTCTACACGAACTCACAGAAATCACTCTCAATCAGGCAAAACTCAATCATTCAGAGCATTCTCACGCTGAATTCACAACACACCTACTATCTCAGATCACCATTGATCTCACACATTTCTCAGCTTCCCTCCTACAGATCAACCCATTCTCTCTTGTGACCGAATTGACTCTGGAACGGCCATTGTTCTTGGTTTAGGCCGGGGTCTTACAGATTGATCTCTCGAACTAAAAGCACTCCCTTCTTGCAGTGCATCTGTGTGAGGTTCAACATTTCGCTCGGTTCAAGGAGTCTCCACACGGTCGGCTCTTCAATTCCGTAAAAACCAGTAAATCGTTTTTCCCCATCTATACAACGGAGACCGATAGAGAACAGTCAGCCGTTCCCATGAAGAATTGCAATAATTCTTCACCAAATTATGATGTTCTTGACACATGAAAACACCAATTGACTTAACATGATGTTATATGGGAACCAAAAAATAGTCCCAAGAAACTCAAAAAATACTCCCTCCGTCCCACTATTAAATGACCTATTTGATTTTAGATTTTGTCCCACTAATAAGTGACCTATATCACTAAATAAGGAGATATTTCTAAAATTATCCTTTTAGTTAATTATAAAAAAATATAAGAAATATGCATAATTTGATAGGCTTGTTTATATTCGTTACGTAGGTGTTTTAAAATGTTTTTCAATGGTATGAAGTTTGCGAACATCCGTGGAGTAGTTTGAGATATAAATTATTTCTAAATTTCACTAATTACTATCCATAAGGGGTATAATTGTAAAAAATACTTAAAAATATTATTTTCCTTGATTGCCTTAAAAATTGTGCAAACTTAAACTAGGTGCAAACTTAAACTAGGAACGGATGGAGTATCCTTGCGGATATCACCGGATATTCTTTAATTCCTTCTAACATATCATTTTCAATCAAAAGCAGTCCCCAACACCTCTAATTTGAGCACTTTTTGTCTGTTAGCTCACAAGATGATTCATTGTCCCCCATTAACTTCCTTTTGTTTCTTCATGAGACCTCTAGGGTTCTAGAAATCATTTTCATGCCCACCGATTTCAGAAATATCTTTTCCAAATATTTTCAAGACGAAGATATTGTTGGTGTGAACGTTGCAAAGTGACCACCAGACATTAATCTTTGAAAGTGATATTCATTGTCTTCACCTAATCACCCACTTAAAAAGATTAAGACAACATCTCCGGTGCACAAACATTTGATATAGGCGTACACAATACCATAAGTATAACTATATGCAGAGCAGCTAGCAACATTCTTAAAGAGGACAAAACTACCGTGGAACTAAAATTCAAGATAAATAATTATATTGGAAGTCTGGTTAACAATCAACACCAATGGAAGCTGTTTTATTTCCGACAAGGTCAATTTTAATTAGCCCCATAAGATGTTTTTTTTTTCCTCATTTTGTGTTAGTAAAAGTTTTATTACCAATCCAACTGATGTAAAATCTACATTGCTTTTCGACATTATCCTCAATAAGACATCTCCCTTCTCAAGGACAGTCAAAGCTCTGTTACCTCTGCCAATGCCTTCTCTCGTCCTCTTTACAAACCCTAAAATGCCTTCAGTGTCTTACTTATAAAGCTCCGGCAGACAATACTGAAGTCTTGCCAATAATGGTATGCTTTTGTTCCTGATTGCCATAATAACGGAGGACAAGAAAACAAGTTGCCAACTGATGCTGATACTGTAAAATCTACAGGAACTACGATTTCATCATTGCCTGATTGCCTTTCAAGATGTACAAGGAAGCATATAAATAGGATCAGGATTGAAAACCCCTGAGGAATCAAAATTATAGACGCATTTTACATTCCTTAAAAGGACGACTTCCCCACCTAAAACACCACCATTGTCCAACTACTCCAATCTCACCATGATCATCTACACAAACAAACAATAAATAGCTATCATATATCTAGAGGGCACATACTCACAAACTAACTGAAATGCGACTCAAGTTTACTTGGAAACCATCATCAGGTCATCATACCATGTCCTTAAATAATATATCAAGGATCTTAAAATGAACTTCTACCAAAGAAATGAAGGGACTCACCACCTGGCTGTGCTAAAAATTTATCTACTTTGCACCACTCTGTAGTTAAGGATCAAGTCATCAGCTTTCTTCCATATATAAGCTCGAACTGTGGCTAAACTCATTTCTGGAGTTAAAACCTGAACGAAAGAAAGAAATTATAATAGATGACTTGTGCATATCAGAATTAATTTCCATTACAGACATTCTTACCTGATTATTACACAAAATCTCTATGTTGGGCTTAAGTTTTTGCAATGGCTTCAAGCCTGAGCGGAAGCTGCTATCCCCCACAATCGTTGAAAGAGAACCTCCGGCAGCAAATGGTGCATCAGAGGTCACACCATCTAGTGGTTTGTCAAGAACCATTTTTTCTACGACATAATTAATGACCTGGTGAAACAAATCCATATAACCCATTTCAGCACTTCCAATAGCTAGTGCTCAAACAAATAAGAACGATAGACACTTAATAAGAACATCTAAAATTTAACAAACTGTTATGTCCTTGGAAGTAATTAACAGGATTCAATAGGCTACTGATCAATGTATTTTGAGAGGATCAATTTGTGGTTTTAGTTTGCGTTGAGCACTAAACCTTTGCCCTCAAACAATATATGGAGCGGACCAATATAATATTAGAGCTCTTTGAGTTTCAGCAAGGGAAATGAAAGAAATGTACAGCACCAGACAGTGTCATACTTACTTTGTGAATGCGCAATATTCTCGGCGCACTCAACTTCCCTTGTGTGAGCACTTGGACTGTTGAACCTTCACATGGATGCAAATAAAAGCTGCACCTGCAACATGAAAAGGCAAAGTAATTTGCTTCAATTAACTACAGTAAATAACACTCTCCTACTGTCCTTTGAAGAAAGCATATGTAACCAGAAACCTATAATAAAGCATCTCTCGACCATTTAAATAGAGCTATAATATCAAAAAGAAAGTAAGATATTTTTTCCCTATATTAGTTAATCCCTAAAAAATTCTTAACTACTCCTTTTGGCCATTAACCAACTATCACTTATGCAAATATCTGTAAGTATCATGGTAGTTCAGTCCTTTCCATGTCTCCTAAAATCTCTCATCTCATATGCATGATTTACATCGCCGAAACTCTTAGGCTCGTCATATGTGCTGCGCATCTAGCTGCTGTGGGGAACATAAGTTAAATCTTTGTGGACATGAGAGGTCAGGTTACTCTATAATTTGCACCATGAAACTTTCAGAGTAACAATGCTAGACAGAGAAATCAGCCACGCGTCTGTTTAAGTCTCTTTTGAACCCAGCTGTACTTCTGTTCATTTTAAGCTTTATAAACATTAAATTATTGTGTAAGCGCAAAGTTTAACGCAAATCATCAGACAGTCAAAGCAAAATCACTAAAAGATACTCGTGCTAACTTCGCTAAGTGCAGTGTTGCATAATAGAACATACGAGTCTGGAGTACAAAAAATACAGGATAAGGAAAAAAAGGCAGAGTATTACTTGGTATTATCCTTGTGAGGGATCTTCTTATTCAAAATGCAGTCTAAACACCACCACGGAATTTCCTTGTCATCTTCTGTGCCATCCAGGTCAGTAATTTTCTTTCTCCATGGACCTCCGTGAGAACCCTCGGTGATGATAGATGGTGGTGAAACTGTTGAAAACTCAAATGCAGGATGAACAGCAGAGCTGTGACTATCAGGTTTATCTTCAAGCTCAACTCTTGAATGAGAATGGCCTCTGACAGGTAAATCCTTCCCCAAAGGAATTTCGCCATTTCCCGAAGCTTGCGGACCAGACTTCTGCTTTCTTTTTGTCAACCAGTGAGCAAACAAACCCTTAAGGGTTTCCTCGGCTAGATTGATCTGCAGAATATCATAAGAGTTCACGTGTGAAGTTATAATGAACAATTGATCACAAAAAATAAAAACTATCAATTTGGCATACAGTACAATGGATACTAGAAAAATACACTGGTACAACTTTGTTATGCAGAAATGAATTAACAAGCAACTCAAATAAATCACTACGAAACAACCAAATTCACCTTGTGATCCTCAGGAACCCCAACTGTGTTAAGATCAACAGAATACATCTCTGCGGAAAAACATTGTGGGGTCTCCAAATGGATAGACAAACTTCCAAGCCTCGTATCTGTGGTGAACCATGCAGGAATGCTAACCTGTACAAATTGAAATACATTTAACTAGGATATTCACAAGAATTTTTAAGAGTTAAAGAAATTTATCCCGTAAAAGAACTTCGTAAGCCCACCCTCTCAAACAGTTCCTCCTTTTTATCGTCAAATGAAACCTGCACCAATCAAATATCAATAGCGTTAGTCTCAAAGAAGCAAAAAATATAAACAGACAATAGTTTCTTCTTCATAATACTTTGCAGAACCATTAGTGAAACTAGATAACCCTAATGCAGGAAAATTATTTTGTCATCCACCTGGCCATAATCCTCAACCACAACGCCCCTTGTAATCTCCCATAACTTCACTGATCCAGCGGTATCCTATCAGAACACATTGAAAAAAGTAATCAGTTTAAAAATACATCGAAAGAAGGAATCAGTATATACACCTACAAACACAAGAATAAATGCATTAAAGCTGCACACAGAGTATATATTGGATTTAGGACCATAAGATAGTAACCGGAGATTCGATCACCATCATAGTAACAAATACATCACTCTCTTAAAATTTAAGACAATTTGCAGGTGAATATAGACGAAAGTTTAAGGAAAGTGAGAAGATAATATCTATAGACATCTCAAAGACTCATTAAGTAGGACAGAGAAAATAGCAGCAATAGAAAACACTCCAACATTAAGATCAGAAATAACTAAAACAAACTAAAGGATACTATTTAATACAAGAAGATGCAGTTGAAAACATTGATGAATACCTTTGTCTACAAACACAAGAATAAATGCATTAAAGCTGCACACATAGTATATATTGGATTTAGGACCATAAGATAGTAACCGGAGATTCGATCACCATCATAGTAACAAATACATCACTCTCTAAAAATTTAAGACAATTTGCAGGTGAATATAGACGAAAGTTTAAGGAAAGTGAGAAGATAATATCTATAGACATCTCAAAGACTCATTAAGTAGGACAGAGAAAATAGCAGCAATAGAAAACACTCCAACATTAAGATTAGAAATAACTAAAACCAACTAAAGGATACTATTTAATACAAGAAGATGCAGTTGAAAACATTGATGATACCTTTGTTAGAACCTGCCTTCTGTTGTTCAAAATTTCATGCTGCACTACGCCTGGAGTTCCAGGAATAGTAAAAGAGGGTTCTTTATAAACAGGAACCTGGAGATGTAACCAGTCACACAACAGAAAGTACAAGTACCTCATAAGCACAAAAGAAATGAAGGAAGATTCCTAGAAATTGTTCGAAAAAATTCAAAAGATGTTGCAATTTTGCATTACTATAACAGAGTGACTTACAGGAGTTGATCCTTCTAAGCTTGCCCTTGCTCTGGTAAAGGACAAGTTCCCAGCCAAGAATGAACCACCTCTTTCAAAAACTTTTTGAGGAGTTCTACCTTCAGCTGGCCACTTGTGTACAGAAGAATCTGTTGTTGCAACCCATATGCTATCATCATGCAGCGCAAGCTGTGAGATAGGATGCTCCTTCGTGCAAAGCAAAACACTCTCTCTGGTGCCCAAGTCTGTTAGGTACACCTAAGATAGAACAACAAGCCAGATAAGAAAATGACAGAAGAGCAGAACTGGAATTAGTGTAGATATAAAACAACTGATACTTACAGAGAGGTCCCTCCCACCACTATAGACATGGCTGAATGTTGGAGTGCTGGCGAGTGCCCAAACTGAGTCTGTATGCACAGCATAGGAATGCACACAACGTTGTTGACCAAGATCCCATAATCTAAGAAAGTGGGATAAGAAGCATCGCTCAATGGCACATCAGAAAAATTCTATATATATACAGTATACTGATCAACGCATGCGTATGCGATCGATAAAGAGAATGTGCATTTATGTCATGTCTCACAGAAATTTGACAGGAGCCTCTTGGCCAATGCAGAGTAAGAGGACAGGACACATTACCTAATCATTGAATCTGAGGATCCTGATAAGCAAAACCTGCAGCACATGATGTAAAAAGATTAGCTTTTAGTAATAAATAACGATGAACAGCTGTGCAACTCGATAAGAGTTTCAATTAGGACACCAAAATTGTGCGAGGGCAAGTCAAATGTGTCCCCAGAAAGGCAAGTGGCAGAAGAGTTTGTTATGGGTGAATAGAAACAGCAATTACACGGTGGATAAATTGCAACGAACCTCCCAGTAGAGTCCAGAAGAAGTGCCCTTATGTTATCAGTATGCCCTCTTAGCTTCAGAGTCTTTGTACCAGTTCTTGGATCCCAAACGCGCACCACCTATGTAAAGCAAACAATTGAATGAAACGAGTAGCCACAACCTTCAAAACCTACTAAACATATATCCCGAATAACAGGTAAGCAAACACGAATCACACGGCATTCAAAGCTTACTTATACGCATGAAAACATACCAACAAGGAAAGAACGTCAAAAATAAACCTAATAGTAACCATCAGCATTTACCTTCTCAGTTCCACCAGAAACTAGCAAAGTCCCACTATCATTCATTGCCAATGCATAGACAGACTCTTTGTGCCCTTTTGCAGCAATAGGACTATATCCATGAGACTGGCTTGGGTGCATGGAAATGCTGCTGCTTGAACCAATCGACCGTAAACTTGTCATAGGCACGCCGGAGTTTCCAGAGCCAACTATGCCATTTGAATTGTCGTCTTCCACTGCTTCCGCTAGCTTTGATACTGGATAAAGAGCAGCTTCGAGATCCCAAACAAATACTTCCCCACCAAGTCCACCAGAGGCAATAACATTGCTCTAAAATGCGTTACACTACAAAAGGATCAGAAACTCAAAGCAACCACACAAAGACAACGCTAGCGCTCCTGCTACTATATTGTTATTAAAATATACTCCCTCCGTCCCAATTTAGTTGAACATCTAGGTATTTTCACGCAGATTAAGAAAAATGAGAAATAAAAAGAAAATCCCAAATATATCCCTTAATACTAATTCTTTAAATCTTTAAATCTCCTAGCTTCTTGTTCCTTGTGTCTAGTGTATGATTTCAGTGCAAGGACAGATCAGGAAAATTTTGGGAAAATTACAAAAACCTTAATCTATTTTGGGACTGAAATAAACCCTAAACCTTCAACTAAACAGGGATGGGAGTATTATTTAACAACGAGATACACATAATAAAAGAAACAAGATGGGAAGGCCCAAGGAAGCATGAGTATGAAATTACATTTTTTTCAGCTGCAGCAAGACATGTAACATAATCCGAGTGTTGACGGAGAGTTCTTGTGCAAGTCCCGTCGGATAAGCAATTCCATGCCTGGGCCACACAGTTACCCAATTCACAATAAGTTAAGAATTACATGCTAAAAGTTTGCTTAAAGATGTAGACAAACCTTGAGTGTGGTGTCTGAAGAGCATGAAATGAGTGTGTTGTTGCCTGCAAGAACCGCATCATTTACCTGCCAACAAAGGAGACTATCAATTATAGGCTTATAGCCACTATATAAAGAACCATGACACACTCAGAATTGAAGCATTAAAAACTAAACATGGTGGCTTTGCATCAGTAGACAAATCGTACAACTCGAGGAACTCTGGAAGCTAACGAGAGAGAGAGAGAGAGAGAGAGAGAGAGGAGCATTCACATCTTTTCACTTCAAATTTAGAATCTGTCAGGATCCTAAATTCCTAGTCCTTAATAAAATTAAATTAAAAAAAAATGATGTCTCCAAGTTCTTCAAGAAAAATAAAATTTGAAACTAAGAAAATACCCAATCGACATGCGACTCGAATGTGGCAGAGCAGGTAGCATCGTCTTCGCCTAATGCCCACCTCTTTAGGGTCCCATCTCTGCTTCCAGTAAATAAGTAGTCGCAGCTATCCGGTACTGCCGATTTTAAAACAGCCACACAATTTACACCTGCACAATGCTGCAAAAAGACCGTACCATTAGAAACAAAATTTGGTGTGTGTAATATATACATTAACGTGCATACATTATTCCAGATACTTCTTTGCTACGGTATTAAAAGGGAATGGACGTAAAATGATTCACCAAGTGCACACATTTGTTTCCTTTAGGTATTTTATTTTATCCTCCTAGTTAAAAAATGCAAAACAAAGAGAGCTGAGATAACCAAATAAGCGACTCACCTTTGAGTCATCAGCATCATTAAGCACATATGTTAACTTCTTCTCCTTTCGAGGACGGGATGAACCAGATACACCCCCAGCACTGGCTACACGGTGCATCTCAAAAACCCCTTGGAGCACAAAAGTACATATCATTTTCAATTAATATGTAAAATTAGATAACTAGCTGAAACAAAAACAACACCATATCCAAGTAAGCTTGACTATTTCACGAGGAAAATGGTCATTTAACATTTGACACAAGATAAGTTCATTTCAAAGCAGTCAAGCAGATCACTACTATATAGAGGTAGAAGAAGTTGTTTTATGGTACACAGTTATTGGGTTATCTTATCTTCTACTGTGCCGAGGTTTGATATCTATTAAGAAAGGTAAAACAAAAACACCAAGAGTCGATGCTTTCTCTTGGTTGTAATACTACGTCGCTTGAATTTTTTGACTGTTTCAACCTAACTAACTTATCTATGCTCAATTTTCCAACTAAAGTCATAACTTCCCGCATACAAACTAGAGTCAGCAAATGCAGAATTTGAAGGAACCATCAAACTAACAAAGAACTAACCCAGCATGGCGCAGAGCAAAAAAAAAAAAAAAAAAAGTAGAATAAAGATTCATATCAAACTATTAACTGCTAAATACAACATTTCAAGCTCATTCACTACCTGAAGGCTTCCCAAATTGCCAACATATCTAATCACTTCACTTTTTAACACAAATATCCCTATCCAACTTCCCAATGCTGATTAAAGTAAACTTCATATACACAGTAATTTGTCTTAATTAGGCAGTTAAAGAAATCCAATCACAAATACCTCAAAAGATGGTTACTTCTCCAGTGAAGAAAATTTCGGTTGTTATAAATAGATAGAATTCGAGGGATACAAATCTGCACACACAAAATAGAAACATAACCATTCAGTAAAATCCCCAAAGTAAAAGAACAATAAATTAAACCCTAGAAACCCAAAAATTAAAGGGAAAGTCAACAAAATTAAACAAAATCCTAATCATCAAAACCCTAATTTCGATCAATTTCTACTCATACCATAAAATAATCTAGGTTTCATGCAGGGTTTCTAAAAGATATCGTTTAAAACAAATTGATCCAACAAACAAACTATAAACATATCAATCCGCATGAGTAAACTTCTTCAAAGTGCAAAATCCAAACAAATCAGGATTATTCCGAAGGCTTACTTGCTGAAATTTACAAAGCGCTTTCTTTGATTTCTTTTCGTACTGTTTGTTTGATATTCGGAATGAATGAAATTTCGAAGTCGAAGAGAAAAATCTCAACAAAAAAAACAAAACTAAAACAAATACTATTCTGTTGTTTTTTAAGGAAAAACAAATTAGAGTTTTATTTTGGCGATGAAATAACCTACAGTCAAGTCAGCATTTTACATTAGTTTAAAATCGTTGGATTTATCTTGACTTGGATTCAGATTGATATCTAAGGGCCTTCATTTAAGATCATTATTTAACTTAAGTTGACCTCGTGTGTTTTAATTACTTGGATTGGATGACTTTTAGAGGTTTCCACGTCCGTAATTTGATTTTTCGATCACATCAAAGGCTGGTTTCACATAGGGGTTGGCTAACCGACTCATATACCCTGCCAGCTGGACTTGCAAATTGGTCGCGCCACTATGGGAATATAATTAAGCGATCGAGACTAGATCGCTGGCGGTATAGTTTCAATTGTACATGGTCGGTGTTCTGTGTATAAATAGCACCATTCTTTTTAGTGTTCATTCACACATGTATTTTTTTTTCTCGTCTCTATAGAAAGCAAACCAGAGCGATCTTTTATTCAGTTTCTTTAATAATGGGTACCAAAACAACTAGACAAAGAAAACGAAACATAAATTACAAAGGAAAATTGACTACCGCAATATGTGATGGTGTCTGGGTCTAGGATAAAGAAAAAGAGTTCGCAAATATTAGGCAACTAGTTGGTCCTGGTGTATTACCTAAGCATATTTTGCCATCTCGAGCGAGTTGGTTTACCTAAGCTAATAGGTGGGTGGTCTAAAATACCTGAAGTGTTTGGGCTCCACCCTGAAGTTTTTCAACACTCCGTGCGAAGATATCCTTGACATGTTTATATTTTATGAAAGGCAAAAATCACAGGACTCAAGTTGTGCGAGTTATAGTAGAACGTTTATGGAACACTGTAAATACATTCTTTTCAGGGATTTCGAGTGTAGTAAGTTTTATTTTCTCAACTCAATTGTTAGTTTCATTAATATTCAATTTTTAGTTTTAGATACAGACATTAACTATGACCATGTTGTTTCTAGGATTTACACTGTTGAATTTGTATATGTAGACGAGAATAAAATGTGATGTTGATTTACTTCAATTTCACCAATTAAAGTGGACAAAGGAAGATGGAAACAACTACTTCCCTTGTACTCGAATGAAACTGGGGGAAAGCCAGAATACATAATATTACATTCATATGTCCTAAGAGTGTCTGGGTTGAAGACTATTTTGAAGCGTCATGCTGTGAAAGTGGAAGATAGCAGAGTTGAAGATAAAACTTTCTCTCTCCAGAAAACTCTTTAACAAAAACTTCTTCTGACTGAATCTTCACTGCTCAGACCACGGAACATCTCAGCGCCTTTTCAGCTTTCCTATCTGTTTATTTCATTTTATTCAAGTTTGCTCTCGATTCAAGTTTTATTTTGTTGTTCTTTATATTTTATGGGTTTGTTCTCTAGATCTAAGTCTTTTTGTGAAGGTATAGCTTATAATCTTTCATTGAGAAGCAATCAAAGCATGCTATCATTTTTAGACCAGATCTATGATCAACTTCAAACAACAACATCATCTCCAACTGTTCTTAGCAGATCAGAGTTTTTCTCTGATTTTGGCGGTGATCGGAATCTAATATCTCTTGTTTTAGGTTTTACCCATCAACTGTTTCTTAAAAATGGTTTTGTTTCAGCTAATATTTCTAGTTTTAGGTTTTCAGCAACAAGTTATTCTAAGACACCAGCAGCAACTTCAGGTTCTAAGACACTATCAACAGTACATAAGACTCAGAAAACACCAACAATAATTAGTTCGAGACCTATTTCGATTCAGACCCAGACCGATTCAGATCAATTTTGTCCTATGAAGACCTATTTAGGTTATCTTTGCTACTGTTACTTTGAAAAAACACTTGAAAATTGGGTAGATCTTTGGATTTCTTTAAACCTATGTCATTTGTTTTACCATGTTTATGAAAAAACCTTTGGGAAATGGTTGGATCTTTGGATCCTATCACCTCTATTGATTATAGATTTGCTTTATAGTTTGGATGAGTTACTTTTAATCCAAACTAGGTCATTTAAACTTGTTATGTTACTTAGAAAATTGTTTGAGACAGTTAGGATTATGTCTTGTAACTTTGTTGTTGAGAGGCTTGTTTGTGATGGTGTTTGCTACTTTGAAATTCCTTTAATAGTTGGAAACTTGTTGGTCAGTTATGTAATCAATCTCGATTCTAAATCGAAGTATCATTATGAATGTATTTGAGGCTTGCCTTTTTATAATAAAAAAATAGTTGAAGATTATCCCGAGCTTGAACGTATTTTTGTGTTATGGGTGCTAGGATAAGTTATGTTCCGCAATGCTAGCTCAGTGGCATTAATTGGTTTTCTCGACCTTTTAGAAGATTTAACAAAAGCGTCAAATTATGATTGGAGGTCTCCAATTTTAGTTGATCTATACTTAAGTGTCGATGTATGCTCATGTGTGAATATAGATAGCTTGAATGGATTTTGGGTCGTATTGGAGGTAAGAACCACAAACCCTTTCTATTATTTGATTTATCATCGAGTTATTAAACTGGTGAATGTACTAACACAACAATGTTCATCAATGTTATTTTCATATTAGTGGTATACTTACTTCAGGGTCTACGAACCTGATCTTCACAAAAGTCGTATAATTTTTACAGTCGTGTACAAGTACAAAGCCGATAATTAATTAGATTGGTAAAATAAATGATGGTCAAAATCTTGATATTGTTCAGAGGATACAACAATTATGCAAAACGAGTATGTTCGAGCATAGCTCGGTTGAACCCACCAAGCGTTGGTGTTAGAGCATTTCTCGGTCGAACTCGCATGCGTTGTTATCTCAAGCATGTTTGTCAATGTTAGTGATCAAAACTACAAAGTCTTGATTTCTAGTCTACAATAGCTAAGGTCTCGGACTAGGATAGAAAGTGTAGTTGAGCTCAAGAACTCCATGGCAATCATCATACAAGACGAAGGACTACTCAAGGAACCAGTGGATCTTCGTCGACTAAAAGGGATGTGGAGACTTTAACTTATCTATCACTCGAAAGTCCATCTACTCTATATCCTATCTTGAGACAAAAGTCGTATTACTATATAGACTAAGAATATACACATGTGATATTTCGAGCTGAGTATATCTCGCTTATCTATTTATCGAAATTTGTGTTGGTAAAGCTTTCGCTTTCGCCAAAGTTCATCTTTACCTAGTGACGAAAGTCATGTTATGTTTCTATCATTTTGGAAATCACTCTGACGAAAAATAGTTTGTGAATAACAACTATATAACGCCCTCTGAGAATGTTTCAATGATTGAAATGAGAGTTTAGACAGTATAACCATTGGGGGATATAAAAATTATTGTGGTAACACACACATATATATATATATATAAGTCCTTAGCACTTGAACCGAAGTTTGCGAACTTTGTTGATCAAGTGAAACCGGAACGTGAGCAGTCAACTCAGTCCGCGAACGTGCGTAGTTCTCGAACTCGAGAATTTCTGCAAGAGTTGTAGCTCGGTTTCAGTCCGCGAACTGACGGAAGTTCTCGAACCCGAGAATTTCTGCTGGAGTTTGTGAACTCCAACCGGTTAACTTGAGTCCGCGAACTTAAGTGGGTTATGTCTAAAAACGATGTTTGTGAACTTATTTTAATAAACTAAGGAATGCTATTGCAAACCGTGGATTTATAGTTCATGAATCGATTCGAGTGAATCACATCGTTTTTGCTTCAAATGTGTCTTGTGTAGTACATGAGATCTCATAGCAATTGAACAACTCTCTAACTAGTTCATTTGAGTCATTTGAACTAGTTATGGTGAAGAAGAATATGGTTTATATGAAAGTTATCATTTGGCTAACCATTTGGTTAACTAGTATTGAATCAACTAATGTACATGTTTGGGTACGGTTATACAAACCCAAAATCGTCAAGTACATGTGTGTATGACAAGCTAAGTTTCGATCTAACGGTTGAGAAATATTAGCTTGAATCTAATCAGGTTTTCATCTAACGGAGAATATTGAATGCTTTGTTACTAATCTAACATTGATTGCAAACCCTGATTTGAAAGACTATATAAGCGATAACTCTAGGAACTGGGAAACCTAATCCTCACACATTTTGTGTGATACTAGTTTGCTAAGCTAGAGTCGATTCTCCTTTAACCTTTGGTTTTCTTTTTCTAAAACCAGGTTAACGACTTAAAGACTTCATTGGGATTGTGAAGCAGACCGATACTACTTTTCTTGTAGTTGTGTGATCTGATCTTATTGTTTCTATCATACAAATACAATTGTAATAATTTGCTTGAGATTTCTATCTCCGATAGGCAAGATATAAAAGTAATCACAAACATCTTCGTCTCATCGTTTGTGATTCCAAAATATCTTTTTTCGCTGCGTCGACTAAGACTATTGTGAGGTGATTGATAAAACTGAGTGGTTCTTCGGGAATATACGTCTGGTTTTATTGATTGGTTCATGTTCACCTTGATTTATCAAAAGACGGAACAAAACTCATAGGTTTATTCGTGGGAGATGAATTTATCTATCTTGTAGACTTTTCTGTGTGAGACATATTTCTTTATTAAAGTCTCCGACTTTGGGTCGTAGCAACTCTTGGTTGTGGGTGAGATCAGCTAAGGGAATCAAGTGCGCAGTATCCTTCTAGGATCAGAGGCGTAGGAGCATAAATGTACCTTGGATCAGTGTGAGATTGATTGGGGTTCAAATACAGTCCATACCGAAGTTAATTTGGAGTAGGCTAGTGTCTGTAGTGGCTTAATACAGTGTATGTTTAATCTGGACTAGGTCCCGGGTTTTTTTTGCATTTGCGGTTTCCTCGTTAACAAAATTTTGGTGTCTGTGTTATTTCTTTTCCGCATTATATTTTTATATAATTGAAATAATATAGGTTATGCATTGTTCAATCAATTAGAATATCTGACCTTATTGGTTGTTGATTTAAATTGATTGACACTTGGATATTGGTCTTTGGTACCATCCAAGTTATCTCTCTTTGATTAAGACTCGCGAATTGTTTTTGCTTGAGTAAATCAAATTGAGAGATTGAGATAATAACTCCTTGAGATATTTTCTATTTATTGAGTCTAACTGTCTAGTTGATTCTCTAGAAAGTAACTCGGAGTTGTCCATACAGATTGATAACCGAAATATTGGGTGTGGTTGTTAGACCCCCGCTTTTTCAGTTGGTATGTAAAGTTTCGTTGTCATATTTTAGTGAACCAAAACTCAATTAAAGAGACGCTTGATTATGTACTAGAGACAACTTCGTATAGTTTAGATCGGAAAGATTAGGATTATGAGACATACAAGTATTACTCGAAGTTTTGAAGAATGTGAAGAAGTAACAAGCTACAATGACGACATCATCCTTCCTCTTAAGGTTAGTAATATTTTGACTTGAACTGTTTCATTCCTAACATATCTTTCAAATCGTGTTATATTGAAAACATAACTGCGAAGCTGTGAATGGTTATACTCTAGTAGCGAGACATAGTGTTAAGGAATTAGAATACGAAGTATAACATTTATCTTTTGAACTTCGTATATAAGACATCGACATAATCGTATGAATGCTATTGTGATTATGTGTATGGGTAAAGGTGAATATTTCATCATAGGAAACAATGTTTACATTTGTTTAAAGGAAGTACATTCATGAACTTGTTTTATGAATTGAAAGGAAAATCGCTAGGCTTATTGGTATTGTTATTCATTGCATATCTTTGGATTACCAATATGTGTGAGTTATTAGAACCGATCATAACTTGTTATGTATCTTGGTAAAACTAGTCATAGTGCCTGACTTATGATTTGGTATGACTTTTATTAGTGTAACCAATCCTAAGTAATCACCTAAGATATGGTATGATCAATATTTGTAATTGGTATAACGGATCCTAGTAATTGGTATGACCGATCACAAAAAAATTGTGTAATCGATCCTTTTAATTGGCGTAACCAGTCCTAGTATTTGGTGTAACCGATCCTAGTGACTTGTGTAACATATCACAAGTAATGCCATGTGAATATGGTAACCGGTCCTGGTAATTGATGTAACCGATCCTGGTAACGGATGTAACCGGTCCAGTAACCATATTAAGGTAGAACCAATCCTTGTGTTTGGTAGAACCGTAAACCCATGATTAGTGAATTGATATTTTATCAATCACATAGTTGTCTTGGAATACAGATGAACCAATTCTAAACTTGTTTTAAAGTGTAGTATAATCGATTCCAAGATTGTAAATATAAAAGAGGATTTACAAAGAAAAAGATGTCGACATACTTTGAACATGTTCAGTAACTCTTACCTTTTATTGTTCAAAGATATTCCTTAATAACTCAAGGAGATCCCAGACCGAAATAAATTAACAATCTTTTAATTAAGGTTATTAGTTTTATATGCTTTTAATTACCATCAATTAAATGCATATCTCTGGAGAAAAAAATTTGGTAATGTGCATTTACTAATTGGAGATTGTCTAGTGAGATTTCGGTAAATATTGGACAAAGCATTTCCAGGAATTATGAAAACCGATTTGGGCATTTATTGCATATCTTGAGAATATTCGGTTTTGATAATTCCTTGGTGTCCAAACATCCTTGGTCTATAAATACCCAAGTTTGCATTTCGAGCAAACTATCATAAGAGCCAGAAAAACTTCTTCTTTTTGTTGTTTCTGGTGGAGCCATCTATTTGGAGACGAAAGTACCCTAATTAGGCGAAATCTCTTACGACCACTCGTTTAAAGACTTATGTGGGATCAAGAAGCGATCTACGAGTACCTTTGGTGGGAAACTGGATAATTGCAGGTTATTTTAGTTTTCGATTGATTTGATTGACTAACGTGTTGTTGAACTTTGATTGCACCTAGTTTATTTATTCTTGAGAATCTTCTCTTCTGATATAAGATTCACTCAAACTAGATCGAGGTGTCGACGGGATCTTTAGAATTGTTTGTAGATTTAAAGACGTCTTGTGATAATCCATTGTTAACAGACTCTGTTCAGTGCGTGATTGATCACAAGAGATTCAAGTAGTGTTGTGCAGGTGTCTATTGAAGATTTGAAGACAAGTAAGATTTTTTATTTGGTTTTCATATCTTTGGGTGTGCACAAACCTTGATCGGCTGGGATCCAACTAGAATCGGATTTATTCGATTGATTAGTTGTGTAAGATCGACATCACCTTATAATTTATTATTTGATTATATATTGATTTATTGCAAATCTAAACTCTGCTACTTTGGTAGTTGTTGGATAGATTGATCTGACCAGGCAAAGGAGTTTATTTGTTCAACATAAGAGACTTTGCTTATGACTTGAGATATCTTCATCTGAAAGAATCAAGAGAATTGTTACCAAACAGATTTGTTGTTCCTTTACTGTTTGGAATACGATCCAAAGGAATTATTCCAGTGCGTGCACTTATTGAATGTCGGAAGCGCAGGGATACTGAATAAACTAGGTGAACTATAGGTTTAGTTGCTTGGTCTCAACTATACGAAGTTGGTTAGACTTTGTATAGCGACTTATTCTGAGAGTATTCAATTATGGACTAGATCCCGGGGATTTTCTGCATTTGTGATTTCCTCGTTAACAAAATCTTGTTGTGTCTTTTACTTTTTTATTTTCGCAATTATAATTGTTTATTATAATTAAAATTAAAATACGCAAACGTTAACTCCGTACTACTTGATAGTGATCCTATAGAGTTTGGTTAAGTCCGAACCTATTATCAAGTAATCACATTTTGATTGTTGTATTGTCTCGATCTCGTATCCATAGATGATCACATAAAGTGTGAATACCGATTTATCGTATTTTCCCGACTTTGTCCATAAACAATCACTTTCGGTAAGTGGTAGGCTTATAAATATACCTACAACTATGTATACTGCAAGTGCACAGTGTCGACAAGCAACACAGGGCAAGCACAGGTCGAACCACAGAGACTTGGAGAGTGTAGAAGTTGATTCTAAATCATTACTAAGAACTGATTCAGAGAGTAACCAAAAGGGGTTTGATTTTGTCGATACGGCGAGATATTGGCAAAGACTTAAACAGAAAGTAATTTGAATTAAAATATGCAATTAACTCAAGGTGTAATTACTGAGAATATGGATACTAGGGTATTCAAATCCACCACTAACCTATGATATGCATTCAACTTGTAATATTATTCTTGTCCTTACAGCAGATTCAAGTCTACCGTGCATCTAAGGTGTTTCTCCAATGGATAATTTAATCACAACGAAAGTATTTCTCCAAAGCATTAACTGTCTAATTAAAGCACAACTAATCTGAGGATCAATATTTGGTTAAGCATGAGTTGCAGCATAATCAACATAGAGATATTCTAACTACAATGGATACATGGCATACATTGTGAGAGCAAGATGTTGAAAAACTTGGATTAAATTATATCTTTAAACAATTCTAAACTTTCAGGAACAATATACAAGATATGAATACATAACAATAAGTTACGGCTTCATCTAAACCCTAGCAAATGAAACTAGAACATGAATAACATTATAACACAACTGAAATTAAGAAACTAGTATGAACAAGCTATTCTTGGATGCCTCTTCAACACAACAACACCCTCTATTTATACACAACCTTCCTTGGATTCGAAAGTGAGAGAGAGATACCAATTCAAAACTTCAATCTTCTCCTTAATTGATGCTTGCTTTTTCTTTTTCTTTTAATTAGAATATAATTCTAATTTTCCTTAATTGATTGAGTGATTGAAGGGGAGGTGTCTCTTTTGGGGACAAGGAAAACAGATTTGTTGGGTCTTTTGTGCGATTTGGGAGGATAAGATGGGCTGCTAGGGTGTGAGACGGGAGCAGCGAGAGTTGATGCATTGATCGGATATGCCGTTGGATGCACATTGGTTATGTCAAATCCGATGGCTCAAGATGGAGACGGGCTTGGGTCTTGAATCATGGGTAGTTTAAACCCATGTATTTGTAAACAGGTTGCCACTGATGCCCAAGCGGGTTGCAACTCTTCCAAAGACGCTAGCCTCCAACTTTCTGTTCTTTTGGCTTTTCAATTCATCCAAGTTTTATTTACTACCTAAAAACACAAAATTAATTAGTACAAATATTTATTCTTGAAAATAGTAAATATACAGAATTTGGGATAAAATATGAAAATAAAGCGCGAAAGATGAGTTAAGTGCCAATAAAAAGGTGTATGAATATGAAATATTTGGCACTCATCAGTAAGAGGACCTATAGGTGGATAATTTAAAAATTGTGTTGTATTTGGGGACCTCGTCTTTTCAATTGGTATCAGAGCGGGAAAACACGAAAAGATATAACAATATGTGTTTGGTGTGATCCAACCTAAAAGAAATAAACTCGAGTTCACATGAATCAATTTTAGTTAACGTACCTCCAAGATTTGACGGAACAAACTATCTATGGTGGAAATCTGCTATGAGATCTTTTCTTCAATCAAGAGACTTTAATATTTGGTTATTAGTCGTCGATGGTTATAATCGCCCGAAAATAAATTTGGAAACTGAGTTTAAACGCTTAGTAGATTATTCAAACGAAGAAAAAGCTTTTGCAAAGAAGAATTCAGATGGTTTAAATACTATTATACATGTTGTAAGCCGTGATCTACAACATCATGTATCAACATGCCAAACTTCAAAGAAAGCTTGGGATAATCTTCAGATCGTATTTGAAGGAAATACATCAGAGAAAGAAGCTAGACTTTAAACTCTTACGTCAAATTGGGAAAACCTTTGAATGGATGACAACGACACTTATGAAGAGTATTTTCATATTAAACTCTCTGAGATAGTTAATGCTTCTTTCTCACTTGGAAAGACTATTTCTGTAAAAGATATAGTATGCAAAATTCTCAGATCGTAGCCATATAGATACGAATCTAAGAAGCATGCAATCATAGAAGCAAATGACCTTTCAATACTCTTACGAAGCACACTCATTGGAAAGTTTAAGATCTTTGATCATGAATCACAATCTATTCAAGTTAAAGGAATTTCTTTTAAAGCTGCAAAATTTCCAAAAGCCCCATTGGAGAAAGATAGATTGATGGATGATTCTGATGAACTGATTGAAGAAAATTCTAATGATGAAATTGAACAATTATTATCATTGATCACTATACAGTTTCGGGATCTCTTGAAGAAAAGAAATAATAGATTCTTAATAGATACTCATCGATCTTCTCGACCCCATGATCGAGTTCATGTCAAGAACAAGAATGATCAGGAAGAAGATGATGAATATCAACCTCAGTGCTTTAAGTGTAAAGGCTTTGGTCATATGGCTAAAGACTGCCCTAATCTTAGGAAATACACTGGGAGCAAGGCATTGGTTGTAACTCTAGACGAGACCTCTGATTCATATGATTCTGAAATAGAGGAAACATCTAATATTCCATTAGTTGTCAATATTCCTTCTTCCTCCATTAGTGATTTAACCATTTTAAAAATGGACATGTCTTCCAATGTTAATAAATCATCTAATGGTAAAGGAAAAAATAAGACAAAATGCAAAACTGTCTCAAAGAACAAAATTGCTAAAAGTTGCATATGCAACTACAGTCAATCCTAAAACACTTCGTTAATTCGAGGTAACAAGAAAGGAGTTTTTCATACAATACTAGATCAAGGACACACTGTTTGTTCCAAATCTCATAATGAGAGAAAATCTCACACTAATACCATTTGATCGGTATTAGAATTACATCCTCACTTTGTGTGGAGAATCTGTGTGTGAGGAAGTAAAAATCAAGGCACTTAGAGAAACCGCAGTGTTGAAGCCAAAAGCTATATTTGGCAACAAAACAGACTGTACTCTTGGTTCTCAAAAGTTAAATTCGAAGCCAAATTGTTAAATTGCCAAACCAAGTTTTTATATTTGAGAACTTTATTTGGCGATTCTCAAATATAGCACCACATTGTTATAATCACCGTTCGTGTTGAGACGCATTTTTAGATTACGTTTACGTCGAGACGCGTTTTATAATTTCGTCTCGAAAGGAAAAGGTATTTAAAAACCCGTAAGTTGTGGACAACTTTTAAAACTGCGTTTACAAGTACACGCGTTTTATAAATGCGTCAAACTGAGACGTTTTTTTAGATTCCGTTCGAACATACGTATATATAAAATCTGTTTCACTCTAAACATTATTTATAAATCCTTTAAACTGGAACATAATTAAAATCTACGTCTAATGAAACGGTATTTATAAATCCTTTAATATGCAAACTCATTTTATAAATCCGTTTGATATCAATACTCTTTCTATAAATCCGTAGAATGAAACTCATTTTAAAAATCCGTTTAGATCAAAACTCTTTTTATAAATACTTTTTTTTTCAAACAATTTCTCTTCTATTTACTCTCCATCCAAATCTCATGTTCAAAGAAACGAGGTGAGGCTAGATAGATTTGGAGGAGAACGATGTGCTGCTGTTATAGAGGGGTTTGCTTGGTGCCGCTTGTGTAGCACTAAAAATGAAAAAGACGAGGTGTGAAGATTTTAGGTTTGCTGCATGTTTTTTTATTTGCTCAAATTAACGGAGGGGCAAGATTAGACAGAGTTTTTATACGGCAGAGATGTCTTCATTTTTTTATTCTCTTATTATGCGCGTTTACTACTACGATGTTGTTAAACGTAGTTTATATAAAAATGTTTGGGTTAAACGATATTTTAAAAACCTTGAAGATAAAAGCAGATTTAAATCCCGTTTACAGTCAAACGATCTTTTAAAAACCGTTCATGTGCCACGTAATTATTAACTGCGTTTCTGTAAATGCTCTTATAAACTACGTCATCTGCCCAAAGGAGTTTAAAACGCGTTGCAGAAAAACGGTTTTTTAAAATTCGTTTAATAAAACGTTTTTAAAAATTACGTCTCACCTCTAGACGTAGTATTAGATTACGTTTCATTTTGCACGGAATTTTCAACTGCATTAAATTATAACGCTTTTATAAAACGCGTGTAACGCACAAAGAGTTAATAATTATGTTTACATACAAACGCATTTTTAAACTACGTTGGTTATAAGATTTTGGTGTGCCGGTACGCCACAATACCAAATTCCAAAATAAAATGCTATATATGAGATAGCAACTTGACAATATAGAACTACAACACTGCAGTTGCTCTTATGTGTAGATTATGAGAATAAAATCTAGAAATTGATAATATATATTTGAGATATTTATATTTATAGGAATACTATATTTTAGGAAGTATGAAAAATATAAAAAAATATCCTTCTCCTTCTTTGGTCATTCCTTGTCCGAACTATGAGTCAGGATCCGATGTCTTCTCTTGATAAAGTGTTGGATCTGAAAGATCATTTTAAGAATAAGTCTGCACCTTCTTTTGATATTGAGAAATCAAAGAGAAAAATAATAAGAGAGATTGGCTTAGCAAGAAGGAAAGAGAGAATATGCTGAATAAAGATCAGTCGTTGACATACTTCTGTGTTTATTCAAAAATGGAATGACATGTTTTTGCATCACAAAAACTTCTCAACTGTAAGAAATTCTGGTAAAGAAACAAGGTTATCTACTTGAAGAAATTCACAAGCCGAAGACTGAAAATAATAATCTGCCTTCCTCAAGCACTGATATGAAGGACTAAGTTGCAAGAGAATAGACATCAATTTTTGATTATTTCAATTATTATTGTATAAGGTCTATTGCTAAATAAAACTATCTATTATTATTGAATAAAATTATTATTTTATAATTTTTCGTGTGATAGTTTTTTGATTACATAGCTTGTGCTTGAATGCTTTATATTATTGCTATGTGTTTATGGGATGTTTGATTTCGGTTTCGTAACCTTAATATTCGATCTCGTATGATGTGAACCCTTATGGTTTGTGTGGCTTTTTGATTTAGCGGGATTAAGTTATATCCCATGTTGGCAGGCTTTATCAAAGGTTCATAAAGTGTTCCGATTGAGACTCATATGTAAAAATCACAATGTGTTGAATCAATTTGTGTTTACATGAGTTGTGTTTAGTATAAACATATTTGTTTCGAGTTTTCAACTTTTGTTATTGGCACGCATTAGCTAAAACTGATTCAACCTTTCTTTCATAAAGGTTGATTTTTGTTGTTGTTCTTTTGTGTTTGCGAGAGGATGACAACTGAAAAAATGGGGGGGGGGGGGGGTACAACAACCACACCCAATATTTCGTTTGGCAATCTGAATAGACAAACTCCGATATACTTTCAAGAGAATCAACTAGACAGTCAGACTCAATCTAGGGAAAAGTATATCAAAGATTTTTATATCTCTATCTCTCAATTCAATCTGCAATCATCAAATAGGAAATTTGAGATCCCGATTGAATATAAGAGAAATAACTTGAACGGTACCAAAGACCAATGTTCAAGGATCAATCAATTTCAATCAACAACCAAAGGATGGATTTCCCAATTGATCGATTCAACGCACAACCTGTGATATTTCAATTATATAACAAAATACAATGCAGAAAAAAAAAATAACACAGACACCAAAAGTTTTGTTAACGAGGAAACCGCAAATGCAGAAAAACCCCGGGACCTAGTCCAGTTTTGAACACCACACTGTATTAAGCTGCTATAGACACTAGCCTACTACCAATGAACTTCAGACTGGAATGTAGTTGAACCCTAATCAATCTCACACTGATTCAAGTTACAGTCGTGCTCCTTACGCCTCTGATCCCAGCAGGATACTATGCACCTGATTCCCTTAGTTGATCCCACTCATAACCAAGAGTGCTACGACCCAAAGTCGAATACTTGATAAACAAATCTGTCTCACACAGAAAAGTCTATTGGAATATATAAATCTGTCTCCCACGTAAATACCTATGAGTTTTGTTATGTCTTTTGATAAATCAAGGTGCACAAGAACTAATTGATAAACCGGACTTATCCCGAAGAAAAGCCTAGTATTATCAATCACCTGACAATAATCTTAATTGTATAGTAGCGAAACAAGATATTGTGGAATCACAAACGATAAGATGAATATGTTTGTGACTGCTTTTTATCCTATCGGAGAATCAATATCGAGCAAATATTAAAGAAGATAGTACTCAATATGATAGAACAAGGCAAGACCAGAACACGCAACTACAGAGAAAATAGTTAGGTATGGCTTCACCATCCCAATGAAGTCTTCAAGTAGTTAACCTACAGGGTTTCGTGAAAAACCTAAGGTTAAAGGAGAATCGAATCTAGTCGCAACTAGCTACACACATGAGGTGTGGGGGTTAGGTTTCCCAGTTGCTAGAGTTCTATTTTATATGGTTTTTAAATCAGGGTTTGCGATCTAAGTTACCTTGGTAACAAAACATTCAATATTCACCGTTAGATGAAAACCTGATTAAACCCAAGCTGATATCTTTCAATCGTTATATCGAACTTAGCTTGTTGTACACAAATTAATTGTACCCTCATTTAGGTTTATGTAACCGTAACTAAACGTGTACACCATGTTGGCTCTACAGTAGTTAACCGAAGTTAGCTATATGAACACTCTCATATCAACCTTATTCATCTTAACCATAACTAGTTCAAATGACTCAAATGAAACTAGTTAAAGAGTTGTTCAATTGTTATATTCTCATAGAAGTATACAAGAACACAATTGAATCAAAATCGATTTGATTCACTCGAATCAATTCATATTATAGCCACGGTTTGCAAAGAATGCATTCCTTATTATATAAATGTATTTGTTCATGTTACAACCGATTTTAGAAATTTAACCATTCAAGTATGCAAACGGGTACACATACTTGAAGTAGCCGGACCGAGTTTGGTTTTCGCCAGTATGCGAATGGGTACGCATACCTCCAAACCCAACAGAAATTTACGGTCACAAACCTTACGCAAGTATGTGTGCGAGTACGCGTACTTAGATTCCCGGACTTCTCAAACCAACAGGTATGCATACGGGTATGCATACTATGGTTTCCGGACATGGATCACACATATGCAAGAGTGCACAACATGTTTATAATCCAATGTTGGTTAAGTGTTCTAAACTCTTATTTAAATCATTGAAACATTCTTAGAGGATGACAATAGCCATTTTCATACACTATTAGCATCAAAGCAATTTTCAAGTTATTGAATTAATCATAACGAAACATTTCAAGTCTACATCAAATGATTGTATCATACAAACCATGTAAGATGTTACTCGGCGATTTTCACATGATCATATTTTGGCTTTCGTCAAGAATATATATAAGATGAACTTGGTTGAAGTGAAATCTTACTAACATATATTTCAAAAAACATGTAAGCGAGTTAAACTCAGCTCGAAATCTCAAATGTGTATAATCGAAAACTATCGTAATACGACTTTTGTCTCAATATAGGAGATAGAGTTGTTTGTGGGTGAAAACTGCTTCTGCCAGTTTTGGTAATTTTGTGTGTGTGGATGAGAAATGATTCTAGACCCTAAACAATGCACTTCCCGATAGTACTTTTGATTCGAGAGACTAATCTGTACAATCCTGGCCTAAACCAAGAAATGGCCGTTTCAGGCTTGCTTCGGTCACAAAGTGAATGAGAAGGGTTAGTCTTAGGGAGGGAAGCAGAGAGAGTGTTGAGACCAGAATAGTTGATTCTGAAGGTGGTTGTTGTTTATGACTTGTATCAGAAAGTAGGACTGGCTAGCATAATGGAAAGCTACCAAGTGATTTCTGGATACAATGTTGTTGCTTACCAAAACTTGTTGTTTGGTGAAAATAGGTGAAGCATATTTATACAAGTCATATTGAAACATACCCTGGTCTCGTAGGAAGTGGAAACAATTGAGTGGTGGAATAATAGAGGAACGTGTAACCGTCGGACGTTATGCTTCCGTGATGAGGGAAGTGAATTCGTGAACCATCAGTCATGACGTTTCCACTATGAAGGCAATGAATTATTTACATTATTACTTTTACCACCATTAATTGCCTTACTTCATGACACTTTCTTATAACGGGCGCATTGCACGCCGCACGCTTAAACCGACATACCAATACCCTGATGAGTATCCCCCATTTTGTGACATGTTTGATGTCTCGAGTGTTTTCGTGGAAAACGTGTAGCAGGTTGCTATGTGTGGCAAGTCAAAGTCAAGAGACTTTGCCATAGCAAAATATCATGTGATGCTATTAGGCTTGCCTTGGTCGGTCACCTAAAACTTTGCCACAAGTCTGTTAGTTTGGTGGCAAACTTGAATGGCTGAGATTACATCTCATGAGGAAGGGTGGCCGTTGATTATGGCCACATCTTTGTTGTCTAGCAAAGTGGCGCTATTAGCATAGTGGCGCCTGGCGTAGCCGGTAGCCCGGGGCTTGCCGCAAGTCCGTCAGTTCAGTGACGAACTTGGACTGATGAGATTGCATCTCATGAGGAAGAATGGCCATTGATTATGGACGCATCTTTGTTGTATAGCGAAGTGACGCAATTGGAATAGTACCGCCTGGCGTAGCCATGGCATAGCGGCATGCCAATGGCGTAGCCGCGGCATGGAGGCATGCTAGTAGCCGCGGCATAGCGGAATACTAGTAGTCGTGGCATGGCGGCATGCCAGTGGCGTTGTAGCATGGCCAAAGTTAAGATTTGTCTCCGTGGTAAAATTAGGGCTTGGCGGCGTGGCCAAGGCTAGGATTTGGCGCCGTGGTATTTTGATGTACACCAGTCGCAATGTGGCATGGTTGGCGTGGCTTATGCATGATAGTAGCACGGTGGTGCAAGTGGCGCCTGGCGTAGCCGTGGCCACTAGACTTAGGTGGCTGGTTGCCTAAAAGTTGACACAAGTCTGTCAGTTCGGTGAAGAACTTGGATGGATGAGATTGCATCTCATGAGGAAGGGTAGCCTTTTATTATGGCTACCTTATGTTTTGTGTTAACTCATGAAAATTCGTAATCAGGAAATTCAGATGTGGGACCCTTACTAAAATCGTTGTAGAATTCTCGTATGAACTCGGATTTTGACAGTCTGGTCCTCCATTTTGATCAGAAAAGAATTTCCTATCTCCCCATATGGGAATATATAGGTTTTGATCTAGTTTAGGAGGTGAAAACAGCCCGACAGTAAAACTCAGGAAGAATTCGGGAGGAAATCTGTCAGTTTTCATCCATGACCTAGCTCGACTTTTATGATGTATCTTTTAGCTCGTTACTCCGATTGATTTGAATTTTTAGTATGTTATGCTAAACATCCATACAAAACTTTTGGCATATATCTCATACTAATTTTTTTTACCAAACGTTCCCAGTTGTTTGTACAATCTTTGGGAAGACGATTTGGCATGGTAATTGACGCGTTGGCACAACTTTGGGAAAGCCAATTTTGTATTGGCGCGACTTTGCTTTCGTTTTTTAATACTGTGGCAGGTTTAGAGCAACCTGATTGGTCGAAAAAGAGAGGGCTGGCCAAACATGGGTGGCCACACTTCTAATGTGAGTGTGGAAAATTTAGAGCGACCTGATTGGTCGAAAGAGAGGGTCGGCCAAGCATGGACGTGGCTACACTTCTAGTGTGAGTGAAATGGCTAGGGTACCCAAATACACCTCAAGTTAAAACTTTTCCTTCCTATAAGTGCTTTCTCCGAAAGTTATTGTCTATGGACTGAGTCGAGACAATGTAACTAATCGGTTCACACTTCGTGTGATCGTCTATGGATACGAGATCGAGACAATACAACAACGAAGTATGTTTACTTGATACAAAGGTTCGGACTTAACGAAACTCAATAGGATCCGCATATCAAGTAAATAGGAATTAACGTTTGTGTAATTTACTTTAATTATAATAAAACAATTATAATGCGAAAATATAAAGTAAATGACACAGCAAGATTTTGTTAATGAGGACACCGCAAATGCAGAAAAACCCCGGGACCTAGTCTAGAATTGAATACTCTCAGGATTAAGCCGCTATACAAAATAAACCAACTTCGTATAGTTGAGACCAAGAAACTAAACCTATAGTTCACCTAGTTCCTTATGTATTCCCACGCCTCCAACCTGTAAACAAGTCACATACTTTGACCAATTCCTTTGGTTCGTATTCCAAATAATAAAGGAACAACAAATCTGTTTGGTATCAACTCTCTTCAACCAAGTGATATGAGTTGCACAGAAGCTCTTCTGTTTATCTTAACATAAACTTCTTTGCCAGGTTCCAAGATCTATCTTATGTTCAATCACCAAAAGGTAATCGTTAAGATTAAGCCAATCAACACTCTTAATCCAAAGAACTGTGTTGATGTCGATATTTTCAATTAATCAATCCAATCTACCACAAGGATAAACCGATTATTAATTGGATCCTCTTTTACCAAAACAATTATTGTGCACACCAAAGATTATAAAAACAAGTCAGAAATTTTCTATCTCTTCTTTGTCTTCAAATCTTCTTAGATCTTCAATAAACACTTGCACACAACTACTTGAATCTCTTGTGATCAATCACTCATAGATTGGAGTCTGTTAACAATGGATTATCACAAGATTGTCTTTAGATCTAACAACAATCTAAAGGTCCCTGTCGAAACCTTGAACTAGTTTGAGTGAATCTTATATCAGAAGAGAAGATTCTCAAGCATAAACAAACTAGGTGCAATCAAAGTTCAACCACCGTTAGTCAATCAAATCAATAAGAAAACTAAAGATAAACCGCAATATATAGTTTCCCACAAACGGTACGTACCAGAGATTTTCAATCCCGTAGAAGACTTTAAACTGAGTGGACGTAAGAGATTTTGCCTAATTAGGTTACTCTCCTCTCCGAATAAGCGACTTCACCAGTAACAGTACAACAGAGGAAGTTTACTGTCACGAAGGATTAGTTTGATAGAAATGCAAACTCAAAGTATTTATAGACAAGGAAGTTTGGACACCAAGGAATTTTCAAAACCGAAAATATTCTCAAGATATTTCCATATTAACCCAGATTCGGGTTTCATACTTCCTGTGAATGCACTTCCAAATTTATGATCGAAATCTCCTTGGAAAATCTTTAACTAGCAAATGCACATTACTAATTCTTATTTCTCCATATATAATTAAAAATCTTAATTAAAAGATTCTTAACTTATTTAAATTCGATCTTGGGATTTACTTCCTTCTTAGATGTTAAGGAATATCTTTGAACAATAAAAGATGCACATTAATGCGCGTGTTCAAAGTGTGTTGACATCTTTCTCTTGCAAGTTCCTTTTCATACTTACTCACTTGAAACAGATTTACCACACTTCCAAACAAGTTTAGAATTGGTTCATTTGTCTTTTAAGAACTATATGATTGATCAAGTAACACTCAATCATAAACCATGGGTGTAACAGTTCTACCTATATGTGAGTATTGTGCATAGTCACACTAGCTTACCAAAATTCGGCTGACTAGGTACTAGGATCGGTTCCCCACATATATTTGGTATCTAACTTGTATGTGTTGCACATGTCCATAGGATTGGTTCCCCTTTTCCTAAAAACGTGTTGCACATGTTCATAGGATTGGTTCCCCTTTCTTCTATAAACCTTGCTGCACCTCGTATAAGGATCGGTTCCCCCTTTTGATGTACTGCACCTCGTATAAGGATCAGTTGCCCTTTCCCAAAATTTGGTCAGACACTCACAAACCCGATCATACACCAGGTGATTACTTAAGATTGGTTTCACTAATAAAAGTCATACCAATACATAAGTCAGGCCTCATATGAATAGTGTTACCAAGAACACAACCAAGTCACGAGCGGTTATACTAATCACACATATTGGTCGTTCATAAGATATGCAATGAAGAACAGCCCCAATAACGCTTGGTGATTTCCTTTTCGGTTCACAACACATATCATGAATTTACTTCCTTAAAAAATATGTAAAAACATTATTTCCTAGGATAAAATCCTCACCTCATACCCATACATAATCACAATAGCATTCATACGAATATGTTGATGTCTTATATATAAAGTTTAATGGTTAAGCAAGAAACTTCATATTGTATTCCTTAATACTATGTCTATCTAGAGTGTTCATGCTTTGCAGTTTTATGTTTTCAATATGCGCGACTTGAAAGATACGTCAGGGAATGAAACAGTTCAAGTCAAATATCACTAACCTCAAGTGGAAGGATAATGTTGTGGTTGTAGCTCCGTACTTCTTCACTTCTTCAAGTCTTCGCAAAACTTGTAATGTCTCACCCTAATACTTTCAAGCTAACCTATACGAAGTTGACTATAGTACATTTAAATCAAGCGACTCTTAAATGAGTTTTGGTTTACTAAAATATGACAACCAAACTTGACATACCAATGCTTAGTGGGTTCAACCGAGCTATGCTCTAACAGTGAGTGTGGCAGCTTTAGAGTGACCTGATTGGTCAATGGGAAATAGGGCCGGCAAGTATGGGCCCAGCCACAACTCATTGAGAGTGTAGCAGGTTTAATGCGACTTGATTGGTCGATAAATAAATAAGGGACGGTTGGGTAGCATGGGGCGTTGCCAAGTGTCGCCGGCTAGCCTATGGCATGGCCACGCATCCCTCATTGTTGCTCCTACTCCGCGGCTCTATTTATTCTTTGCTTTCTGACTAAGTATTTTGTGCAAGGGCCTTACTTAGTGGTCTGTGCTACTCTGCTGCGAATGAAAACAAATCCATCATGCCATACCAATATTAAGGGTTTTTCCGGGTAACATAAGCACCGGTACTTGGAGGTCCATGCTAATCTGTCGTGAGTGAACGCAAATCCGTCATGCCATACCAATATTAAGGGTTCTGTCGGGAAACATAAGCACTGGTACTTGGAGGTCCGTGCTACTCTGCTGCGAGTGAACACAAATCCGTCATGCCATACCAATATTAAGGGTTCTATCAGGGAACATAAGCACAAGAAAAGTACTCAGCATGCTCCGACATTTGTGAGTAATGCAGCTAGGAGCTTATACACTCATTAGGCTCTATACTAATGAATAATTCATCTAAGATCTTGAGTTTCAATACAATACGAAGAGAGACATAAGCACTTATCAGATTTTTGATATATTCTCCAAATTCCCTGCGGAATATAGATATATCAATGTCTACTTCATCTGATGCCAGGTCAGGTAGATAGACTTTTACAAATTTAACCCTGAACTAAAAGCCACCATCAACATTAAGTCCCTTACTTAGCTCGTAACAGTGGCATTGTTGTGGGGTAAGCATAAGATGGCGACAGACATGGATAAAAATCAAAAGGCAAGTCATGAAAATATTTCCAGGAAGAATTTGGCTAACCTTTGGCAGGAGGCATGAGGAATCCGTGGTTCTTGCATTGGCGGCTTGGCGTACTTCCGTCTTTTCCATAGGGTGTTGGCGTTGGTGCTGCCACTTTGGTCAAAGTGTGGTAACGCTGGTGATGCAGGTTCGGCTGTGGATGCTAATACTAGCGCTGCAACCTTACCTACAGAATGATGATGATGACTGGCTTGACCATGGAATGAGCAGAGATGGAGCTGGAATTTTGGCTACTGATCATCATAGATGGCGCTTGGCTCTAGTCCGTGGAGTGGTGGAAACGGATTCAGTCCGCGAAATGGTGGATGGATTCAGTCCATGGAATGATGGATGGTGTTGCTTTCTTAGGCCACGGAGCGGTGATGATGGCGCGACAACTTTGACCACGGAGCGGTGATGGTGCTGCAACTTCGACCACAAACTGTTGATGTTGGCGCTACTGGCTTGGCTACGGATTGTTGGTGCCATGGAGATTTGGCTTGACCACGGAGTACGGTGCCGTAGAGCGTTGTAGGTTCGGTCATGAAGTGAAGATATTGTCACACTACTCATTCGGCTATGGAGTATGAGTGTGGTGCGTCCAGTCATCTATTCCCATTCATGGAGCAATAAGGAATCCTTATTCTGTTCAAACTCTAGAAACTACGTTTGTATGAAAAGGGGTATCGACCCTCTTCTGTTTTTGTTGTTCATCCGGCTCCGTGCTTTCATCTGCAACATCTGGCTCCTCTTCATCATTTGTTAGCGGTGGTAGAGCAAGCATTAATAGCAACAAAGCAATCTCTAATAGTTATAATCAGCAGCAAGGCAAGCCAGGAGAACTCAAGGTAGATGCTCTCGCATGTATCCACCCAACATTACCATTGATCTTCTCTAGAATGTGTAATAAGGTTCTGACTCCAGAAGAATGAGTATCTAACCTCTTCAGTGGATTTCAAAATTTACCAAACTCCATTGCGCTTCTTGGGATGGATGGATGAAATAATATCAGAGCTTATCTTGGAGATTATGGTTGCGTTGTTGGTTCATCCTTGACTTTAGGTTATTTGGTACCTAGACTTTCTGATTGCGATGATGATATGTTATGGATGCTTGTATGGTGGAAATCTTTCGGATCTATTGGGTTAAATAGATGAGTTGAGAGATGTTCCATTGCTGATGTGCTGCTATCAAGTCTTCAAGGACTTCGTTCCAAGCAACATCCTTTGAACTATCTTCTGAATCTTGGACTATTGCATGGAACGGGATGCGGTGAGCAGTCCCTAGTTGTACTTCTATTAGATCCGATGGCGTGACCGTATATGTGAATGTATCTCTGTGGCATGCTTTTGGAGTCTTTGATGCAGTGCACGGCTTCATGTTGAGAAATTCCTGCGGCCCATAAAGTTCTGTTGCATTTGTTGGTAAGGTGGTTGACGAATTAATGAAGGCGGCAATCTTTTTGATTCGTCGTTTGTTGACCAGTGTGCGAGAGTCGCACTTGATAGCTCTTATTGTACCCAACTTCTGGCAGCCCATGCACCACATACATAGGAAATTGGAAATCTAGAAACACCGAATCTGGCTTTGTCGGCGATGCATGTCTTCATGCAGGCCTTGGGTAGGTAGTATTGAGTTCTGAGTAGGTGATGCGGAAAACATGGTGTAGTTGGTATGTGTGGCTTGCTAAAGCGCAACTTTCCTTTTTGATTCTTCACTAACAACAACGCTTATGAATGGCTGAGCCAAACACTTCTTGTTGGTCTGGATCCTTCCAGACAAGGAGGTGGTGATATCCTTGCACTACATCTTTGAAGAGTGGTGACCTTGTGTTGATGGTAGTTTTTAGCTTAGGGTCAAAATCGTAAAACCTTGTATCTGATGTGACGTCAGTCTGCAAGAAAATAGAGCCACGTGTGCTAACCTCTCCACTGGAAAATTTATTGAGCCGCTCAATATACTTACATGAAATTTATCCAGACTGGCGTATCCCAGATGTTCTGTAAATTTCGGCACCTCGCGCATATTCACTTAATATAAGTTCCCCTGAATGCCTTCTATGCTATGTTCTCCGACTGAACTCTTGATGTTGATATGGCATGACGATTCGTGTTCACTCGCAGCAGAGTAACACGAATCTCCAAGTATCAAGAATAAGATCTTTGCATAAGGTATTCAATCAGAAAAGCATGATGCTCTCTGGCAACGAACTTAAAAGAACTCTGTGTCGACACATAGAGTTCAGTCAATCATCTTTACTAACTTGCAGAAGTTAGGGTTTCACGCCTCGCGCAATACACCAGACCTTTCTTGTCAAAATTAATTAAATTTGCCGCCGCACACTGGAAGTATGGCCACGCTCTAGCTTGCCGGTCCTACTTCCCATTGACCGACCAGGTCGCCCTAAAGGCACCACACTCTCACCAAAAGTGTGGTCGCGCCTTATGTTTGGCCGGCCCCCTTTTGTGGCCAATCAGGTTGCTCTAAGATTGCCACCATACATTAAAGGCCAAACGCACCCTATCGTGCCAACTTCACAACATGCCAACTTCGCAAACATACCACTTCGTGGCAACCTGCCAAAAGTAGCCACCACACAGAAATTCCTACTCCTGTGGAAGTTTCCACACTATGGCCTTGCCATGGTTCCTTTGTCATAGCCATGGCACCATTTGCACCAAAGTAGCGTCATGCCGCAGCCGCACGCCACGTGCACTAATTAGGGTATTCGACAAACCCTAATTTGACCAAATTGCTACCAAAGCCAAATAACGTTCCCAGAGAAACGGGATTGGCATATCAACAAGGCCAATGTTGCCACACCACATGTGGGCCCAACTCTACAACACCTAACTTTGGCCACGCTGTTGATGGTGGATTTTCATTCAAGGGTAAAATTGTAAAACCTAAAAATTATGCGCCAACATCTTGTAAAAGATAGGGCCATCATTAAGTGATGGATACTCCTTCACTTGATTAATTCACCTAGAATAGAGCTTGTGGCAACAATCCCATTCTGTGAATAAAATACACGAAATTCATCCAGGTTGGAGCATGTAGCAACAATCCCATATACCCTGTGAATTTACAACATTATTAATTAATGCGCAACCAGCCTTGAATTTCCTGTACTTATTGTCAGTTCGGCATGACGACTGAGTGTTGTTCTCAACATAGCAACATGAATCTCCAAGCATTATAATGAAACATGTACGAAATACCCGTACAGGCTGCAACTCTCGGTGTGTTATACTAGCCCGATTGAGCCACTCTCGGTGTGTTATACTAGCCCGATTGAGCATCCGGACTGACCGTATCAGTCTGGATATGATCACGACCATCCAACTCCACCAGCATGATTGGATGGCCCAGATCGATCCTATAACCCCCAAGCAGGTATGGAATATCTGCTGCCGAACCAAAGCGGCCCCGGATGGTCGGCCTCCCCTTGGCATAGCTTTCCAAAACGTCCAAACCAAAGCAGTATGGACGAAAACCCTAAATTAGGGTTTGCGGCACATTACATGTGTCGCAAAACAGTCTCAACCATCCATCTTCGCATGTATAAATGGAGGGTGCAGATGTAGATTCAAAGGGCACGGAGTATGTCAACACAATCACTGTGGGCCCAACTACATACCTAACCAATCGATCAGGACCAACCATGGTAGGTTGTTCCAAATCGTACGCCTGAATGGAGCATGACGCACGGCGTTGAAACCCAAAATTAGGGTTTTGAATCACGAGCGTCCATTTTCTCCGGCACGAATGGAGGGTTCGAGATTAGATCAAAGCATGTCCGGCTATACCAACATGACCACCGTGGACCCATCTATCCCCTCACCTGATCGGCCAAGGCATACCATGCCTGGTTAACCCAAATCGTTCGCCCAAACTAGCGTGGTCGCACCTCCCAAGCTGCAAACTAATCTCAACCGCTCGATTTCTCCGGACGAATTGAGTGGCTTAAATCATGTTTTCATGGGACGGCAAGGTATAAGCGTGAAAACCAGCCTACCACCTACACATGTTACTTTCTGTGGGTCCCACGATCTACACACACTCGAGACATCAATCATGTCACAAACTAGGGGATACATACTGGGGTATTGGTCTGGCAGTTTACAGCGTGCAGCGCACAACGCGTCATCACAAAAACGTGTCAGGAAGTCATGGACGGTTAGTGATGATGGGAGAAGTGGGCAAGCCTGGTCATGTAACACCAACACACTACTCCATCACTCCAATTTCTCCACTTCCCACGAGATACGAAGGTTAGGCTAAAAGACTTGTATAAATAGGCTCTCCACCCTATTTTTCAAACAAGACAAGACAGAACAGAGAGAGCATAACACAGAAACCAAGTGTTAACATCCAGAGCCTGCTTGCGTTAATTACAAGCCTGCTCACCTTTCTGATGCAAGTCATACATAGCTAACACCTTCACAATCTCAACACCTTCTTCACTTCCCTCCCTAAGATCAACCCCATCTCCTTCACTTTGTGACCGAAACAAGTTTGGAACGGCCATTCTTTTTGGTTTAGGTCGGACTTGCATAGATTGACATCTCGAATCTACAAGCACTCACTGCGCAATGCATCGTTTAAGGTTTAGATTCATTCCTCATCCACACACCCCAAATTACCAAAATTGGCAGGAATAGTTTTCACCCATAAACAATTGGCGACCACAGTGGGAGGTTGATCTCTCGGTTGTAGAAAATTGAATTCTCAATTTTTCGGTTTTCATCTCTCGATGTATCCTCACCAGGAAACCCCAGGTGGTTCAGATATCATGGGAAGTATAGTTAGAATGCTGGAGGATGTCTTGGCAAACCAAGCTGGTATCGCTAGAAGACAAGGCGAAATATTCCGCCTCTTGAATGATATAACAACGTAATTACAAGAAGGGTCGACATACGTTTACTCAGACAGTGCGAGAAACGCTGGATCCTTAGACCTTTACCAGTGGAGAAGCAAAAAGAGCGCGTAATCGAATGAGACTCAGAAAAGATGAACAACACGGTTCATCCGACGATGAAGGCTCGAGGCAACTCCACAGAGGAAAAGACTTGTCCAGAGTATGTCTGCCAGATAAAGAAAGGGAGCCTGCAGCCTACGGAGTCCTGCTAGAAGATTTATATCTCAAGACTCTTGTTGAAGCCCGGAAGACTGTTCAATCCGCATCGACCTTTCAACCAAGCGAATAAACGCTTAAAGAAGGAGAGATCAATCAAGAAATACGTGAATACAGAGGATGGGAGCGTTCAATTCTATTACTCAGCAGTGATATTATGATACCTTCCACATCCCTGTACATATGAAAGCGATCCGCGGATATGATATCACTTGCAAATCTTCCAACTTCATCTCCGAAATGTGCTCCACATCAAAGCCACATAGAGACATCAAAACGCCCACTGACGCATGAAAAGATAGACTCAAAGTACCTACACTTTCCCTTCCCAATGAAGAAGATTTTGGAGTTGCTGGAGGCATGGGTGCATAACGGAGAGGTGGAGCTACCTCCGGTATGGCGTCCGCCCACTGATCAAGAAGTAATGGACCCAAGGTATTGTCATTTCCACTGATTCCTTCACCACCCCACCAGTGAATGCAATGCTTTGAAGCGCATTGTCCAGGAGAAGATTGGTTCAGAGGGATGACTTTCTTTCTCTGAGAGATCAATGCGGACGACTTCCTTGGAGGGGCTACTTCGGTTTTACATAAGTAAGGTATCGAAAGAAAGTAAGTTATATCCAACAATCCTACAAGAAATATAGTTTTAAATTTCACTGGGGACTGACATCCGGACATGGAAAAAAGAGGCTCAATAATTAAACACCATGTTTGTTTCCTTTTATACTTCCATTTTACGCAATATTTGCAATTTCATGCAATCATTCATGACCAAGATGCAAATTCCATTTAAGATAATCCCTCTTCAGAAAAATTAATTCACAAAACTATCTCAAAATAAATCAATTCAATTACCTATTAATTCAAAACCGGAAGTCAAATTGTCAAAGGAAATCCTCACTATCACTCAAAAGGGAAAGCATCTAAAAGAAAAGACGAATAGGTTGCATGAGTTCTTCAAGGAAAGTCCTTCAACAACAACTCGTCTTTCTGTGCAAAAGCGGATTTTATTTTCTGAAGAACGGCATGTTCCAGCTTCAACTCATTAGACAGCTTTTCAATCTTCTCTTCCTGGCGAGTAATCTGATCCATGAAGGACCTCATCTTGTAATTTATGGAGCTCATGAATCTCGGAGAACCCTTTGAATAACCAAGGAGCATTGAAGCCATACTATATAAACACATCCCGATGGCACTTCCAGTCTTCAATCATCTCCTCAGAAACTGTTCGACCAGTCGTGATGCTCATCCCATGGATAGAAAATAAAGCTTCCTGGACGCGATTGACCAGTGCAAGGCGACTTTTGAGCTTCTTAGTAGTAGCATAGTGGCTGTGCTTCTCCCATATCTCCTTGTACAACTATTTGAAATGAGCTGGCACACTGAATACCCCAACCAACACATGGCCCGGAGAGGGTACAGTGAAAGGAGGATCGAACAAAGCCCCAGGACGCATCGCAAATACTTCGCCAATTGCAGGAGCCTTGTCAAATGCAGGAGGCCTTTCGAAATAAGTCACCACAGCTTGATTGATCGGAACCTGTTCAGAACGTGCTTCAAGGGGAGTCATCTCAATAATATCATATGTTGCCTCTCCTACATTTCTCCTGATGTCTACTTCGCTTTGATTACTGATTTCCATCACCACCTCATCAACAATGTCACTTACAGAGGCGCCTTGTCTAGCCAAGCTTGCGTCATCTCCATCATTGTCCAGTAAAGGAGCGGTTTCGGTTTCACCAGACTTCTTAGCATGGGGATCAGTGTCGCCAGACCTCTCAACATGAAGGCCAACATTACCGGAATTTTCATTCTGAATGCGCGCCAACCATGTGAAAACATTCTCTTTTGGAATTCCCTAAATTTAAGAAAGAATCACTCTTAGAAGAGAGCACTCCGGAGAAATAAAGGAGTCGACGGAAAGAGATTTAAATACCTGCATATTGGAAGAATTGAGGATCACCGAATTGCTTGCCTGCCTTTTGGACCTCCCTCCTTCTTGGGGACTGCAATCACCAGCTCTGGTCCGTTTGTCTGTGAGTGGTTTCAAACAGAAATGTTTCTACAGAACGTCAGGAGATGGCACACCACGAGAATCCTCCATAACATCTGCTGAGAACTTCTGAAAAGCCAACAGTTGTTTCCTCCAAAATTCCTTATACTTATCAGTTACCGCGGGTTTTACCCTAATAGGCCAGAAAGGAAGACTCAGCCGTTCTAAGAACACGTCAGCATTAATAATATCCGGGAGAAATTCTTTTGGAACCTCTGATGGACGGATGAACGGAACACCCGGGTCAAATCCCATTTGACGAGAAGCCCTATCAATATTGTACGGAGTCACAGTAAATTCTTCGTTGAATAGAGATGGGACATACCCCGGGATACAGCTGTGCAGATAAACAAGTTCTCTGAATCTCACAGTCTTAGCATCAGTACGTACCACATCATCAAAACCGTCAGAAGCAATAGCAAAGGTCTTCGGTTGAACAATGGAAGAATGGATCGGTCCCCATGGACGGAAATCTATGGAATACACATTATCAAAGATGTCCACGAGTTTCGCGCTAGTTCTGGGATGCCTCCTATGCCAACGAAGTATTCTCGAACCACCATACAAACTGCTGAGCGAATTCGCAGGAGTAGGAGCATAGCCTTTGAAATGTTCCCATAAGAATGCCTGAAGAAAGGCGAAGTGAACGTGCGACTCCACCTTCTTGTACCCGTTGGAAATATGCATGTACATTGCTAAGGCGTCCAGATGAGAATACAACGATCCAAGGAACAAGGCGCCTAGGGGAAGAACTTCACCTTTCGCCAGCCTTATAGCAATCTTAACGAGGTCACTTCTTATGGTTTTCTTTCCAGAACCGTTGTCAAATATGTCTATGGATAGCCACAAAGACAGGAATGCAATCACACTGAGCTCATTTTCCAACCCTTGATCCGGGTCTGCAGAAGACCACTCCGACACCCACCAGGTGTAAAAGCATCTCGTGTATTTTTTTCTCCTCCTTGTCCAGACTGTCGAAACCTACCACCTTTTGGAGTATGATGTTGTAATTACGTTGTTCCATGTCAGAGAGCTTGTAATAAAGACTTTCGGCAATAGGAAGGTTCATTAATGCAGCTACACTTTCCAAAGTAATAGTCATCCCTCCCCATATAGATATAGTTGTATGAGTAGAAGGGCGCCACCGAGAAACGAAGGTAATCAAACCTGCAGCGTCTTTCTTAATTTCAAGAGCAGCAGATGCCATGACCGCATTAAGGATTTGCGCTTTGGCCAAATTAGCTTTAACATCCTTATTATTCAACATGCGTCTCATCCATCATTCATAAGAACCCAGTGGAGTATGACAAATCTTGAAGTCGATAGGAGAAGGCGGATATTCATTTCTCCGGAGACAAAATCTCATCACAAGCGATGAAGAAGAAGATGGATCAGCTTCCACATTTTCTGAACCGGAGAGCAGGACTATCTGGTGAGAAGGATGTCTCTTAGTGTTTGGAAAAGGCGAGGTGAACAACTTATCATCGATGTTCGGCATATCTTTGAAGCTGTCAACACTTCCTGACTTTGCACCAGCATTATATCCAGAAGACATTTCAACAGGAATTCTTTCATGCATTCCATAATAAAATAAAAGACAGGAGTTAGAACTCGTATGAAAAATGCATGGGATGTAGTCACACACGACAAGACACAATTCACGTTGGAGTGCACATATTGGGTCCAGTCCGGTATTCAAGTACGACATTGATTTCAAGTCCGGTATTCATTTCAAGTATGGTATCAGTTTCAAGTCTGGCGTTGGTTTCAAGTCCGATATTGGTTTCAAGTCTGGTATTACTCAAGTTTCAAGTCCGGTGTTGGTTCAAGGCACAAGGCTATGAGGTCGACTTTAAGTCAGGCATATGTGGGTGGGACCCACGTTCGAATCAAACATGGCATTCATGGTCACGGTTTTCTTATATTCATGGGAATCGTGTTTACGAAATCCAAGCCAAATTTCTCTCCAATCTACAACCTAAGAAACTAGGTTTTGCATGCAACAATGAAAGGAGAAGCAAAAGACGGCATATTCATGGGATCGCAGTATTAAACAATTCTAGCAAAAATAGGCGGTTTTACTATCAATCTTGATGGGAAAGCTAAGCATGATGTATCTATCAAAAGTTTTTACCTAAGAAATTAGGGTTTTTCCTTAAAAAAAAAATTGAAACTTACCTTGGACGGACGGGTGGCGGCGGACGTCTAGCGGCAGCTCCGGCAACGGCGGTCGACGGCGGCAATGGAGAGCACAAACGGGAGCTACTAAAAAAAAAAATCTCATAAGATAAAAAAGAAGGGAATTTTAAGAAAGTGCCACACTTCCATTATCCGGTTTAATAAAGTGCCACCGTTTTTTTTAAATATTAATTAAATGCCACAACTGTTAGCTTTCCCGTCAGGACCCACATACTTGGTCTTTTTCGTTGACTCTGTCAAAAGAAATTGTCGCGATTTACAAATTTACCCTTGAAAACCCTATTATACTAGTCACGGGTTCACCATATTTATCACCGGTAATGAAAAAAAAGAAAAACAGCCTGCCTCTCTTCTAGTGCTGCTTCCGTATAGGTTCTCCATGAATGAATGAATGAATTTAGAAGATTGGGAGTGATAAGAGGGGGAAATTGACTGGGTAATGAATTAAGGAGACAAAATTGGTGATTGGGTTTAATTAAGATTTCTATTGTTGTTTCAATTTGATTGATGTAATTGGTGATTGCTGTTAGGGTTCTTAAATCGAAAGCAAGAAAATCCAGGGGTAATTGGTGGTTATGGTAACCTTTCAATTGGGTATTTTATAACATGAATGGTAATGGGTTGGAAGAGATTGGTACGAATGAGAAAGAGATGGACATGTGAATTTGCTGGCGTTCTGAACCAGAAAAAGGGAAGAGATTGATTTTGAAATTCGAGGTGGAAATGTCTTTGCTTAGGTGTCGATTTTTGGGAGTCTACAATGGGTATTTTCCAGGGTCCATCAGGATATTTTATAGCTCGACTTGCTGGCTGAAATGAGTTCGAAATGTTGAGCAGTTGATGGACTTTGAAGACCAATTGAACCAGAGAAGATAATGGTGTTGTTGGTTGCTAATTGGGACTGGATTTGGAGATTTATGATTGTTGAATAGTTTCTGAACTATGGGTTTCTTATGAATTGAATTTGTAGGTGTTTGGGTGAGTTTAGAAGCTATAGAAAGTTCAATGTTACAGCAAGATGAGAATAACACATCAGGTGTTCGATAAAAGGCCTAAATGACTTTTTCTCCACCTCTTCAAGCTCAGTTTCTGTTAGTTGAACCTGTGCACAAGGGATGTTGCTGAAAATTTCTTGTGGAGGTATTTTCCATGAGTTTTGGTGGCTGAGTTCATATGAGTCTAAAGTGATTTTATGATATTGATGGGGGCAGGGAAATATGTGGTGATTCAGAGCAAGTTTTGGTAGTAAAATTAGTTAAGAAAACAGCTTGGTGTTGATGTTATTCCCATGGGTTCTGTTGGCTTGAATTGGTAATGAAAGGGGTAGTTGTTGGACTGATTTTGTGGTGGGCATTGACAAGGGTTTTGTTGAATCAAGAAGAGTAAGAAACGGTGCAAGTCTAGAGCTTAGTGTGGATGAGTATATGGAGTTTGGTCTTAGTATTGGGTTGTGTCTCAGCCGGCAAAAACAATCAGGCAAGGAATTGGTGTTGTTGCCATGGTTCAATGGCAGTTTAAGACATGTGATGCTGCTGTAATTGGTGGTCGAGTTTGGTAGTAGCTATGATGTGATTTAGAAGCCAACGTGGAGAGGGAATTTGCGTACCAGCTAGTATAGAGTCTGGGTCCAAAACAACAGCCGAGAATCGAGATGTTGCTGGTAGTTTTGGGTCGGTGAATGGTTGAGACGATTTGAGGGCGTAGGTGTCTTTTACTAAGATGGGTAACTGCCACCAATGCACTAACTGATGTCAATAGTTTTTTTGGATGGAAAATGTCAAATGTGTGGCATTAAATAAATTCTGAAAAAAACGGTGGTATTTTCTTAAACATGCAATTGAAAGTGTGGCACTTTATTAAAATCCCAAAAAAAAGGGTTGCTCCTTTTTATAGACAAGATTTAGAAGAATCCTAGTAGAATAAGGATTCCTCTTTTGATTCAAATACCCAAAAAGGAAACCGGTCCCACCAAATCATTCCATACAAGCACAACGGCATGGACAACTAGCGATCGGTAAATACTCTTCCGGGTAAACTTCCTTTATCCTGTCTTTCTCACATATGTATGTCACCATTTCATGCCTACCTCACAATAGTGTAACCATTATGCGCTAGGCAGGGGACTTAATATTGATGGTGGATTTTCATTCAAGGGTAAAATTGTAAAACCTAAAAATTATGCGCCAACATCTTGTAAAAGATAGGGCCATCATTAAGTGATGGATACTCCTTCACTTTATTAATTCACCTAGAATGGAGCATGTGGCAACAATCCCATTCTGTGAATATAATACACGAAATTCATCCAGGTTGGAGCATGTAGCAACAATCCCATATACCCTGTGAATTTACAACATTATTAATTAATGCGCAACCAGCCTTGTATTTCATGTACTCATTGTCAGTGCGGCATGACGACTGAGTGTTGTTCTTAGCAGAGCAACACGAATCTCCAAGCATTATAATGAAACATGTACGAAATACCCTTACAGGCTGCAACTCTCGGTGTGTTATACTAGCCCGATTGAGCTACTCTCGGTGTGTTATACTAGCCCGATTGAGCGTCCGGACTGACCGTATCAATATGGATATGATCACGACCATCCAACTCCACCAGCATGATTGGATGACCCAGATCGATTCCATAACCCCCAAGCAGGTATGGAATATCCGCTGCCGAACCAATGCGGGCCCCGCATGGTCGGCCTCCCCTTGGCATAGCTTTCCAAAACGTCCAAACCAAAGCAGTATGGACGAAAACCCTAAATTAGGGTTTGCGGCACATTACATGTGTCGCAAAACAGTCTCAACCATCCATCTTCGCATGTATAAATGGAGGGTGCAGATGTAGATTCAAAGGGCACGGAGTATGTCAACACAATCACTGTGGGCCCAACTACATACCTAACCAATCGATCGGGACCAACCATGGTAGGTTGTTCCAAATCATACGCTTGAATGGAGTATGACGCACGACCTTGAAACCCAAGATTAGGGTTTTGAATCACGAGCGTCCATTTTCTCCGGCACGAATGGAGGGTCTGAGATTAGATCAAAGCAGGTCCATCCATACCAACATGACCATCGTGGATCCATCTATCCCCTCACCTGATCGGCCAAGGCATATCATGCATGGTTATCCCAAAATTCCTAGCTTGCGCTCCTTTTCATAAACCCTAATTTTATAAACGGTCGCAGATGAGTGTCTCAAAGATCATATCGTCCGTCCAACTTCACCGGCTTGGCTATACAGCCCTGGTCAGTGATAGGTGTGTAAAAACACCTCTCTAAGTATCGATTGGTTATGCTTTCTTAGCTAGTTTTCTTGCGAAATTGTATTATTATCTTTCGTTTTATATTTTATGGGAATTTTGGAGCTTATTCCCAAAAAGAAAAAAGAATCGTCCGATTTGCCAAAAAGAGAGACGGAATTATCATTGCATGGGAAATTACTGTGGTCAGTTGTATGGGGGTTAAGAATAACCAGCTGAAATCCATTGCGAATTACCGGAGGAGCTCTAACCATTATATTTTGGGCCTTAGCTCAACAGTTATTTACACCACAAATGAAGGTTGAATATGCTTGAGTGCATCAGTGCTAATGGGTTTGTATGGCCATTTGATGGGTTAAGAGAGTGCGACCAGGGGAAGATTTTGGTTCGGTTTGGTTTTGAGTTTTGGTTTACAGGGAATAGGAATTTTCTGTAGTGGTTGTTAACTGAGCTGACGAGACGATGGTGAGTACCCTATTTAGAAATTCGCCGAATGATTCCGAACAGATCGTATACGAATTATATGGCCGTCCTATTGCAACCCCGATCCCCTTACGTGAATTATATGAGCTTCCCGATTTATTCGCGATTTTGCCGTTTCGAATTGGAAACGGGCGTACTAAATCGGCACATTAAACTTCTAAGCTTTAATAGTAAAAAATTAAATGTAAATGAAGGGAATCGTACCCGGGACGCCCGACTCCTACTCTAGGTCTACAACCACAGTTCCACATGCTTGGTTTTGTTTAATACTGCACATATTATCTAGATAATGCGTTGAATCCATAGAATTGTTACATCCCGACATGCTCTTATTAAATTTTTTTTTTTTGTTCTAACATATATATATGGATAAAGAGTATTAGCCTAACAAGCTAAGCTCCAACAACGCACTCCTACATGAATTGAACAGGTTGCCATGCTAACCTACCAACGAGCTTCATGGGTAACCTAGCCAAGGGAGCCGAAGCGGGAAGGGGGCTGAGACTGTGTCACAAGGGGGGCATGCTAACTCTCCCGTCCATGTTAATTCATACAATATTACGTCATTGTGGACTCGAACGTAGGACCTCCTGGAGCGCATGAAACTTTGGGGAACGTGGATGACCAGCTGAGCTAAGGGCCCGTTATTAAAATAAAATTAGGCTATCAAATTCACAAATACATATTAATTTAATTATATTTATACGCCGAATTTTCCGTCCCGAATTCAAATATGTAAAACGAATTATACACGTACGTATGCCGTTCCGAATTATCCCCGAACTACAAATGGTTGACCGAATAGTAGACCGAATTTACCTTCCATTAAAACGAATAATACGCGTACGTATGCCGTTCAGAACGTTTCTCGTATCCCGAATTGCTAACTAGGGTGAGTACTAGCCAGTAATGTAGTCGGAGGTGATAGTGCAGTGGAAGAAAGGGAGGAGTTGAAGTTGCACGAGTTTAGTTTATTTAAGGAAGACGTGAATGGTTGGCTAGCGAGATGGAGTTGAGCTGTGGTTTCTGCCATGGTTAGTTGGCTGACGAGAGCTGGTGTTTGAAATGGATTTCGAGAGGGAGAATATGACGGCAGTGACTGAAGTTTTTAGATCTTGAAGAGATGGCTGGTATTGGATGGAGCTGATGCTGTGCTTGTACGATAGTGTTGAACTGAGCTGTGGATTGGGATAATGGCAACGAGTTAAGGCTTCGTGCATGGCAGTGAGTAGGATCAGTTTGGTGTTGGAGAGGTGTACTTTGGAAGATGCATGGTGGATAAAAGATGAGAACTCCAGCTGTGATAACACAAGAAGTAGTGGAGAAGTGAGGTTATAATGGACAGCAGTTACCATGATGGAGAAAGCTCGACAGTTTGGCAGCAACGTTGGAACGGGAAGAAGGAGATGAGCTCGTGAACGTTGGAAGTTGTTGATAGCATTACTGGCGATGGATGGTTATGGAGGAGATATAAACAGGGACGAGTTGGTGGTTGATCTTGGCTGTAACAGATGGTGATAGCGAAGTGACAATGGAGCAGAGCTCGTGGTGATGGGAATGAATGGTTCAGGGGATGCTGTTGTTACTGGTTCTTTGATGGACATTGAGGGTGCTTTGCAGATGATGGAAATGGCGATAGCAGTGTCGAGAAGGGATAATGGCGTGTTATTGGTTGGAGTCGATGATGAGCAATGACGTTGAATGAATGGCAGTATTGATGGACGCTGCATGCTGGCGTTTGGGATGAGATGAGTGGGACGACTAGATTTAACAGCTGCAGATCAATCCCAATAGGCTTTTAGCCAAAGTTTTACGTGACCAGCGCAAGCCCAATAGGCTTTTGAGCTAAAATACTTACACGAACAGAACTAAGGCCGTGACTTTGGGAATTTGGCCATGGTTTTGCAACCTGCTTTGGTCCGGGATTTGATGCACGAGTGTGGATGGGGAAAAATGATCTGCTGGTTTTTGCGGAATTGAGGACGACCGTGCGGAGGAGATTCCTTGAACCGAGAAAAATGTTCAACCTCACACAGATGCACCGCTATGAAGGGGGTGCTTTTTAGTTCGAGAGACCAATCTGTAGTAATCCAGCCTAAACCAAGACAATGGCCGTTCCAGAGTAAATTCGGTCACAAGAGAGGATGGGTTGGTCTGTAGGAGGGAAGCTGAGAAATGTGTGAGATCAATGGTGATCTGAGATTGTAGGTGTGTTATGGTTTCCGTGTAATGCTCTGAATGATTGAATATTGCCTGATTGAGAGTGATTTATGTGAGTTCGTGTAGACGAATGAGTGTCTGTATGAACTTTGTTGAGAAATTGCTCGTTCAGACGATTGTTGTTCGAATGTTTGAGAACTCTTCGAATCTTGTTGTTCAATCGGGATTCAGAAACATTATATAATGCCGGAGTTGAAAACACCATGATTCCATGAAGTGCGACAGTTGATGGAGTGAAGGAGTGGAGAGATGGAAATAATGCTCAAAACCAGTTGCGCTCATCGTGCGGAGACTTGGTTGATTTTCCACCCACTACTTTTCTAACTCCCTCAACTGATTGCACGACTTACCCACATTTCATCGTGTGTTTGAACACACGTGCCGTAGACCGCCAAACCAAAACCCTAGTTGATATCCCCCCAAGTGACACGATTGATGTCTCGTGGTTAATTAAGTCAGTTGATGATTTCTTGATTTCGTGGAACGATGAGTCCACGTATTTGCTGAGTTAAACATGATTTTGTAAAATGTTCTGCAACTCATGAATCGAACGTGTCTGCTGAGACAATGATAGGATCCTCACGCTGAGGAGAGCAAGTGTTGCTCGCTAATTTATTTAATATTGATAGTCCTAATATTCGTTAATTTGAGTAAATATTGCTCATCTAAGCAAGTGTTGCTCGTCTGATGAAATATTGGTAGCGTGACCAAAATAAAATATTAATTAAAGCATTGGTAGTTGAACCGAGCATAATTAATAAGAATACTGATCATGAGATCAGTGTGAAATTATTAGTGTTTGAATCTGGAATCATGATCCTTGGATTCAGAAACCCTAATTTGATCAATTGATGACCAATTGATGATTTATTTGAAATTAACCATAGAATGAAGGAGAACCGGCTTCATGGGACCGTGTATCGACCATGAAATTCTCATATGCTCACGTGAGAAAAATCCAAGACCTCTTTGAAGAGTTGGTGAGTTGTTGAAAGAATGATTAAATGTTGGTTTAATCATTTACTGAATTACTGCTGGGTTCAGCATTAGGTGATAGAACCTAATTAATTATTATTAAAATATGAGGGACCGACCAGGGGGTTGTGAAACCAGCCCTGGGTGGTCACGGGATCAAATGACGATCGCTCCGTCAAAATTCTGAAAATTTTTGGAGAGTTTTGGACCTAATACGTGCAATTGTGCAAATTAGGTCAGATTGTGAGAAACACGTGGGACTGGCTCATTGCGAGCCACAAATCCAACCATGGTAGGTCAAGGTAACATGCTTTCGTCGTCGAGACGTACGTGTCTCAGTTCTGAGAATTTTGATATTTTCTGGTGCTCGTTTGAGCGACCGTTTGAGAAAATATGAAAAAATTAAGGTTTTCTGATAAAACCGTCAAAACTTCATCGGATGAAGGAAAATAATGAAAAATGAAGGAATTATGAAGAGGTGAGGGACCGACCAAGAGGTCATGAAACCGGCCCTGGGTGGTCACGGGATCAAATGTTGATCGTTTGAGCACTCCCAGATTGGTTGAAACCCTAATCAGCGTCCTTTGGTAGAATCAACATAGATTTCTCATACGGACTCGGATTTTGCTGGTCCGCCCCTCCATTACGTACGGAAAATAATTTCCTATCTCCTAACGCGGGAATATTTAGGGTTTAATCTATTTTGGGAGGTGAAAACAGCCAGAGAGTAAAACTCAGGAAAAATCAAAGGGGCCGGTCCCTTAACATTTTTCCTAATATGATAAAACGAAGGAGTTTTGCTGAAATAAATGAGTTTCCATGAGACGAAGGAAACATCAAAAATCATAAATAATAAAATAAGGGACGTGTGAGCGTGTGGGACCGGCTTGGAGCATGACTGGCCGACCAAGGCTTACCCCGTGTGTTTTCCCTATTTTATGCATTATTTCATGATTCGAAGGAATTTTCATAATTTGAAGGAAATATCATGAAATCAGGGAATTTTCATGGGATTATGAAAACATGAAAAATATGCTAATAAAAGAGTGGGACGTGTGAGTCATCTAGGGTTTGGCCGACCGGCCATGACTCGTGCACACGGGTTTCCTAAGTTTTATTATTTTTCATGGGACGAAGGAAATATCATGAGATTAAGGAGTTTTCATGAAATTAGGGCAATTAATAAAATAATGAGGAAATATGAGGTGTGGGGACGGCTGGACCAGGCATGGCCGGTTGGCCAATGGTCACGCCCCCCTCATGCTCTCCTTGATTTTATATTATTTCCTCCGCGCGGAGGAAGCACCATGAAGTTGAGGAGTTTCCTCAAAACAAAGGATATTTGTTCAAGAGAAAGGTTTTTCATGAACTCAGAGAAAACAACAAAAATATGATAAAAATATGAGACTGGTGTGGGATTGACCACGGCACGATCGGCCGGTCAGTGGGTCCATGCTCCCAGCGCCTTGGTCAATTTTTATTTATTTGTTATTTTTCGTCCTATTTTGCATAGGTTCATCGTTTCGTCGTATTTTGAAATACTTGCTCGTGCGGTGGTTGTTAATGTATTATTGTTGAATACAATTGCACCATCTCGAGATGGGGCTTGCTCAAAGCAGTAGCCACGATGCCCGTGCGTCAATATTTATTACTAATCCATGGACTTCTGTTGGGAAGAACCATGGTTTGCGTAATGAAATATTTGCGAAAATATTTGAATATTTTCAGCAATTATGCGTATGAACTCGAGAATTTAAGTTTAAGACATGGATTGCTCAGGCGGTAGCCCTGATGCCCGTGCGTCCAATATTTATTACTAATCCATGGACTTCTGCTGGGAAGAACCATGGTTTGCGTAATAAAATATTTGCGAAAATATTTGAATATTTTCAGCAATTCTGCGGATGAACTCGAGAATTTAAGTTTAAGACAGGGCTTGCTCAAAGGCGGTAGCCACGATGCCCGTCGTCTAATATTTATTACTAATCCATGGACTTCTGCTGGGAGAACCATGGTTTGCGTAATGAAATATTTGCGAAAATATTTGAATATTTCAGAAATTCTGCGGATGAATCCAAGAATTTAGGTTTGAGACAAGGCTCGCTAAAGCTCGTAGCACTGATGCCGTCGTCCAATCTCCAATATTACTAATCCATGTACTTCATTTGGGAAGAACCACGGTTTGCGTAATGAGATATCGCAAAAATATTTGAATATTTTGAAAGTGGATGAATCCAAGAATTTAGGTTTGAGACAAGGCTCGCTCAGGTGTAGCAGCTGATGCACGTGCATCAATATTACTAATCCATGTACTTACCTTTGGGAAGAACCACGGTTTTTTTTGCGTAATGAGATATCTGCGAAAATATTTGAATATTTTCGTAAAATTACCAGGATGAATCTAAGAATTTAGGAATGATTAATTTATGACTTTATACTAGCGAGAGCAAGTTGTTCGGGAGTTGTTCATCCCGTAATAGAAATTATGGTCAAGTATTCAAGGTACTCATGAGATATGTCGTTGTCCAGCTGTGAGACTACATATATATATACACTCTGAGAGAAAGTATTTTCCGTTAGAGGATTCGATGAGAGACCCGTGTCTCCATATTTACGCCTGATTGCTGAGTCAGAGGTTTGTGTAATTATGGGTTTACGATTTTATCCTTTGTCGAAAATCCACCATCTACAACGGGACACTCTCCTATTTTTGCTAGGTTTTCTAGTTTTCTTAAAGAGGAGGTTACAAAACTCTATATATAGGGAACCCTAGGCACAATCTTGATATATCATCCACTCCACGCCAACGCCAACGGTCCGCGTTCGACCCCCAAGAATCCGCTTCTAGCCAGTGCCATCTCCACGTTGCAGCCGAGCCCTAACCAGTGCCATCCTCTCCTTCCCAAGCCAACGCTCCATTGGCCTTCCCAGTCCAGTGCTCCATTGGCCTTCCAAGCAAGCCAGCGCTCCATTGGCCTTCCAAGCAAGCCAACGCTCCATTGGCCTTCCCAAGAAAATGCTTCATTGGCTTTCCAAGCTAGCTGCGTCCATCCTCCACTCCAATCTAGTTGTGTCATTCGCCATTCCAAGCTATCTGCGCCATCCTCCATGCCGATCTAGCCGCACCATCGGCCTTTCCAAGCTAGTCGCGTTATTCGCCATTCCGCAGCTTCATCTCCGCTCGTTCAAGATTGAAGAACCATATTCGCCGTTCAAAGAAACGCAATCTCCACCGTTCAAAGCCGCGTTATCTGCCATTCCCAAGCCGGAAGCGCTATCTTCACCACCCCATGGCCCAAATTGGCACCAACGTTCTTGGAAGCAAGACACTACGCCAACACCCCCTGGTCAAGCCGGAAATGCGCCAAGTCGTCAATACAAGGATCACAGATTCCTCATGCCTTCTGCTAAAGGTTAGTTGAATTTCCCTGGAAAACTCTTCACGCCTTGCCCTATTCGATTTTGCTCTTGTCCGTCACCATCTTATGCTTACCCCGTAACAATGCCACTGTTATGTGCTAAGCAGGGGACTTAATGTTGATGGTGGTTTTTAACTTAGGATCAAAATCGTAAAACCTTATATCTGATGTGACATCACTCTGCAAGGAAACAGAGCCACGTGTGCTAACCTCTCCACTGGAAAATTTATTGAGCCGCTCAATATACTTACATGAAATTTATCCAAACTGGCGAATCCCAGATGTTCTGTAAATTTCGGCACCTCGTGCATATTCACTTAATACAAGTTCCTCTGAATGCCTTCTATGCTATGTTCTCCGTCTGAACTCTTAATGTTGATATGGCATGCCGATTTGTGTTCACTCGCAGCAAAGTAGCACGAAACTCCAAGTATCAAGAATAAGATCTTTGCATAAGGTATTCAATCAGAAAAGCATGTTGCTATCTGGAAACGAACTTAAAAGAACTTTGTGTCGACACATAGAATTTAGTCAATCACGTCTCGCGCAATACACCAGACCTTGCTTGTCAAATTTAATTAAATTTTTCGCAGCACACTGGAAGTACGGCCACGCCCGGCTCCTCTTCCCATTGACCAATCAGGTCGCCCTAAAGGCGCCACTTTCTCACCAGAAGTGTGGTCACGCCTCTTATTTGGCCGCCCCCCTTTTGTGGCCAATCAGGTTTCTCTAAGCTTGCCACCATTCATTAAAGGCCAAATGCACCCTACCGTGCCAACTTCGCAACATGCCAACTTCGCAAACATGCCACTTCGTGGCAACCTACCATAAATAGCCACCACACGATAATTCCTACTCTTGTGGCCGTTTCCACACTATGGCCTTGCCATGGTTCCTTTGGCATAGACATGGAACCATTTGCACAAAAGTAGCAGTAGTGCCATGCCGCAGCCGCACGCCACGTGCACTAATTATGGTATTCATCAAACCCTAATTTGAGAAAATTGCTACCAAAGCCAAATAACGTTCCTAGAGCAACGAGATTGGCGTGGCAACATGGCCAATATTTCCACGTCACATATGGGTCCGACCTCACAGTGCCTTGGCCATGCCAAGCCTTAATTCTTCCACGATGCCTTGGCCACGCCAATCCCTAATTCTTTCACAAAGAATTCTTCCATGACACCTTGGCCACGCCAAGCCCTAATTCTTCCACGACGCCTTAGCCACACCAAGCCCTAATTCTTCCATGGAGAATTCTTCCATGACGCCTTGGCCACATCAAGACCTAATTCTTCCATGGGGAATTCTTCCAAGGGTTCCAAGCTTTGGCCATGCCAAATCCTTCCAACGGCGCCAAGTCCTTCCAATGACGCCAAGCTTTGGCCACGCCAAATCCTTCCATAACGCCAAACCCTAACTCTGGCTGCGAATCCAATTTTTAGCTTTGGCCATGCCGTAACATCGCTGGCATACTACTATGTCGGGGCTACTAGCATGCCGCTACCCCACTGGCATGCCATTAGCATGTGGCTGATATCACTTCGCTATACAAAAATATATGGCCATAATCTATGGCCATCCTTCTTCATGAGAAGCAATCTCAGCCATCCAAATTTCCACCGAACTGATGAGCTCGCGACAAGTTTTAGGCGACTAGCCAAGACGAGCCTGGCATTACATGCTATTTACCTGCGGCAAGCCTCTCAATTTTAACTTTCCACGCGTAGCAAAGTGCAACATGTTTTCCACGAAAACACTCGAGACATCAAAATATGTCACAAACTAGGGGATGCTCATCAGGGTATTGGATAATTAGTGGTGGTGAAAAGTAACGGTGTAAACAACTCATTTTCTTCATCATGGAAGATTAATGACCGGCGGTCACACGAATTCACTTTCTTCATCATGGAAACATAACGTCTGGCAGTTACACGTTACTCTTTTCTTCCACCACTTAATCATTCCCACTTCCTACGAGACCAGGGTACGTTTCACTATGACTTGTATAAATAGGTCTCACCTATTTCCACTAAGAGAAAGTTTTTGGTCGACAACCATACAGTATCTAGAAATCACCTGGTAGCTTTCCATTCGTCTAACCAGTTCTACTTCCGATACATGTCATAAAACAAACCACACCTTCAGAATCTACTATTCTGGTATCAACACTCTCTTCGCTTCCCTCCCTAAGACCAACCCTCCTCCTTCACTTTGTGACCGAAGCAAGCCTGGAATGGCCATTTCTTGGTTTAGGCCAGGATTGTACAGATTGATATCTTGAATCAAAAGTACTCATGTACAATACATTATTTAGGGTTTAGATTGGGTATATTAATTATATGTCCCTACTTTTAACTCCCAATAAATATATCCTTATGCAACAATAAATATGTCCCTCCTTTTTTAATAACCTTATCCATTTAATATTAGATTACCTTAATACCCTCACCCATATAATATTTTTTCTTTATTTTAAAATGGAACAAATTTCTTCCACTACCACTTCACCACCACCACTAGCACCACCACCACTACCATTCCACCACCACCGTTCAACAACCACCACCTACCAACCACCACCACCACTAATATTCCACCACCACTCCTTCACCGCCACCATTACACCACCACCACTAATCTGTTGCCGCCGCCACCGTCACCATCACCGTCACCGCCGCCGCCACCACCATCACCGCCGCCGCCGCTGGTTCATACGAGGGGATTTTTTTTTCATGGTATATTAAAAAAAAACCAAAAAACCCAGAAAAAAATAGTTGATCCATTTCAGTTGGATCAATAGTGGATGTTTATCCATTGCAGTTGAAGCAACAGTAGAAGGTTATCTATTGCAGTTGGATCAACAATGGATGTTTATCCATGCTGATGGAAAAATGCTACCATTTCATCAGCTACAGTTTCAGATCCACCAACAAAACCATCAACAGTAGAAGTTTATCTAGTTTATCCAAGAAAAAAGGATCAACAGTAGAAGTTGATCCAATTTTAGTGGATCAACAATGGATGTTGATCCATGAAAATTGGATCAATAATGATAGTTGATACATGTAAAATGGAGTGAACTTGGCGTGAGTCGAACATGCATCATCTGACATGGAGTCAGTCATGCTACCATTGCACCACAAATTCAACATTGGAACAAATATATATGATTTAAACTACAAAACATGAGTTCAAAGGATCAACAACAATAGTTGATCCCATATAGATGGATCAACAACCATAGTTGATCCAATATCAGTACCTGCTTCAACCCAGATAACCACCATATTTCATTACCTGTAGGTTCATAAACACCAACAGCTCCAAGACCATCTTCAAAACCAATCTTAGTTGAATCAACAATGGATGTTTATCCATTTAAGTTGGATCAACAGTGGATGTTTATCCATTGCATTTGGATCAACAACCATAGTTTATCCAAAATATATGGATCAACAACCATAGTTGAATACAATGCATTAATTCTACCATCCTGTATAAGTACTAGTTAACTCAAGTTTAAATAGCATAACCACAGGGAAAATTATAAGAGTTTTCTTTCGCTAAAATGGATAAAAAGAGGTGTGCAAACCTTGTTGACATAATGTATTAATTTGTCCATTTGCTTGAACCAAGATTAACATCTTGGTACACGAAATCATCACCCATTGCCCACATTATATGGTTTTTGCAGGCTTTGAATCTGTTTCACAAATTCCTCAAATGTACCAAACGAAAAATCAACCACTGGTTACAGAATAGATTCTGGTACATAACTCCCGATAGAAGCAGAGAATAAGAAAGCACTCACCCCATGTGCTTTCCTCTAGCATGGACTTCATGACCACCAGAGCAATTGAATCTGGGTTTGTCAACTGAACGCAACAGAGAAATGTGCAAGAGGAAGATTATTGTCAATTGTAACCTATAATTGCATGAATGAGAAAATATTTGGAATTAAGTAAAACGCCAATAAGGGAAATCCACCAGAAACAACAATAATGTTGTGAAACAAAATTCAGAGATTTCAACAGATCCTAGCAAGTAAACACAACTCGAAAACCAGTAAAAATTGCTGGTTCTTTTGCTGCCAGCTGGGAAGCAGTAGTAGGATTCGTTGGTAGCCTTGTGAAACGATTCTTTACCTCCTCAGTGACATCTTTTTGCTTCATAGCTCCAGCGGCAACAATGACCGTATAAATTGAAAATGATCTTCAAAGATGTTGATGAATGGTAAATGTAAGGAAGTGTGGTTTTGTAACAGATCTCAATCATACAAAATGAAGATATTTGTATCCAACGCAGTTAATTACTTACCATTCTCGGATATGTGTAGTGAGTTAAAATATAGTTCCTGATTGATAAACTGTCAATTTTCTTGATAATATCAGCATGTCCAGTTACTGTTATACCTAAACAAGAGCACTGGAAGGATGTTTCGTGCAAATGGCAGAAAATAAGTTTCTCAGGACGTCTCTCAACCATAGCCATAGAAAAAACACCGATCTCAAATCACTGAGTTCAAATCCCTAAATCAAAATCCACTTGCAATTGCAATTCGTTAATGGATTTGAGATAGTTATGGGTTAATAAATTGATTTGTCTCTCAATCAATTTAAGAAGGCTTAATCGATTGTTTAAAAGTTGGGTGTGGTGCTGTAGGTGGTGGATTAGGTAGTGACGGATCTGATAATTACAACGATGAAGATGGTGGTGGAGGTGAAGATGATGGCGGTGGTGGTACAACGATGAAGATGGTAGAGAAACGAAGATATAAATCGCAATAGATCTATTGTTTTAGTGGCGGAGGTAATAAAGGTTGTGGAGGAAAAAATTGCTGGTGGTGGTGTTGGAGCGACGGAGATGTTGCTGGTGGTGGTGGAGCGATAGAAATGGAGGAAAAAATTGGAGACGTCACTGAGAAGAAGAAGAAGAAGTAGGTAGATTGATAGGAGGGCAAATTTGGAAGAAACAAAAACCTTATTGGACCCCTGATGGGCTTATGGATGAGGAGGGACATATTTATTGTGTGATAAGGATATTTGTGTAGACCATCAAAAGTAAGGACAAAAGTTCAATTACCACGTTTAGATTTGTTTCTCACCTACATACCCGAAATTACCAAAATCAGTAGAAATAGTTTTTACCCTCAAATACCTTGTTACGGTTATGACTTCTTGGTTAGTTATCCCATCTGAGTTGAAAGGTTCTCGATAATGAAGGGATTCCATGTGTTGAGCCTCGGTCCCTAAGTGTGGTTCTCGTGGTTCTATCTTGTATGATCGGTGAGGCAGGTGCTTGGATGGCTACGGTCACGATCCTTGACAAGGAGGAGTGGTGACTACGAGTACAGATCTTGGTAAGGAAGAGTGATGGCTACTGGATCTTGAAAATAATGAGCGGCAGCTACGAGCACGAACCTTGGATGTCCACGGACATGAATATTGATGGGCTTTGATAACTCACGTATGTGAGTTTATTCCCTTTTTTATATATTTATTTTCAGTGAAGCAACGGCTTCGGAAGAGAACATTGAAGCGGTTCCTGGAGAAAAACATTGAACCAGCTTCTGGAGCGAACGTTGAAGCGGCTGTTGGAGCGAAAATTTGAAGCGGCTGCTAGAGCGAAACGTTGAAGCGGAGCGACTTTTGGAGAGAAACATTGAAGCGGAGTGGCTACTGGAGAGAATGTTGAAGCAGAGCGGATTCTGGAGAGAAACGTTGAATCGGCTGTTGGAGCGAAATGTTGAAACGAAGCGGCTTCTGGAGAGCAACGTTGAAGCGGCTTCTGGATCAAAACATTGAAGCGGAGCGGCTTCTGGAGAGAATGTTGAAGCGGCTACTTCTGAGTTGTGTCCATGTCCATCTGAGTCTTGGCAAGAATTTCCTGTCTCTCTATCAAATCGATAATGGTAATGGAAAAGATTGGTTTCCTTTGCTCCCCCAGCCCCGTGTCCTCATGAAGAAGTGGTGGCAGCCCTGGTAATGATTGGAGGCGTCATGCTAAAAGAAATATTAGGAATAGCAGCAGCTCTGGCTACTGCCCTCGATAAGTTTACAATTGTCTTTTATTGTCTATGTAACATCTTTATGCCTATCCGCGAAAAGACGAAGGATCTCCAGTCCCCAGGCACAATTCCCCTGAATTTATCATTTCTTGGACGATGCGTTTCAGAGCATTTCATTCACTGGTAGGATGATTGACGAACCTATGGTAATGGAAATACTTGGGATTTTCCATTTGTTCTTTAGTTGGTAGGCTCCTAACATGCGGTAGTTTGATGGCATCGTCTTGAATCCATACTTCCAGGAGTTCGGTTATCTTCTCGATCGGGAACGGGAAGTTTGGAGCATCATATCCAGTTTCTTGTTGTTGCACAAGAACCTTAGCCGCAACCTTCTGGGGTGAAGCCATCTGATACGCTGGTGCCACACGTTTGGGTTGTTGTTCCACTGCTGGAGTTTTTCTCTTTCTTCCTTCATTAGCGATTGACTAGAGGCTGGATATTTTATTAGAAAAATGCCTGCTTTCCAGAACGTATTTACGAGATTTTTCATTCTGGAACGGTTTGGATCGACTGAGTAAAGTAGCAGCAGATCTCTTAGCAGATTCTGATGCAATATGGGAATCGATAGTTTCCAGGAAGGATGCACATAATGAAATCACCTTTTCATTACGAGGACTCTGATGAGAACGTGATAAATCCCACAAGTATTCTTTCTGATCTGGAGGAAACATCTTTTGATCTTCATGAGCAGACAAGTTATCTTGGTGAATACCTTTCCATTCAGCGCGACTATAGGCTTCATCCTCCTCACTAGGAGTAGGAATATGAATCTTGGAAAAAGGACTACCAGCATCGATCCAAAATGAATGGTTGATAGCATTTCCTACCGAATGAATACGCATTGGTTACTTTGACATTTGATCCATGAGCACTTTCAGAAGCATAAATACTATGTCATGCGTTTTGACAATAGTAGGTTGATTCTCGACAATATCATTCAGGATTTTCGTCAAATCATGAATAGTTATTAAACTTCGAGACTCCATAGCCTCGATAATGGTTTTGAATAAACGAACGGATTCAGGGATAACATGTGGAGTATTTTCGGTGCTAGGAGAAGTAAAATTGGGATTGAGGGTTTCTGAAGCATTCCTAAGATCAAACATCTTGAGAAATTTAGGAAATTGAAAATGGGTTTGAATTTGGCCTAAAACCAATTGGGATGGAAATGAAATTGGGAATTGAATTTGCAACCTAGAGATTTAATCTCCCAATGTGGTCGCCAATTGTTTGTGGGTGAAAACTGCTTCTGCCAGTTTTGGTAATTTTGTGTGTGTGGATGAGAAATGAGTCTAGACCCTAAACAATGCACTGCACTGGAGTACTTTTGATTCGAGAGATCAATCAGTACAATCCTGGCCTAAACCAATAAATGGTCGTTCCAGGCTTGCTTCGGTCATAAAGTGAAGGAGAAGGGTTGGTCTTAGTGAGGGAAGCAGGGAGAGTGTTGAGACCAGAAAAGTTGATTCTGAAGGTGGTGGTTGTTTATGACTTATATCAGATAGTAGGACTGGCTAGCATAATGGAAAGCTACCAAGTGATTTTTGGATACTGTGTTGTTGCTGACCAAAACTTGTTATTTGGTGAAAATAGGTGAAGCCTATTTATACAAGTCATATTGAAACGTACCCTGGTCTCGTAGGAAGTGGAAACGATTGAGTGGTGGAAGAATAAAGTAACGTGTAATCGTCAGACGTTATGCTTCCATGATGAGGGAAGTGAATTCGTGTAACCGTCAGTCATTACGTTTCCATGATGAAGGAAATGAATTATTTACATCGTTACTTTTACCACCACTAATTTCCCTACTTCATGACACTCGCTTATAACGGGCGCATTGCACGCCGCACGCTTTAAATCGCTAGACCAATACCCTGATGAGTATCCCCCAGTTTGTGAAAAACATGTAGCAGGTTGCTATGTGTGGCAAGTCAAAGTCAAGAGATTTTTCCATAAGAAAATAGCATATGATGCTATTAGGCTTGCCTTGGTCGGTTTCCTAAAACTTGCCACAAGTCCGTTAGTTTGGTGGCGAACTTGAATGGCTGAGATTAGATCTCACGAGGAAGGGTGGTCGTTGATTATGGCCACATCTTTGTTGTGTAGCAAAGTGGCGCCTGGCGTAGCGGGTTTCCCGGGGCTTTCCGCAAGTCCGTCAGTTAGGTGGAGAACTTGGATGGCTGAAATTGCATCTCATGAGGAAGAGTGGCCATTGATTATGGTCGCATCTTTGTTGTATAGCGAAGTGACGCCATTGGCATATTAGCGCCTGGTGGAGCCATGGTATATCGGCATGCTAGTAGCATGCCAGTGGCGTAGATACAGCATGGAGGCATGCTATTAGCCGTGGCATAACGGCATACTAGTAACCGTGGCATGGCGGCATGCCAGTGGCGTTGTGGCATGGCCACGTCTGTACTGGCGTTATAGCATGGCCAAAGCTAAGATTTGGCTCCGTGGTAAAATTAGGGCTTGACGTCGTGGCCAAGGCTAGGATTTGGCTCCGTGGTAATAATTAGGGCTTGGCGCATGTCCAAGGCTAGGATTTGGCGCCGTGGTAAGAATTAGGGCGTGGCCAAGGCTAGGATTTGGCCATGTGGTAAGAATTAGGGCTTGGAAGCATGGCCAAGGCTAGGATTCGGTGGTGCAAGTGGCGCCTGGCGTAGCCGTGGCCACTAGACTTAGGTGGCTAGTTGTCTAAAAGTTGCCACAAGTCTGTCAGTTCGGTGGAGAACTTGGATGGATGAGATTGCATCTCATGAGGAAGGGTAGTCGTTGATTATGGCTACCTTATGTTTTGTGTTAACTCATGAAATTTCGTAATCAGGAAATTCATATGTGGGACCCTCACTAAAATCGTTGTAGAATTCTCGTACGAACTCGGATTTTGACGGCCCGCCCCTCCATTCTGATCAGAAAAGAATTTCATATCTCCTTTTAAGGGAATATCTAGGTTTTGAGCTCGTTAAGGAGGTAAAAACAACCCGATAATAAAACTCATGAAGAATTCAGGAGGAATTCTGTCAGTTTTCAGCCATGACCTAGCTCGCCTTTTATGCTGTATCTTTTAGCTCGTTATTCCGATTGATTTTAATTTTTAGTATGTTATGCTAGACATCCATACAAAACTTTTGGAATGTATCTCATACTAAAATTATTTACCAAATGTTCCCAGTTGTTTGTACAATCTTTGGGAAGCCAACTTGGCATGGTAATTGACGCATTAGCGCACCTTTGGGAAAGCCAATTTGGTATTAGCGCGACTTTGGTTTTATTTTTTAATACCGTGGCAGGTTTAGAGCAACCTGATTGGTAGAAAAAGAGAGGGCCGGCCAAACACGGGTGGCCACACTTCTGATGTGAGTGTGGCAAATTTAGAGCGACCTGATTGGTCGAAAGAGAGGGCCGGCCTAGCATGGACGTGGCTACACTTCTAGTGTGAGTGTGGCTGATTTAGAGTGACCTTATTGGTCAATGGAAAATAGGACCGGCAAGTATGGGCCCAGCCACAGCTCATTAGGAGTGTGGCAGGTTTAATGCGACCTGATTGGTCGACAAAGGAATAAGGGACGGTTGGGTAGCATGGGGCGTGGCCAAGTGTCGCCGGCTAGCCTATGGCATGGCCACGCTTCCCTCGTTTTTGCTCCTATTAGAGCATTGCTCGGTCGAAATCGCATGCGTTGATATCTCAAGCATGTTCGTCAATGTTAGTGATCAAAACTATAAAGTCTTGATTTCTAGTCTACTATAGCTAAGGTCTCAGACTAGGATAGAAAGTGTAGCTGAGCTCAAGAACTCCATGGCAATCATCATACAAGACGAAGGACTACTCAAGGAATCAGTGGATCTTCATCGACTAAATTGTATGTGGAGAATTGAACTTATCTATCACTCAAAAGTCTATCTACTCTATCTCTTATCTTGAGACAAAAGTCGTATTACTATATAGACTAAGATTATACACATGTGATATTTTGAGCTAAGTATATCTCGCTTATCTATTTCTCGAAATATGTGTTAGTAAAGCTTTAGCTTTAGCCAAGTTCATCTTTACCTAGTGACGAAAGTCATGTTATGTTTCAATCATTTTAGAAATCTCTCTGACGAAAAATAGGTTGTGAATAAAAACTATATAACGCCCTCTGAGAATGTTTCAATGATTAAAATAAGAGTTTAGACAATATAACCATTGGGGGATATAAACATTGTTGTGGTAACACATATATGTAAAAGTTCTTAGCACTTGAACCGAAGTTTGCGAACTTTGTTGATCAAGTGAAACCGGAACGTGAGTAGTCAACTCATTCCGCGAACTCAGTCCGCGAACTGCGTAGTTCTCGAACCCGAAAATTTCAGCTGGAGTTGTAGTTTAGTTTTAGTCCGTGAACTCAGTCCGCGAATTGACGGAAGTTCTCAAACCCGAGAATTTCTGCTGGAGTTTGTGAACTCCAACCGGTTAACTGGGTTATGTCTAAAAACGATGTTTGTGAACTTATCTTAATAAACTAAGGAATGCTATTGCAAACCATGGATTTATAGCTCATGAATCGATTCGAGTGAATCATATCATTTTTGCTACAATTGTGTCTTGTGTTGTACATGAGATCTCATAGCAATTGAACAACTCTATAACTAGTTCATTTGAGTCATTTGGACTGGTTATGGTGAAGAAGAATATGGTTGACATGAAAGACATCATTTGGTTAACTAATATTAAACCAACTATTGTACACGTTTGGGTACGGTTACACAAACCCAAAATCGTCAAATACATGTGTATGACAAGCTAAGTTTTCGATCTAACGATTGAGAAATATTAGCTTGTATCTAATCAGGTTTTCATCTAACGATGAATATTGAATGCTTTGTTACTAAGCTAACATTGATTGCAAACCCTGATTTGAAGACTATATAAGGGAGAACTCTAGCAACTGGGAAACCTAATTCCCACACATTCTGTGTGATACTAATTTTCTAAGCTAGAGTCGATTTTCCTTTAACCTTTGGTTTTCTTCTTCTAAAACTAGGTTAACGACTTAAAGACTTCATTGGGATTATGAAGATAGGCCGATACTACTCTTCTTGTAGTTATGTGATCTGATCTTGCTGTTTCTATCGTACGAGTACAATTGTAATAATTGGATTGAGATTTCTATCTCCGATAGGCAAGATATAAAAGTAATCACAAACAACTTCGTCTCATCGTTTGTGATTCCACAATATCTTTTTTCGCGCGTCGATTAAGACTATTGTAAGGTGATTGATAAAACTAAGTTGTTCTTCGGGAATATAAGTCTGGTTTTATTGATTGGTTCCTGTTCACCTTGATTTATCAAAAGACAGAACAAAACTCATAGATTTATTCGTGGGAGACGAATTTATCTATCTTGTAGACTTTTTTGTGTGAAACAGATTTGTTTATTAAAGTCTTCGACTTTGGGTCGTGGCAACTCTTGGTTTTGGGTGAGATAAGCTAAGGGAATCAAGTGCATAGTATCCTGTTGGGATCAGAGGCGTAGGAGCATAATTGTACCTTGGATCAGTGTGAGATTGATTGGGGTTCAACTACAGTCCAGGCCGAAGTTAATTTGGAGTAGGCTAGTGTCTGTAGCGGCTTAATACAATGTATGTTTAATTTGTACTAGGTCCCGGGGTTTTTCTGCATTTGCGGTTTCCTCGTTAACAAAATTCTGGTGTCTGTGTTATTTCTTTTCCGCATTATATTTCGTTATATAATTGAAATAATACAGGTTGTGCGTTGTTCAATCAATTAGAATATCCGACCTTATTGGTTGTTGATTTAAATTGATTGACACTTGGATATTGGTCTTTTGTACCATCCAAGTTATCTCTCTTTGATTAAGACTTGCGAATTGTATTTGCTCGAGTAAATCAAATTGAGAGATTGAGATAATAACTCCTTCAGATATTTTCTATTGATTGAGTCTAGTTGATTCTCTAGAAAACAACTCGGAGTTGTCCATACAGATGGATAATCGAAATATTGGATGTGGTTGTTAGACCACTGCTTTTTCAGCTCCTACTCCGCGGCTCTGTTTATTCTTTGCTTTCTGACTGAGTATTTTGTGTAAGGGCCTTAACCTTAGTACTTGGAGGTCTGTGCTACTCTGCTGCGAATGAACACAAATCCGTTATGCCATACCAATATTAAGGGTTCTGCGGGGAACATAAGCACTGGTACTTGGAGGTCTGTGCTACTCTGCTGCGAGTGAACACAAATCTATCATGCCATACAAATATTAAGGGTTCTGCCGAGAAACATAAGCACTGGTACTTGGAAGTCCGTGCTACTCTGCTGCGAGTGAACACAAATCCGTCACGCCATACCAATATTAAGGGTTCTGCTAGGGAACATAAGCACAAGAAAAGTACTTAGCATACACCGGCATTTGTAAGTAATGCAGCTAGGAGCTTATACACTCATTAGGCTTTATACTAGTGAATAATTCATCTAGGAATTTGAGTTTCAATATAATATGAAGAGAGACATAGTCACTTATCAGATTTTTTATATATTCTCCAAATTCCCTGCGGAATATAGACATATCAATGTCTACTACATCTGATGCCGGGTCCGGTAGATAGACTTTTACAAATTTATCCCTGAACTAAAAACTACTATCAACAAGAGTAAAAATAGAATTTACAAGTGATAGATGAGTTTTAGTCTTCACATACATTTTGTTGATGAAGTTCCACAAGCTCGCTTTAGTAGTTTTTTGTATTCAATTGATGATCACCGTGAAGTCTAATGCTCAACTACACAATCTATCCTAGTCCGAGACATCACTATAAGTAGACTAAAAATCAAGACTTATAGTTTTGATCACTAACATTGACAAACAAGCTTGATATAGCAACGCTTGCGAGTTCGACCGAGCAGTGCTCTAACAATAACATAATGGGGAGAGTTCTAACTTGAACTTGCGCTTAATGATATATCTTTCTGGGGAGAAGATGATGCGGAATCTGAGGTAACTAATTTGTTAGTTAATCATTTTCCTATTTAAGAAAAGCCTGATTTTATTGCATATATTTTGCTTTTGCTTCACAAAATTCGGTACAATTGATGTTTGTGTGTGTGTGTGATTCAATTGTTTCCGGCTGAGAAAAATTGGTTTGATATCTTTCTTTATTATTTGGTATCAATTATTTTTGGCTTAACGAAATTTCGGTGCAATTGCGGTGCTTTAATGTCTATGTTTGTTTCAATTGATTCCGGTTAAGAGAAATAATAGTGCAATTCAATTTATTTGGTTTGTATGTATTGTTTATGGCTTAACAAAATATGGGATCATTTGTTTAGTCCATTTCGATTCCGGATAAGAGAAACTAAGTTAATTCTGATCTTAGTTAGACTTATCAAAGTAAAGGATTCGGTTATTCAAGTCTAATCGAATACCTTGACGAGAAATACTAGTTAACTAACCTAGTACTTGTCTTTTCTAAAGTAAAAGGTCTAAGTTATTGTCTGAATTATTAGAACCTGATGAGAAAAATAAAGTTAATTATTATCTTTATTTTGGTCTTATAGAAATAAGCGATTGTATTTGTGCAATCGGTTTAGAAAGGGAACTAAGTTCTTAGTTTTAGGGAAAATTGCTTCGGGAAATTGTTTCCTTGATAACATATTAAAAACAAATTACTTGTAGTTTCGGTTTTGATATTGGTTATCTAAAATGGTATGTGAAACCTTCGTGCTTAACTCTTATACGTTGTACAAGTCTTCTAGATTTGTAAGATCCTTTCGGTTTGTCCATTATTTGCTCGAATCTTTGTCATTTTGTGACAAAAAAGGAGGAGAAATATATGGACTACACAAGTTATTTGTAATCACCAAGGAAAGGACAATTGTGCTTAAACGTTATATCTAATGAAAGAGTAAAGCATTGACTAAGGGGGAGCAACATATCATATATTGCTATTGTAGTTATCTTGACTACAAAAGAGGAATAACAAAAATGTTCGGATTGAAAATCTACCTATCTTGCCTTCAAGGGGAGTATTAGCTTTGTTATTCAAATGTCAACATCGGCATTTATGGATTGAATATATGCATGGTATTGTGTTGTTGAAACTTGGAATCAAGCGTATGTCTGATGAATTCTTGTAATTTGTTTATCCATATGTATTAAGAGTTTTGTCACTAAATTTGACAAAGGGGGATATTGTTAGAGCACAGCTCGGTTGAACCCACCAAGCGTTGGTATGTCAAGTTTGGTTGTCATATTTTAGTGAACCAAAACTCAATTAAAGAGTCGCTTGATTATGTACTAGAGACAACTTCGTATATGTTAGATTAGAAAGATTAGGATTATGAGACATACAAGTATTACTCGAAGACTTGAATAATGTGAAGAAGTAGCAAGATACAACAACAACATCATCCTTCCTCTTGAGGTTAGTAATATTTTTACTTGAACTGTTTCATTCCTAACGTATCTTTCAAATCGTGCTATATTGAAAACATAACTGTGAATGATTATACTCTAGTAGTGAGACATAATGTTAAGAAATTATAATACGAAGTATAACGTTTATCTTTTGAACTTCGTATATAAGACATCGACATAATCGTATGAATGCTATTGTGATTATGTGTATGGGTAAAGGTGAAGATTTCATCCTAGGAAACAATGTTTACATTTGTTTAAAGGAAGTGTATTCATGAACTTGTTTTATGAATCGAAAGGGAAATTGCTAGGCTTATTGGTATTGTTATTCATTGCATATCTTTAGATTACCAATATGTGTGATTTAGTAGAACCGATCATAACTTGTTATGTATCTTGGTAAAACTAATCACAGTGCCTGACTTATGATTTGGTATGACTTTTATTAGTGTAACCGATCCTAAGTAATCACCTAAGATGGTATGATCGATATTTGTACTTGGTGTAACCGATCCTAGTAATTGGTATGACCAATCACAAAAGAGTTGTGTAATCGATCCTTTTAATTGGTGTAACTGGTCCTAGTAATTGGTGTAACCGATCCTAGTGACTTGTGTAACCGATCACAAGTAATACCATGAGAATATGGTAATAGGTCCTGGTAATTGATGTAACCGATCCTGGTAGCTGATGTAACCGGTCCCAATAACCATATTAAGGTTGAACCGATCCATGTGTTTGGTAAAACCATAAACCATGATTAGTGAATTGATATTTGATCAATCACATAGTTGTCTTGGAATACAGATGAACCAATTCTAAACTTGTTTGGAAGTGTGGTATAATCGATTCCAAGATTGTAAATATGAAAGAGGATTTACAAAGAAAAAGATGTCGACATACTTTGAACATGTTCAATAATTCTTACATTTTATTTTATTTTGAAACAAAAAGAGATTTTATTGAGAAAAATTAAGATAGAGCTAATACATGGTGAGCATCCTCCTGTAACAAATTGGTGATGTCAGGAGGAGAAGAATTAATCCAGATATGAGATATCTTACGAACTCTAGCTAGTTTAAAGAGTCTGCAACTTTGTTTCTCTCTTTTGGCACATAAAGACATTGCCATAATGGATTTGAAATAAAAACTAATTTTATATCCTTAACTAAGTTTAATAGTCTCCGGTCTATGGAGTAGTGATCTTTATTCACTGCGTCTACCACTACTTTGTAGTCTAACTCAAACAGAACTCGCTCAATCTTTAAGTCTTTTGCCCAGTTTACTGCCTCCCACAATCTCCTGCATTCGGCCTGTTTCGCACTGCACGTTGTCCTTAAGTGGATGCACCTAGCTTCTTGCTGGGTACCTGCATGATCACGAACAATTAGTCCAATGCCACCAGAATTGTCAGCTAAAAGAAAAGATCCATCACAGTTCATAGTAAGAAAATTTAATGGAGGGGGGATCCAATGAATGTTAGTTCTAGAAACTCTATCATTTCTAAGGAGAGTAAACTGTTTTTGAAGAGAGTGTTCCTCAATAAAAAGATTGCATCTTCTGATGATCTTCTCCGGAGTTGATCTGTTATTCTAGAAAACATCGTCATATCTTTCGAACCATACACACCAGGCTACAATGCATCTTTTAACCATGTCCATCTCAGTAATTTGTTTACAGTGAAGAGAATCAAACCAGCTAGCGATCCAGTCAGCTAGATTACTAGGAGTTCTTGAAGATCAACCCAGGACTGAGAACCATACTGCTTTAGAAAGATTACATTCCATGATGATGTGTGTAGATGTTTCGCAGTGTTGTTCACAGAAAGGACAAGAAGTATCAATCCAAGGGAAAACAGTTATGAGTGCCTCTCTTGTGGGAAGAAGATCTGAAACACACTTCCATACAAACTGAAGGATTCTGGGCAGCATTGGAAGTTTCCATAAAGTTTTGTAAACTTTCTGCATTCTTGGACCTACTAAATCAGTGAGGTACATATCCTCATACATTTTTCTGTATCAAGATTTAACTGAAAAAATTACGTTTCTCTCTAATAGCCAGACAAGCCTGTCATCTTGATTGACATGGATAGAAATCAGGATAATGTCCCTTATTGTGGACTGATCGAAAAGATCTTCGAGAAGATTTAAGTTCCAAGATGTAGAATCATTCGAGAAAAGTTGGTGAACATGAACAAAAAGGTGATTAGAACTGCAACCCTGCTTTGGTTTAGGTGGACCAGATAAAGTAGGAATCCATCGATGTTTCCAAATGAGAATTTTGTGCCCGTTACCAAGAATCCAACAACTGTGTTGCTTCACAAAGTTATGTTCAGAACTGATGTTTCTCCACGACCAGGTTGAGTTATTCTTGTTTTTCAGATTGGATAAATCACCATCAGGGAAGTACTTAGCTTTTAGAGATTTACACATAATAGATTCCGTGTCTGTAGATAGCTTCCAAGAAGATTTTGCTAGAAGTTCCCTATTGAATATGTGCATATCTCTCAAACCATGTCCACCTTCCTCTTTCGGTCTTTGAACTCTCTTCCAAGTTATAATATGTTTATCTCTATTTGATTTTTTTATTTCTCCAAAAAGCTTGTTGTGACGATTCCATTTTTTTGATTGTTGTATCTGGAAGCTTGAAGCTAGACATATGATGTATTGGAATAGCATTGGTTACATGTTTTATCATAATGGTTCTTTCCCCTTCTGACATATTGTTGCCTGACCATTTCAAAAACCTGAAATCCATCTTATCTACCAAGACTGAGAGCGGAATTCTTTTATTTCTCCCAACAAAAAAAGGTTTGCCTAGGTATTGCTCATCTTTGATATTTAACTCCCTGACTCTCAGAATGCCACTTAAATCCTGTGCAGAACTAGGATTGGCATTTGAGCTGAAGAAGACTGCTGATTTGCTGAAATTAATTAGCTGACCCGAGTACAAGCTAAATTCCTCAATGACCTAAAGTAGCTTGTTCACTTGAGTAAGATTAGCTTTGCAGAAAAGTAAACAATCGTCCGCAAATAACAGGTGATTAATTTTTGGGGCTGATCTAGATATTTTCATACCTGTGAGTTGCTTAGTCGATTCGCAGTGAGATAAATACCCTGAGAAGGACTCCATGGCTAGAATGAATAAATATGGCAAGAGTGGATCGCCTTGGCGAATGCCTCTTGAAGGCTTGAAAGATGAAGTAGGTGAACCATTGAACTGGATTTCAATCTGCGTTTTACTTATGTACTGGCAAATAAGATGACAAAACTTTTTACCAAAACCAAATCTGTCAAGTATGTCTAATAAGAAACTCCACTCGAGCCTATCGAAGGCCTTAGGCATATCCATTTTTAGAGCAATATGGCCTACTTGACCTTCTTTTTTCTTCATAGCTTGGACAATTTCTTGGACTAGACAAATGTTTTCTGAAATAAGCCTTACTGGGACGTAAGCCGATTGAAGGGGAGAGATGATATTTCCAATATGCTTATTCATTCTTAAAGCAAGAATCTTTGAAATAATTTTATAGACGGTATTGCACAATGCAATAGGTCTATAGTCTTCTGGTTTTTGTGGGTGTTGAGATTTAGGAATGAGAGTGACTCTAGTATGGTTTAGTTGCTTTAGTAAATATCCCGAATGAAAAAAAAATTAATCATCTTGCAAACAGCATCACCTACTACTGCCCATTGAGATTGGTAGAAACCAGGGGAAAGCCGTCAGGACCGGGAGAAGACCAAGGATTCATGGACATAAGTGCTTGGACAAAGATATTCCTTAATAACTCAAGGAGATCCCGAACCGAAATAAATTAAGAATCTTTTAATTAAGGTTATTAGTTTTATATGCTTTTAATTACCAACAATTAAATTCATATCTCTATAAAATAAAAAATTGGTAATGTGCATTTACTAATTGGAGATTTTCTAGTGAGATTTCAGTAAATATTGGACAAAGCATTTCCAGGAATTATGAAAACCGATTTGGGTATTTATTGCATATCTTGAGAATATTCGGTATTGATAATTCCTTGGTGTCTAAACATCATTGGTCTATAAATACCCAAGTTTGCATTTCGATCAAACTATTCTAAGGGCCAGGAAAACTTCATCTTTTTGTTGTTTCTGGTGGAGCCGTCTATTCGGAGAGGAAAGTACCCTAATTAGGCGAAATCTCTTACAACTACTCGTTTAAATATTTCTGTGGGATCAAGAAGCGATCTACGAGTATCGTTGGTGGGAAACTAGATAATTGTAGTTTATTTTAGTTTTCGATTGATTTGATTGACAAATGGTTATTGAAATTTGATTGCACCTAGTTTGTTTATTCTTGAGAATCTTCTCTTCTGATATAAGATTCACTCAAACCAGATCAAAGTGTCGACGGGATATTTAGAAATGTTTGTAGATCTAAAGACGTCTTGTGATAATCCATTATTAACAGACTCCGTTCTATGAGTGATTGATCACAAGAGATTCAAGTGATGTTGTGCAGGAGTTTATTGAAGATTAAAGAAGATTTTAAGACAAAGAAGATTCCTTATTTGGTTTCTATATCTTTGGGTGTGTACAAACCTTGATCGGCTGGGATCCAACTAAAATCGGATTTATTCGATTGATTAGTTACGTAAGATCAGCATCACCTTATAGTTTCTTGTTTGATTCTATATCGATTGATTGCAAATCTAAACTCTGTTACTTAGATAGTTGTTGGATAGATTGAACTGACCAGACAAAGGAGTTTATTTGTTAAACAGAAGAGCCTTTGCTTATGACTTGAGATATCTTCATATGAAAGAATCAAGAGAGTTTACCAAACAGATTTGTTGTTCATTTACTGTTTGGAATACGATCCAAAGGAATTGTTCCAGTGCGTGATTTATTGAATGTCGAAAGCGCAGTGATACTGAAGAAACTAGGTGAACTATAGGTTTAGTTGGTTGGTCGCAACTATAGGTTTAGTTGGTTGGTCGCAACTATAGGAAGTTGGTTAGATTTTGTATAGCAGCTTAATTTTGAGAGTATTCAATTCTGGACTAGGTCCCGGGGTTTTTCTGCATTTGCAGTTTCCTCGTTAACAAAATCTTGTTGTGTCTTTTACTTTTCTATTTTCGTAATTATAATTGTTTATTATAGTTAACTCCATATTACTTGATAGTGATCCTATAGAGTTTGGTTAAGTCCGAACCTATTATCAAATAATCACGCTTTGATTGTTGTATTGTCTCGATCTCGAATCAGTAAAGATATCATAAAGTGTGAATACCGATTTGTCGTATTGTCTCGACTTTGTCCATATATAATCACTTTCGGTAAGAGGACTTATAGGTGGATAATTTAAAAATTGTAGTGTATTTGGGTACCCTCGTCTTTTCAAATTATAAACATAAACGCGATACCATATACTTCTATTGAAGAGTACCATGAACTAATAGCACAAAGAATGTTATAGTTAAGCCTCAAGAGAGTTGTGTTTTACGGTCCAATTACGAGTCATGGTATTTGGTACTACGGAGAAAAACATATGTTTCATCTACAAGGCAGAACCCTTTCAGGAAAAGAAAAAATCTACAAGGCAGAAAGGTAAAAGCAATTCCAACTTCAATAATTTCACAGGATGATTGGATATCATTGATAAATAAAGGGCAATCTTGGGAAGAAGCTGAAGATTTGATCCAAACCCCGGATGATGACTTTGATTACTATAGTTGGTTCCATAAGGTATGCAAGCTAAATATTGTTGTTCAATCACAAAACTTGGGTACTGTTGATTTTCCAGCATTTGGAAATTTTCCACTTACAGATCTTCCAACCCAACTTACACCACCGACGGGTGAAGCATAAATGTATTCTAGCAGTCAAATGGGTTCGTCAAATATGCCTCAAATATCTTGGGAATTCTAAATTTATCTTCCGTTGAAGATATTGTTACTATTCTACTTAGTATTGAAGGTATGAAGGAGAGGTATCCATATTATGGTGTGGTGGTATCACCGAAAGAGTATCAGAACCAGTTCAACACTTTAACGCTTTTTCTCGATGGATTCTAGAATTTTCATTTGAGAGAGATGCACAGGGAGAATTTGACTTATGAAATGCCTAAGACTCCGGTAGGAACAATTTCTCAAATGGGTTTAGGTTGTGATGGCATGTCCCCTGGTAGTAGCAGTTAAAGAAGTTATGGAAATCATTGAGGTCGTTGAAGTCTCATTCTACTCCAAATTTAGTGGAAGAGAATCAGGTAGCAGCAGCAAGTGGAGAAGTGGAGATGGGATATCTGGTTTCATATTCCCAGTGGTTTCATGCCCCAAGGTCCTGTACTTACGCCTGATGATGACATAAATACCGATTCATTTAGGAAATCTGCAATGTACACCCCAACAACTACTTCAGCATTTCACCCATTTTAAGCACTTGTTCATCCAACTCAACCATTTCTGGTACCATTTCAGGGTTATAAATCGCCTGATGCTACTCAACCACCATCTCAGACTCAAGATGGTGAGTTTTTGGAGGATTGAACAGGCTTAGGGGAATAAATCTCTGGAGGTCTGGGAAATCGCTAGTTTGGTAGATGTAATTACTTTTAATGTAATCGCACTTTTATTGGATGATCATTTAATGTAATATCACTTTTGTTTGATAAATAAAAATATTCTTTTACATTCATGCTTAAATTAACAATTGAGAAATTAAAACCTATAAACTGCGTTAGAGCATTGCTCGGTTGAACTCGCATGCGTTGCTATCTCAAGCATGTTTTTCAATGTTAGTGATCAAAACTATAAAGTCTTGATTTCTAGTCTACAATAGCTAAGGTCTCGGACTAGGATAGAAAGTGTAGTTGAGCTCAAGAACTCCATGGCAATCATCATACAAGATGAATGACTACTCAAGGAACCAGTGGATCTTCATCGACTAAAAGGTATGTGGAGACTTGAACTTATCTATCACTCGAAAGTCTATCTACTCTATCTCCTATCTTGAGATAAAAGTCATATTATTATATAGACTAAGAATATACACATGTGATATTTCGAGCTGTGTATATCTCGCTTATCTATTTCTCGAAATATGTGTTGGTAAATCTTTCGCTTTAGCCAAGTTCATCTTTACCTTGTGAAGAAAGTCATGTTGTGTTTCAATCACTTTGGAAATCACTCTGACGAAAAATATTTTGTGAATAACAATTATATAACATCCTCTGAGAATGTTTCAATGATTGAAATGAGAGTTTATACAATATAACCATTAGGGTAAATAAACTTTGTTGAGGTAACACATATATGTATAAGTCCTTAGCACTTGAATCGAAGTTTGCGAACTTTGTTGATCAAGTGAAACCGGAACGTAAGTAGTCAACTCAGTCCGCAAACGAGCGTAGTTCTCGAATCCAAGAATTTTTGCTGGAGTTGTAGCTCGGTTTCAGTCCGCGAACTGAAGGAAGTTCTCGAACCCGAGAATTTCTGCTGGAGTTTGTGAACTCCAACCGGTTAACTTGAGTCCGCGAACTTGAGTGGTTATGTCTAAAAACGATGTTCGTGAACTCATCTTAATAATCTAAGGAATGCTATTGCAAACCGTGGATTTATAGTTCATGAATCGATTCGAGTGAATCACATCATTTTTGCTTCAATTATGTCTTGTGTAGTACATGAGATCTCATAGCAATTGAACAACTCTCTAACTAGTTCATTTGAGTCATTTGGACTAGTTATGGTGAAGAAAAATATGGTTGATATGAAAGTTATCATTTGGCTAACCATTTGGTTGACTAATACTGAACCAACCATTGTACACGTTTGGGTACGGTTACACGAACTAAAAACTTCAAGTACATATGTGTATGACAGGCTAAGTTTTAGATCTAACGGTTTAGAGATATTAGCTT